>CAVMFT010000308.1:0-132000 GCA_963680785.1 Diplosoma virens
GTGCCTAGTCAGCAATTCAACAAAACAAACTTGCACCAAACCATGATGATTTTTTTAAAAAAAGCTATCATATAGGAAGCAATTGCGTGGGATGATTTCGATAAGTTTGTAACAGCTTTATCATCGAAGTCAACGTAGCCGACAATTTTACCGGAAGCAGAACAAAATGCTAGATCTTCTGGAAACCAATCACACTACACGTAAGATTATGCAAGTTTTTTTTAGCGATGTTATATAGTCGTGCTAGTTGCTGCTGTTGTATAAGTAGCCCCAAAGTAATAATGACTAAATAGTAAAACTATTCAAGTAAAAGAAAAAATGTTGAACAGCATTAAAACAAACACAAAATGCAAGGGTTACCTTTAATTGCCAATTCGTCAAATGCAAGAACGGCAAGTCGATCACTTTCGAGCGTGCAATGATGAATTGCATTTTTGATTCTTTCAACAACTTGTGTTTGAATGCCTGTTTTATCGCCTTCATTATTGTTTCGCCCGTGTTGCAAAGTTCTCTCAGAAGAAACAAAATGTCTTGCAGCATTTCGTAAGCACCTGCAGATTTTGCATGGAGTTTTAAACAAAATCTATTAAAAAAAAACATCACCAACAGGAAGGAGCAGATAAATTAGTTTTCATTATGCCTCCTCTAAACTTAAAAAAACGCAACGACATGTTCTTTGTAGCGGTCAATTAAATAGGTGAGTTAAAGATTTTGGTTTTTGGCTTTTGCATAAAAATAAACTTCAAGCCAGGGTAGGACTGCACTTTTTCCGTACTTCCGGACTTGGAGGCTAAAGCTCAGCCATGCAGAAACGGTAACGGCAGCCTTTCATCTTCACAGCCGATAGGCCAAATGTGAGCTAAAAGTTTATATCAACGGCTAGTCAAAAGAATACGCCAGCGCTTCCTACTTTGATTTCGAAGGTCAGCACCAGACCTATTGAAATAGCTTTGAGGTTTACCCAGAGCAACTTGGATTAAACTCAATTGCTTGCGTTCTGGTGTTGGTCGTTTCTGTTCGTTCATGCACTAATGGAGTCTCGCTCCTTCCCCAAATTATCATTGTGGCGCTTCTGAACAAACCATAGACCATACTATTTCAAAGTGTCCCACACATCAGGCACCCTGAGGAATAATGCATTAGCCTGGAGAAGATACTCTGTCATATGACAAAGAATACTATGTAAACAAATACCTTAAAAGCAAAAGTAGTAGAAAATCAAAATCTTAAAAGAAAAATCATTTTAAACAGCAAGCTTACCAGATTACTGAAGGTGGACAGCGATAACTACTTTTCTTGTTCAATGACTGCAACTATTTTTGTTTTGACCACCATTCTCGAGAAAGTCATTCTTTGAAGCAACAGGGTCATCTTTTAAGTTTTCTAGTAAAGAGCATATATTTTCATCCACATCAATACCTTTCTTCAAAACTTCTTCTAATTTTCCAATCCTGTAAATAAAAAAGGTGAGAAAGAGCGTAAATAGATATATTTACCACGTCTTTTGCAAAAGCACTGTAATTAAATGCCTAATAAATAAAATGGTTGAGTTTAAGGTTGATTGCTGCCAAAAAAAGCAACAAATGTCCACAAACAGTAGTATCTTCTGTTACACTCGAAATGCTACATTTCAGCCTTCTATCACAAAGGAACAATTTCAGCAATGGGCTTACAAATACGTTAGCCAGGGCTTCACTGTATAATGTATTATTAGTTAGTCATCTTAATCAAAAATTATGTTTTGGGTTTATTTGCACCTCTTCGGCCCAATGTGGTTGCAGAATGTAGATGTAATAGAATATTTATCGCATGTGTACATGGTTATGAGGAGAGACAATTTAAGAAGTGATATCTTACAGCATGTATTATAAACTTTAGATGGTAGTGCAGTTGGTCACAATTTAAAATACACAAATTAATGCATCATAACAAAAAAAAAACCTTTCTCTCTAAGCAGTGATGGTCGCTTGTACTCGTTGCATGCAAGCAGTGGTAATTGGGCTGTGACTAGGGAGTACTTTATGCTGAATTTGCTGCAGCCATTTATAATTGTGCTTTGCATTGTCCACTTGATGCACGTGAAGCATCATGCACTGTGGACACACAAAATTTGTTTTATCCCACACAATTTGATAATCTTTGCTGAAAAACCTGTTTAAAATAGAACAAAATATTGCTAATAGTTATATGCTGTAAAATGGTTTAGAGCAAATCAAAAAAAAACTAAATTTGTTATGCTCCTAAAGTGCTACTAACAAAATGTTTTACATTAGCTTATGCAATACTAACCACAACAGTTTGTTTACTTTCTAAATGTGTTTTCAGTTAAGTAATTTTTTATCCAACTACACAAGATAAACATAATATTTCATTGTCACATCTAAAGGTGGATCAATATTACAATTTAGTTTCAGCTGAAAGCAAAAAAATATTTTGTCTGCTTTGCTTCATTCAGCTATGCATGCACATCCAAGCTAATTAACTTGCTTATAATGCTTCCGCTTGATTTTTAAGCTTGAATATTTTTCAATGAAAAAAAAACAGCTTGGTTCAAAATTACAAAACAGCATAATATCACATTAAAAATTAAAAGCATTTAGTAGGCTATTAAACACAGAAAACACAGTTGTTAGATGAACTAATTTAATGTTTGGAATACAAATATAAATGCTGACAAACCTTGTATTTCTATCATTTCAGGGGTAAGAAATGCAGCCATTCAAACATATCCATTGAGATTGATCAGGAACACTAGCATAGCCTTTGCAGATCAACTATTGCTTTAAAAAATGCAACATCTCATACAAACTAAAATTTTCAAATGACAGTTGATTGGAAATTTCTGCTGCACATCTACCATAAAATGAAGTAGAAAAATCCAAGCCAGAACTATCACCTGAATTGTCTTTAATTAGCAAACTTGCACCTGCTACATGGTGATGATCTATGTTAGTGTAATATGTAAAATCAACAAAGTCATTTGCAAAAAAAATTTGCCACTTAGACAACTTCATTTAGGAAAATTGCTGAGAAATATCATTAATTGATGTTGGTTGTTGAGCAAGAGAGTTTGAGCAATTAGCTAAAGATGGTTGGGGATGTCTAATAATACTCCTTTGTTTTTGAAGAATTTTGCTAAGATGTGATTTTTTGGGCAAATTTTGTGATGGCAAAACTCCCAACTTCAAGCACTTTTTAGTGGCTGTTTGTAGAATATCTTCTTTAAAGTGTTTATTGCAATTGTCATCTCTGTGGGATAAAATGATCTAAATGAGATAATAATGTTACATTAACTTTTTTGTTGCAAATCTGAGACATATAACTAATCGTGTACGGTTTTAAAAATAATCATACCAGATAGATAATATTATATAAAACAAATATAGCCTTAAAACACATCATTGTACAATGTCACTACTGGATAGTTTATCAGATATAAACTAAAGACTAATTGCTATTGCTTTAAAATTTTTTTAATAAAAGTTTTAAGGTAAAAATGTGAGTTATGTTACATCAGTCAATTGGGACTTAGTTAAACAATAGGTTTAAAAAATTAGAAAAACTGCTGTTTGTAAACAAATAAAAACAAGAAAAAATATACATTTTAATAAAACAAATACATAATCATGAAATTTGTTTTTATTGTGTAGGTTAAACAAAAACAATTGACAAAAAGTTAAAAGTTTGGCAACTGCAATTACAAGCTGTTGAAATATAGTTGGCCAGCATTCCAAGCATGCAACAATAACTAGCAAAACTACTTTTATTTACCTGATGAAGATCTTCACCCATTGGTCAGTAACTACCCCAGTATGTTTCTGCAGACAAGCAAACAAAGCATATCCATTGGATGTTGAACTGTTACATAGAAGCAAACAGCAATACTTGCCTCCTCTTCCTGAAAGTTTTGACATAACAGCTGCAATTACCAATTAATATATTATAATACCAAATATCAAGAATAAACTGCAAAATCAAAAACCATAAAATATTTTCACTACCATAACTACTCCAAAATAAATCTAAAATAATAAAAATAATATAAAATATTTCCAAGTAGTCAATTGGACACATAAGATATAACAAAGAATGACTTTGATTATAAAAATATATAGCAATTATTGAGTAGTGGCAATGGCATCTACTGCCCCTATCAAAGTATCCTAAGTCACATTTAATTGGAAAAAAGCAACATTTAATAATTAAAACACCTATGAAATATTCTCCATTTTTAAAAGACTAGCAGTTTAAAAAAGTACAGTAAACATCTTGACTCTGTTTAAAAATAATAACTTCTTTGCGTTACCATGTATATTCTCATATTTCAAATTTACAGCAAACTTTTTGGAATAAATTTTTTAATGTTTTTCGCCCATTAAATTTATGTTTACGCAAAATATACAATACATTCAACCAACTTCTTATTTATATAGCGACTATGAAAGTAGTACCATAGTCGCCCATGCTAGTACACGTTTATTTCAATGCTGATTTTAAATCGTGTTACACCGTTACTAGATGACGCTGTCAACCACAACATTAATACAAGAGGTTCCAGACTACGTATATAGCGACTATGATAGTAGTTTGCTTTTAACATCACGAGAGTAATTTTTTTTTAATTGCGGTTTGAGTAAATTCCACAGCGAGGAAAATAACATGCCAATTCCATACAAACGTAAGCCAGGTCTCGTGTTTACAAAAGAACCCTTTGACCATATTCTAGAAAAAACACGGGTTGAGAATGCTGTTGGTGCTTCTCAAACAGATGTGTGTAAAAAAAAAACCTCATCACAAGATCTGTATTTCAAAGGTACCTCAAAGAACATCAGAAGAACGCAGGCGAACCTCAGAAGATCAGACTATTCTGAGCCATGAAACTGAAAAAGTCGTCATCGTCGTCGTTTGAAGGGTATCCACTAGATTTTATTTGTTCAGGTCAGACACAAACAGGACTGGGGCCAAGAGTTTATCCTTTTACTACCCCAGATTGCTGCACTGCCTGGATCAGATGCTGGCAGTGGTGTTATTAAGCCAGCATCGAGTTTCGTCATCCAAAACCGTCAGACCTCGTGCTCCATGTGGTGCCCGATGTATAGGGCACGCTGTTAGTACATGGTCTGCGGTTTGCTCAGAGGCGCCACACTTGCAATTCGGAGAAGGAGCAAGACCCCATTTGTGCATGGACGAATGGAATCGCCCAACACCAGTCCGCAGGCGGTTGAGCTCAACCCAAGCTACTAAAGCTACCTGCAAGCTGCTGAAACTGAAAAAGTAATCTTTAATAATGCGGCATGTGTCTGAATGGGGTTTGCCATTTGACATATTAGATCTGCGGATTACCGTAAAAAGGCTGTTGGATAAGGAAAGAACTAAAATTCCTAAATTCAAAGAAAATGTGCCAACTCCTATATTTCAACTCCTTACTGGTATACTATAGGCCCCTAATGACTTTAAGATAGGTTTAAGAAATGGAAACATAGGCTGCATTGCTTTACTAATGCATTACTTTGAGCTTCCTCCGCCTTAGTAAACTCAGTGCGAGTGTACTTGTTTTATAAACTAATAACTATGGCAATGCCTTAGCCACCCCTAACCGCGGTGATTGAAGCACCCCCAAATTATGCCCTATTTTTTATCCCATGAGGTCAGATTTACACAAAAGGTTTGAAATAAATACCATTTACTCTTCTCCCCATTTTGGAACCAAAAGTATTAATCTCTTTGCAGATTTTTGTAAGTTATTCATTGGACAATCTTAAAAAGGTGCCTTAGTCACCCCGTTTTACGGTAGCCCAGACTGGCAGAGATGGTGTTGACCCAACATTTGGTTTTATCATTTGAAATAACATCAAAGTTTGTAGCCTACTATAGGAAGGCCTATGTGTGTGTCTTTCAACCTTGGAAAGTCATTTAGCTTTTTTTAGGGGTCGCAAAAGCTTTTGTTGTACAGCATAAAAACTAAAACAATTTAAAAGGCAGAATAACATTCATAGTTATCATTTTAGAATTTGCTTTAATTATTTATCAATATTTGATTTATGGTCCCAATAATAATAAAACCACCCAAGAAAAATTTTACTTAAAACCAAGTTTTTAAGCAGTTGCCAATATTACAATACGGGTGTGGTGACCATGCACAATTTTTTGTGCATGTTATAACATATATCGTTTAGTTGCCGTCTCCCTATTTGCAATCTTTGCTCTATTTTGTCTTCAATTGTTATCAATTGCTTCTTTTGGATGCGAATAAAAACATACTACTACTACTACTACTACTACAATTACCATTCAATATTACGAGTACAATAACTAGCGACGATCAAGCGGCGCCAGACAATTCTGACGGCATACCATCTGATACACCTTGCGAAACTTCTAGTTTACGTCGCTCATCACGTATTCCTAAAGCTATTGACAGATATGATAATAACATTTATTCTTGACGGGGGAGATTGTTGTTGTAGCGTTAAGGAAAGCCGCTACTGCCTTGAGTGTTCTATTTCTTCTTTATTTGTTCAAACAAAATAATCAATGTTAAATAATAAGCTTGTATTTGCATCGATTTCCAATCTGTCTGTCCAATTACCACTTTACACGAACATAAAAACTGCAACAAAAGACTTAAGGCGAAAAAGGAAGGCGCAACAAAAAAAATAAATAAATAACACGGCGAAAGAAAACTGATTTTTTTTTTTTTTCATTTTTATCTCTATATTTATCCTCCTGACTCGCAGGAAAGCGACGGAGGCGCTATACATAGGGTAAACAATTACCCCGACCTGCTTCCGGAGATGCCATCATATTGCTGTCCGCTAGTAATTTAGTAGAGATATGACTGTAATTTAGAACTGCTTATCAAGACCACCAAGCAGGGGAAAGTGCCGTAAAGTGTCTTTCCCAAGGACACAACAGAATGGCTGGAGTGGGTTTTGAACCGAGACCATGTTGATCATCAGTCCGGTGCTTTAGCCACTCGACCACGCTGCCGACTGACCGACTGATGAATAATTCCTAAGAACAAAAAGATGTAACGCGGAGGTTCGAAACTCTGGGTCGCCACATGGTGAGTTCTGAACCATTTCCGTTTTCACGTATTGTTAATTTCAAAAGTTTAAAGTAGACCGCACAGCGAATCCCTCTCTTCTTGGCTTCAAATTCTTCAAACTATAGGGAAGCTATCCGAGCCTTCCCCAATCACACCGCTAGCTTTCACACACGTCTTATGGCTTTATAATATTTATTAAAGTTGAGATTTCGATATGAAGGTATAACAGGCTTCCACAAGCCAACGACCACAATTATTTTCTAAACACGACAGCTCAAACGGTGCAGCCAACGTACAACCAACGTTCAGCCAACGATGCAATCGCAAAACGAAATTTTCCCAAGTTTCGCTTGCGATCTACAAACTCACTCTTCAAACCAAACCAAATCACCGAACCACTTGATCACCAACGACTAAAAGGAATTAAATTTACCAACATCTCAATTTATAGTGTGCTCGCCACGTGTAAGTGAACCAATCAGATTTCATTAAAATCACTGCACGTGATCTGCCTATAAAGCAGTGAACGCAAACAATAGAATTAATTACGAGGTTTCAAAAAAGACTTCTATGCAGTTAACTAACTTTTTCAATTTCAGTGTGAGTTCTATTTTTATGATTTTAACACGTATCACTTTATTAGTTTCCTTTTCTTTCATTTCTTGTTCGTAATTTATGAAGGCATTAGTTTTGCTTTGCCTGTTTCTTTCTCGATGCTTTAGTTAGCGAACGATCAGCCTTGTATTTGTTATATTTTGCTATACTGGACTAGACTAGACTAGATTGCATCAGGCGTCGCGCACCTTTAAACAGAGAGGCCAGTGCTAGAGCTAAAGCAACTCACGATCGCTTTGGAGCTGGTGATCACTTTAACTTATCTATCTCACCAGCGGAAAGGTTTTCTTTTTTTTTTGCTTAGGCCAAACACTTGAAAAGATTTTTTTTATTATTACAAACTAGGGATATTAGATATCTAAAATCCCTATTACAAACTTTTATGATTGCTTTAAGTTTGGTAAAAAATTAAAAATTGAAAAGCGAAGCTGTTTTCAATTAAAGGAAATTATGTTCATGCTCACTTTAGTTCAGATTTCGTGTGTACTTGATCCCGAATTGTCTCACGACGGAACAAAGTACTTTTATTTTTTTGTCGAAAAGCTTCGCTTGATCGGCATGTTGTGCTGATATTTAATCGATTGCTTAGCGCTCGAGCTAAAACGGCTCACATGCAAATAGAAAGAAACAAAAAAAACTGATTTTTCTATTAAATTCGTAAGTTAAGGCGGCAAGATTTTTTCCATTCGCCAGCACTAGATCAAACAGTTACCGTACATTAGATTTGCAAAACAGTTTATTAAGGACGTTTCGGAATTATCACTCATTCGCTTAAAAATGAGCTATAATTTCGAAACGTCTTTAATAAACTATGTTTCAAAATATATTGGCTATACTTTTTATTCTGAAATTAGTTAAGCGTTTAAAATTTTATGCTCCGAAATTTGCAAGATTTTTAATTGTCTATTATTTTTTTATTGGCAACTTCATTAGCCAGCAGCTTTGGGAAAAAATTGTACTATCAACTACAATGATATCCTTTAGGCGGGCAGCCGCAAGTGTTTGTTAAGCTGCTTACAGAACCAAGCTGTTCGTGTATGAACCACTAAAATAGCAAATATGGTAGTATGTATAAAGTTTTTTAATGACAAATCTTTGTATGTGAATTTTAAAGATCGTTAGTTTTATGGCAAGCAAGAAATTTACTATAGAAAGACGAGTATAGGGAATCACTCCTAACTCTGTTACTGCTTTAATGAATATGACCAAAATTACTTTTGTCCTGCAATATATTCAACTGATCGAGAAAATTTATGAGTCCTTGTATTTGAAGTAATACTTTATGACAACTCCATTGAGCTATTTGTTTGCTTTTCAAAAACTAAATTCGTTAGAACAATGTTCATAAGCTGGTAGTATGATAACTGCTTGTCTTTTGTAAAACTTTCCAGATAAGGCTGCTATGATCAACCTTTTTCCTTTAATCAGGGGTTGCCACAGCATTTGATGTTCCTCCAAAGTGTCCTGTTTCAATGTCATTCTCCCTTGCACCAACTTTCTCCATATCTTCCTTTACTACATCTAAAAATCTTCTTTTGGGCCTCTCTGTTTTCCTCTTTCCCAGTAACTCCATTTTTATCACCCTTCCTATGTACTCCTGGTCTCTCCTCATGACATGTCCATACCACCTCAATGTGCTGTCCCTCATCTTTATTCCTAACTGTTCTACCTTAATTGTATCCCTGATGTACTCATTTCTAATCTTATCTTTTCTTGTCACTCTCATAGCAAACCTCAACATTTTCATCTGTGCAACTTCCATCTCTTCTACTTGTTTCTTTGTGACTGCCACCATCTCAAGTCCATACACCATTGTTGGTCTCAACACTGAACTGTACACTTTTCCTTTTACTCTAGCTGGTAACCTCCTGTCACACATTACTCCTGATACTTTTCTTTATCTATTTCATCCTGCTTGCACTTTTCTCTTTACTTTCCTCTCACAACTAAACCACAACTACTACAGTGGAACCCTGCTTACCTGACCACCTACGGGACCGTCATCAAGCGGTCGCGTTAGCAGGGTGGTCATGTTAGCGAATTTTGCTTTGGAGCATCCTGTTTGTAGCAATTGTTTGTTGTAAATGTCACAAGTGGCGTAACCTGCAGTAATATCTGGTAGGTGTGATTTCCAACTCTGCATGACTTTTTCGTCAACACAGCCACTCTCTCCAAAAATAACAGCCTGAGAAATGCTATGTCGTGTCTTAAACCTGTTTAACCAATCGTTTGAGGCTTTAAAGCTATTTTTCAGAGATTTAGCAAAGTTAGAACTTTTTCTTGAATCAGAGGCCCACTTATCGGTAGGTTTAAAGACCGAGCTCTTTGAAACCATCGGAAAGTTAGTGAATCGATATCTCCTTCAAATTGAAAGATTCTAACTCTCTTCCGGTCATTCGATAAGTTGTCGTCATATGCAGCCAAAACGTCTGCCTTTCTTTTAAGTGTGTTCTGTATTTGAGTCTTGCTAACGCTGAAAATCTTAGCAAGTTCCTCTGAGATTTTCCCTCACTTTCTTTTTGTTGTATTAACATAACCTTTTCTTTGATTGAAAGTTCTCTCGGTTTCTTTTTACTAAGTGCCATTATTTTTATCAGATACTGCAGAATGAATTTAAACAACTGTTAGTACTGAAGTTTATCTTATAAAATTCAGTTCTGTTTGCCACACTGGTCATTCATTGCGCAATTGCATTTTCTTTGTGTGTGTGCACGCGCTCATCTAATCTTATTGTTTTGATCACAAAAGAAATTTAACCTTATTATTTTGGTCACAAAAACAAATTATTGAGCACATGTGGTCGCTTTAGCAGAGTTAAATTTGCAGTTTTGGACCAAAATATGGCGGTCCTGGTCTGGAAACCGGGGTGGTCGCGTTATTGAAACAGAATGCAATGCATTATCATAGTAAATTATTTGGGACCGCACTGAAGTGGTCCTGATAACGGGGTGGTCGTGTTATCGAGGTGGTCACCAACCGGGGTTCCACTGTACTTTCTTGCAACATTGATCCCAAATACTTAAATTCCTTTATGATGAACCTGTTTTACTAAAACTTGATTTAGCTAGCTTAAGTCCTATTCTTTTTTTTGTTGTTGCTGTCATTGTTTTGAAGGGCATGTCGGCAGCATGGTCGAGTGGTTAACGCACCGGACTGATGATCAACATGGTCTCGGTTCAAAACCCACTCCAGCCATTCTGTTGTGTTCTTGGGAAAGACACTTTACGGCACTTTCCCTTGCTTGGTGGTCTTGACAAGCAGTTCTAAATTACAGTCATATCTCTACTAAATTACTAGCGGACAGCAATATTTTGGCATCTCTGGAAGCAGGTCGGGGTAATTGCTTACCCTATGTATAGCGCCTCCGTCACTTTCCTGCGAGTCAGGAGGATAAATATAGAGATAAAAATAAAAAATCCACTCCAGGTTAAACAGAAACAGGACTGGGGCCAAGGGTTTTGCTGCCCAGATCAGATGTTGGCAGTGATGTTGTTAAGCCAGCATTGGGTTTCATCATCCAAAACTGTCAGACCTCTTGCTCCATGTGGTGCCTGATGTATGGGGCATGTTATTAGAATGTGGTATGCAGTTTATTCAGTGGCACTGCACTTGCAATTTGGTGAAGGAGTGAGATCCCATTTGTGCATGGATGAATGGAATCGCCCAACATCAATTTGCAGCCGGTTAAGCTTAACCCAAGCTGTTCAGGGCAAGCTCATCCCAACAGGCCTGGCACTGGTTTTGGGTATAAAAACACAGAGCCTGGAAGCATTCTCACAGTACTCTGTGTTCCATTTATGGTTTGTCCACTCAGAAGTGCAGATGCCATATCTGACAAGGTTGTTTGAAAGATTCCATGCCGCTGGCACAAATGGGCTTCTAGATCTTAATTTCTCTTGGCGAGCATCTGAGGACCCACTTAAAAGACCTTATAAGATATGATCAGGGTCCAAAGATCCATGGTGGACCAAGGAGAGTGTTGCTCCCAGTCAGCAAAGCTTAGCTGGCTGGATGCCTGAGAGTATGAGTAAGTGGTCCATTGGAATGGGACGCAGGCATCCAGTGACTATGTGCAAGACATCATTCAGGACACTGTCAATGAGGCAAGTGTGAGCTCTGCAACACCAGACTAGCACCCTATCCCAAGCCTACAAGTTACCTCAGCAGTGTGGCACTAGATGGTGATGAAACATGAGCAATCTTTCCAGTTTTACCCCAAGATAAGTAGGGGTTGGACAGAACATTAAAAGTTTATCATTGTTTTAGACTTTTAGCTGATGTTTGGTCTCTCGGTTATTTAAGTGAAAGGCTGCTGTCACCATCTTAGTGTGACTGAGCTTCAACCTCCAAGTCTGAAGAAAAAAATCTTACCAAAAGCAGATTTTGGTAAGATTTTTTTTGTAAAATAATAATCCTTGTTAATTCATGTTAATGCAAGTTACAAATATTTATTGCTTTTGTTTGTTAATTGTATTAATTTTAAAAGGTTTTTACAAAAAAATTGGGACTTTTCAAGAAGTCACTGTAAACAATTTTTGTTTGTGAAACTAACCTGGATCCCCCTGTGGTTACTATTCCCTCTTGAGAGATCTTTTTTCTCTTACTTCTTTATTCCATCTTGATGTCAAAAGAGGAATTCTGGGTTAGTTTCACAAATAAAAATTGTTTACAGGGTTTACTGTATGTAGGTGACTTTGCAAGAGTAGTGATTTGTTGGCTCTGAGCTGTGCCAGTTTTGTATGTATATGACATAATAATGTTTGTTCTGATTAATGAATATCATAGGATGTGGTGTTAGTAACTTTGTTGTTTTTTCTAGAACTGAGGTATTGTGAGGCGATGGTTGTATGAATGTGTTTGAGGGTTTCTCTACATTTCCCAGGTCTTATTTTTGAATTTGAGATGTTGTTGTTAGTGTGTTCATTGTTGATTAAATCATTGACTGAAAGATTGTGGCTTTCATGTGTCTGGGTGGATTTGAGTATGCATTAAAATTATTTAAAGGATGTGTTTGCGTTTAAGTTAGTTGTTTAAGTTGAGTAGCGTGAACATTCATCTTGCTTGCAGTGAGATTTTGATGTTCAGCTGAAGAATAGTGGGTTTTTGGAACTTGTTGGCAATATACCCTGAAAAGGGCAGTTTTTTCCTGGCATTGCCCCATCCTGAAAAGGACATTTTCCCATTTGCAGACCCTTGCTGAACATCAAAATGGGTAGATACCCTTCCGTTTTGACAGGTTTGATTTTGGTCTGTCATGTTTGAGAGCAATAACAGATGTACTCATAGCCCAGGCTATGAAAAACCACCTGCCATCTGGGCCAAAAAGTTTTTGACTGATATCTCTGCTCTGTGTTTCCTACAAGATTTTTGAGAGGCTTATCTACACTTGTGTTGAGCCATTAATCGATCCACTGCTCCCTAAAGAGCAGGCTGGGTTTCGATGCAGGAAGTCAACTGTAGATCAAGTTGTACTGACCCAGAACATTGAGGATTCTTTTGAGGCTAAGAAGAAGGCTGGTGCCATATTCGTCAATCTGAGAGCTGCTTATGACACTGTCTGGCACTGTGGCCTTACATGCAAGCTGCTGAGGCTTCTGCTGGATAAGAACATGGTTAAAATGATCATGGAGCTTGTCTGAAACCAAAGTTTCACTCTTACTATCAGTGACAGCAAGCAAAGCAGGTTACACTATCTAAAAAATGGTGTCGCTCAGGGATTAGTCTTGGCTCCCCTCTATATGTTTGATCTTCCTTCCATGATTTTCAGAAAGTTTGCTTATGCTGATGATTTAGCATTGTTGCACTCTTCTGGAAACTCTGAGGAAAGTCTGTTTTTGCCAAAACAGACAAATGCATAATCATTATCAATCCATACCAGATCAGTTGAGGCCCGGGTTACCAACAACTGCCTCAGGTGTCACACAGCAGGGCACCTGTGGAAATTATGCTACTGCTAAACATAGTGAAAATAAGAGCAGAAAAAGAGGAGGAAAGCAAGTGAAGAAGCAGCGAGAAGCGTGGAAAGGAAGACACTCACTCATAAGGGTGGGTACTTTAAATATTGGAACGATGACTGGAAGGGGAAGAGAGCTGGCAGATATGATGGAGCGAAGAAATGTAGACATATTGTGTCTACAGGAAACAAAGTGGAAAGGTAGTAAAGCAAGGAACATTGGTGGTGGATGCAAAATATTTTACAACGGAGCTGATGGAAGAAAAAATGGGATAGGGATAGTGCTGAGAGAGGAGCTGGCTGAAAGTGTCCTGGAGGTGAAGAGGGTGTCAGACAGATTAATGGCCATGAAGCTGGAGGTAAATGGGTCCATCCTAAATATACTACAGTAATCTCCCACTTAAGTTCGCATCCATTTAAGTTTGCATCCCAATTAAGTTCATGAAAATTTTTTAAAAAATCATGATTCAACTTTTACAAAACATTATTGATATTTACAGCAAATCAGACAAGTCATAAAAATGTTTGCGATTTAAACAAGTCATGAATCATCAGCTCATGCATATTTCATTTTCTTTTGTGTTTTGTGTCCAAAATAACCTGCCTTAATTATTGCTAGCAAAGCTCAAAAAAATTTCTCAGCTCATTATAGTAATTTCCTGCTTGAGCTTGCACATTGGGACACAACAACTGATCCTCCACTTCAAAAACTTTTTTGTATATGTGTTCAAACCCACAAAAAGTGACATGTTCCCTGTTGGTGCTGGACTATGTGCACAAGATTCGACCACAGTGTATATGTTTTCATCTTCATTATTATTTGTTGCTCGTATACTTTCCAGCACCTCAGTATACAGCTTTGACAAAGGAAAAAATGCAATGTTTGAGAATCTTAAGTGTCATTATTCATCAATGCAAGTGTCATTACTCATCAGCATAGACATTCATAATTGTATTGAAATCTTACAGTTATATGTAAGATCTTCCAGAAACAGTTAGGTGTAGTGATATTGCAGAAAATATTTTGGAAACAGAACCCAACATACGTCATCTTTTAGTGGCCAAAAAAATGTATTAGCAGGGCCTGGTGGATGCTGATCTTTGGCATCCAGCTGCATAGTGTCAACTTCTAGGATTAGTCCTATCCCCCACTTTTCATCATACTTGCAAGCTATATAGTCATTTCCAGCAACTTGCAAATCTTCTCTGCTGTGGTGCGAAAAGCTATAAATGCCTATGAAGTTGCTGTCTGGTTTATTTGTACCCAATTGAAGATATTGTAGAGGGTTCAAAGTGCAAGAAAAAGCAAGTTCTAGGTATTGTACTTCCCAACAAAAACCTGGAAGCCATCTTAAGTTGTACTTTTTGAAAATCATCTGAATGCAGTAACTCAAACTGAATACCACTAATGTTCCCACAACAATATTCAAAAAGCGCTTGAATAGTCATAATCTGGTCAGAAATGGGTCTTTGTAGGCTTGCTATTTTTGCCTGTTTAACAGTTCCCCCAAGATCATCACATGGGAATTTGCCATGGCTGGTGGCAAAAATGACCACCATGCTTCATTGTTAAAATCACATTTGCAATAGCAGATTCAGCTTCAGCCTTCGAAGAAATACTTGAGATTACCAATACTCTGAGACAAGCTAAGAAATAGTACAGTCAGTTTGCACAAAAGCCCAAGCATAAAAACTGTGTCATGTGTTAGTTCATCTGATATGAAGCAAAATAACCTCTACATGAAGTTGTTATCTTGCATGTAGTATGCCACTGCTGGATGAACAATGCATTGCTGCTGATTCCAATGATAACTTTGCACTTTGTCTTGGATTGTGAAGGTGTAGTTCTCTGCAAAGTCCAGCAAAATCACACTGAAATGACTTGTCAAAGAACTTTTTTGAGAGTTTAACTACCTTGATTGGCATTTAGCTATGAATGAATGCTTGGTCAGATTACCCAAAACTCTTAACACTTCTTTAATTCATTCTTTTCTGGTCATCACCACAGTTATGAGATTCATTCCATCTGTAAATTTTCATTGCTAAAATTGGATTTCTTGATCAAGGTTATCATATTGGGTAAGCAAAAAGCATTGCAGTGTTTGAAATCCAAGACATTGCTTCCACCAATGCAAAAAGGCACATTTTGTTGTCTATACTGCACACAATTTTGCTGATCATTATTTTGGATGTTTAATTACTGTTTGCTGCATCTACTAGAAGGATTGCATTTTGGAATTGAATATGCATGTTTTTGAAGAATGATATGAATGAATGCCTTTTGAAGATAATGGGACACACCATTTTAGACATAATGAACAAAATTCTGAGAAACCAATTTTCCACTCCAAATATTTATCACAAAGTGCAGCATACAATTTCTTTAATATGCACAGAATTAACCATTTTTGTTGACAAACATTTTGAGAAACACCTGCAAAATTTTTAATTCCAGGCATTAAATGAGTGAATTCACCATCTTCATGTAGTGATAAAACAGCAGCTTTTGTGTGAACAGATATTTTGTTTCTTCGTAGAATAACTGGCTTTGACAAAATACCATATGGTTGCTTTTGTTTCATTCAGATTCTTCAAAATAAACAGCAGCTTGTTTAATTGACCAAGATTTTGATTTCGATGTGAGATACTTTGTCGTTGTGAGTGCTTGCATTAGCCATTTTCACTCTGATTTCTTTAATTAACAAATCTTGGTCATTAGCTTTTTTCTCCAGCAATTTTAATTCATTGGCAGTGATGGATATAGGTTTTCCTGGTCTTACACAGTTGTCTGTTTTTCCTAAAATTTACATTATTTTATATGATATCCCTTTGAAGGGTCAATCATTCTAAACTTTTTGTATCTTTGAAATATCACACTAGTTACACTTTCACTGGACCTAGGTTGTCTGCTGGGGATCAAACATGTTGCTGACAGTGCAACAATAGCAAAATGTGCCAATCAGCTCTGTCAACAATGTCATGTCTGGTAAATGTACTCAAGTTTCAACTGTTTCTAAAAGCTAATTCAAATATCACAAGGCTAACACTTTTTATCGACTACTTATGGTACCTGTATTACATCAACATTAGTGGAAAGTTTTATAATAATTCAATATCTTTTAAATTATAAAACAAAAATTAATCAAATTGAGTGTGAACTTTTTTTTTTAATTAGCTTCATAAGAGTAGTTTAAGGCTATTGCCCCTTTAATTCTTTCATGATACAGTTTGATGTAATTTGACATCATCAAAATCAAGCAATTTTTCAAAGTAACTTTATTCTGAAAGCACAAAAAAACAAGTTTTCAATTTATAGATATATAAAAGCATATGAACTATACTATGCAAAAAAGCAAAAACCATATCATGAAAATGATTGCTATTTTTTTTATTGGGTCGTAAACTTTGAGCTTGATTTTTATGTTAAATTGTTTATTTATCCCATAACGGAGACATTTTATTGACTCTTTATGAGCTTAAACGAATTCTTTGACCCCAAAAATGGTAAATTCAACATTTGTTTCATTTTTCTATGAGCAGAAATCAAGTTATTACAGAAAATCATAGAGCGTGACCAGTGCTCACTTACCCAAATGCCATCAAGTGGCCAAAACTTTTAATTGTGATAACTCAAAAAGCCTTGAGATAATTTCAAAAAAAATTTTTTAAACTTCAAATTTTTCTAAGCTCTACAATATATATTGAAACCATTAATATCCAAGAGTAGTGGTTACTGGGCCTGGTTGATTATACATGGAATAATCCAAAATAAACTTTGCAAATGTTGTTTCATACAATTGACACTGCAGTAAATAATTGGATGGAAAATAAAACAGATTGTATAATACAGAAAGTGCCAAAAAATGACATTCTTAATCTTCTACATTTCATAATGAGGCTTGCTAATAATCTTATTTATGTAAATAATCAAATCACTGTTTCAAAGAGAGAAGAACTTTAAAAAGTAAGGAAAATGCTGTGCCAGAATGCAGCAAGTAAAAAAGCAAAAATAAATTAAGACCAGCTTAGAAACTCCAGCTTGACCAGGTCGATCACATGCCAGATTATTATGAAAAGAGGCAACAAGGTGTAAAGATTCTTTTTGCATGGGCAAACTCATGTGCAAAGTACATTTATGCTTCATCAAGAACGAAAATTGTTTCAAGGCATATCCAAATTAATCATAACAACTTACTTTTTGAATTTTCATCTTCATTAGCTTCTAATTTGAGAGTTAAAAATTTTTTTCATATAGATCAAATAAACATTTCTATGTTTTTTTCATTTTAATAAAAATCGAAGATTTTCTGAAATATTTATCTCATAATAACAACTATGCGTTCATAGACTTTATATAACTTTAAAATAAGATGTCCATCTAAGAAGACATTGTAATATGGCAATACTAAGATAATATTTTAATTTTTTGTGATTGAAATGCTTTATTTGCAATCATTACTGATGATTTTTATGCATAAAAAACTCTTCACCAGTTTAAAAAAATGGACGTGAATGGGTTAATGCCACAACAAGATTGTGTTTATTTTTACACCTGGCAATAGCAAAACAACTATTTTTCAACCATTATTACCTAATTTATCAAATGGATTTAAAAAAGCTAAAAGCACTACTAAACTATTAAAAAGTTAAAAAGCACTACTAGACATGCTTTCTAAAAAGCATATAGCAAGATTAACAGTGGACCTACAAAGCGGTTTTGATGGTGCTTCTTACAATAAGTTACTGTATAAATTGCAACTCTGTGGGATAAGTGGTGCTGCATTAAATGGGAAAAGTGTTTTGCATTAGATGTGATAAGTATGCTTTATTAGATCTTTTTGCTCAAGACACTGGACCACTTGAAGGACAGAAAAATAATTTTTTTTCCAAATAATTCAAAATTCAAACAAAATAATTTCAGGGTTTTGTAAACTTCCATCTTTGAACCTTGCCATAATAAATACTAAACAATCCTTGTTCTTAATATACAGTGTAGAAAATTACCAACGCACGTGTTTCATTTTATTTCTCTTGAGTTTCTAATCATTATTTGCGCGAGCACTCGCTGCCAGCGCCTTTTTTTGTTTTACGCTTTATTTTTAATTAATCTCACCTAGAAGCATAGTTGTGTCTGCAGCGCGTTGATTTTAGAGCTGGCTTTATTCGTTTGTTCACACTTCTCAATTTGTGAGGCGACCAGCTGCAGTGTTTGTGGGCAGCTGGTTGAAGTCTGAGTAGACTTAGCGTGAAGTTAAGATATTCCCGTTTTCCCCGTGAGTCAGCACCGAAGTGAACTGCTCGGTAAGACACCTATGCGTTTTCTTTTTGTGTTTAATTTTTAGTTTGTTTTTATTTATTTACAGATTACCGTTTCCGCTTTCGTTTCCGCTTTCGTTTTCGCTTTTATTTCCAAGTTTCAACGTTTCAGTTATAACTTATTTTATATTAAATTATTTCCTTAGTAATTTCCTTTTAATTTGACGAAGCCGGAAGCGCGTTGATCGACACTTCACTTTGCGGTAATCGGCAACTTCAGCGCCGTTTACCGTTACATACAGGGTGTCCATAAAGTCTTGTTGCAAAAAACTTATTACACAGGTAGTTGATGAGATATCTAATATAGATTTTTTTTATGTTAATTAATGTTTATTAAAGTTTTTATTTAAACTAAAATTTTGTGTTTCAGATTAAATTTTTTGTGTTTAATAAATGTGTTAGTAAACCCTTGCAAAATGGCTACTCCTCAAGAGCAGGCACAATTTTCCCAGATGTTCTTGTCACCCACTTCTAACTGTATGCAACACTGACCCTGCTTTATAAATTTCTTGTGCAATCAATGAAGTGAAGGATGTGATGGTGGATTTCTTCCATACTTAGTTCTGTATTTTTGCTGAGTCTAAACATCTATCTTTGTCTCAATAAACCAGGATACACATTGTGCCTTCTCTTGAGGAATAGCCATATTTTACAAGGGTTTATTAACACATTAAATATATAAAAATTTAATCTGAAACAGAAAATTTTTAAAAACATTGATATAATCTATACAGTATAAGATATCTCATCAACTGTAATAAATTTTTGAAATTGTAACAAGACTTTATGGACACCCTGTATATTGATCAAATACAGTTACCTTACCTGCTAATATATTTCCTGTCAATAATTGGCTTTTGTTAAGTAGACAAATCATGTCGTTACTTTGAGATTAAGTCAAGATTGAGTTGAAGATAATGTGATGCAATTATATTGACCTTTAATCCTACAAAACAAGTATCATTGTTTATTTCTTTTAAATTAGAAAATTCTTCTTCTTTCTGCTTTTCTCTTTAATCAGGGGTAGCCACAGCATATCATCTGTCTCCGTCATATGTCATTATCATCTGTTATGATTATTTTAAATTAGAAAATAACATTGATTATTTCTCTTAAATTTAATAAGGGTCATTCTGTGTCAAACGTCCAGAAATTCAAAGTGTTCCAGCTTGACCCTCTCCAAATTTTTTCAAAATTTGTCAAAATGTTGTATATTACAATTGAGTTAGAAACTGAAAATTTTAGCTCAATACCTATTGTACTTTATGAAATATGACTTATTGAAATTTAGTACCTCATTGCAGCAGTTAGCATTTGCTCATTTTTGATCATTTTTAAACAAGTATTTCTCCAATTCTAAAAATTGTAGAAAGCTAATTTTTGGTATATTGACTAACTTTTTGCTATATTACATGGATCAAGTGTCAAAATAATATTAACTTATAACATAATGAAAATATTGAGACCTATTTAGTCCCAAAATATTCGCATTTTAGCCCAAGAACAAATTTTTGGTTTTATTTAAAAAGCTGAGTTGCTGTGCAAACCTTAGCATTGCTCTAATTTTTAACATGGATTGCATACTCCCTACCAACTGGACTATAAGTTCACCAAATATAAAAAAAACATCAGCTTAAAAAAGTTACACCACTTCAAAGTTAGACCAGCTGTAAAATTGCTAAAAATGCACCATCTTATAAAAAAATGGCCCTGTAAAACACTGTTTTAATTAACAGTTTTTTAACATCTGAAAGAGCATTTCTGAAGAAACTCACACACCAAATTTCAACTTTGTTTCAAAACTGTTAGGGGATGAGACATTACTCAACTTGTATGCAAGAATTTTAGTTTTTACCATAGCTAAAAAAGTGCAAAATTATACCTTCTATCTATAATTTTGATAAAATTTTGTAGATTGATTATAAAGTTAGAACTAAATTAATAAAAAAAAATTCCAGTTCTTTATAAGTTATCATTTGTCTGCAACTTTCATTGCAAAAATGTTTAGGTGGCATATTGGATGCATATATTTTTTATTTAGTGCCTGCAAAACCATAGTCACATTGAAATGAAACAAATTTTTATCTGGGGGTTTATTATGATAACTCTATCACTTAAATTAAACAACCAAACACTACCAACAACAAAACACTTGAAAATTCTTGGAATCACTTTTGATCCAAAACTAATATTTTCACAACATATACAGTAAACATCATCATTACTAAAACAAATGCTTGACATTCTGAAAGCACTCACTTCTACCAAATGGGGTTTAACTGTCTCCACATTCAAAGCTATCACTTGTTCCATTTTGGAATATGCAATCACCATATAGAGCCCTATCATATCAAACACAACATCCAGAAACTGCAAACACTTCAAAACACAACTTTGCAAATTGCTACTGGCTGCACACAAAGTACAAACACTTAACACCTACACGACAAAACCAAAGTCCTTCCATTGGACACTCATCTCAAACTTCATGCTATTCAACTTAAACAACTGACTCAAACACAAATACACCCTCTACATGATCTTGATGCATACTTAAATTTGCTCTCAAATATGAAAGCCACAATCTTCATAGCAATGAGCACATCAACATCCTCATTTCAAAACCAGACATAACACCAGAGGAATGTAGAGAAACCTCAAATACATTCACATTACCATCACCTTGCAATATCTCAGTTCTAGAAAAAATTTTATAGTAAACATAAGGATTTAGATAATTACTTAGAAACCAAGCTGCCTAAAAGCACCAGACTTTAGTTTTGCTCTTGTTAGAACTAGGAGAGTAAGCATGACACTTAACGCTTGTCAGGTAAGTCCCAGTCATGAGATGTGACTTGGTTTTACAACATAGTGGATTCTATGTATTTCTTGTGCAGTAAAGCTGGTAAAAACTTTTGAGCTGCTTGAGTTGAGTTGTTGTCTGGGTTGTGTGGTCTAGTGATATTGTCTCCTGTGTTGAGGACCACATGTATCAATTCACAGTCAGATAAGCATCACTGACAGCTCTAACAAGAGTGAAACTCGAGTCTGGTGTTTCTCATATTTCAAGCAGCTTGGTTTCTAAGTAATTCTAGAAAAAGTAACAAAGCTACTAGCACCACACCCTATGACATTCATGCATCAGAACAAACATTATCATGTTATATGCATACAGAACTGGCACAACTCAGAACCAAGAAATCATTACTCTTACCAAGTTACTTATATACAGTGAACCCTAAAACTTAGATGCCACAATGCCCACTATGCTTGTCACACACACATGGCACTAATCACCTCTTTAACTGTAGTCAAGTACCAACACAGCACAACATCACTGATCTGTAAAAAAGCCTTAAGAAGCAGAGGTAACCCAAGAGTGAGAATCTAGATTGGCTTCTTTGAGAGATTAAGGAATGGCTTCTCTTGGAAAAGGGGCAACAGCAACAACAACATGATGTTGCTGAATCCATTTTTTCTATCTAAACAGCTTTACTGAGAATTAAGAAACACTACTATAACTAAATCAACGCAATTAATGTGAAAAAACAATGAAAAGGCATCTGGGCCAAAGTGGATGTAATATGTGAAAAATCAATTCTCAACAAATACGATGTATTCTCTTAAGAGATCACAATGTAACCAATCAAATGTAATTTCAATGAGTTAAATAGAAACACTAAAAAAAAGCAACTAAAATAAAATAACAAAGAGAATGATTATTATGGGACAGGCCTGTTTAGGTCTTATGGACCTTATCAGGCATAATTATTGTAACCTCTAAAGCAAAATGGTAGTGCAAAAAGTTAAGATGAAAATTCCATAAAGTGACTCTTTTGGAAAAGAGAATTCAAATTAATAATTTGCAATTACAAGTTTAAATATCAACAGTCAGCATCAAAAAAGCACCAATTAAAAAGGGAATTGAAAGATTAAATTTTGGATGGCAGCAAACCATTTGGAATAGATTTCATTGAAAAAATCTTGAAGCAGCATCAAAAAGGTTTAATAAAATTTGAATTTTGAACTTTGTTAAATTAAATGAAATAAATTACGTAAAAAAATTTACAGTAGCCAACATAAAAAAAAACTAATCAGAGAAGAGCTGATAGAAAATAAATTTCAGACTAGAAAAGACAAATTTGAAAAACTTTAAAATTTAAGGAGTTCCTCACTTCAAAATTTGTACACTATAAATTTTGTATTTTTTCTGGATTACTCTTTAAACTCAATAATCATTGAAAAATAGAGAGACTGAAAAAGCAATGTATATAAAATGCAAAATTACGTAACCAAAATATTAAGGGTGATGATAAAGGATCCAAGGCAAATTAAATGCATGAAAACACCTTTATTTCAACAACAAAAGTATTAGAAACATCAACAACAAAAGTATTAGAAACATAGAAATAAGTTTGGACTGCAACATATCAAAAAATATTTGTGCAAACTGAAAAAATTTAATGATCTGAAAAAAATTTACAAGACTGTTCAGTTATTGCACCAGAGTATAGGTATCTTGATGTAGATGCAAGCAACATATTTTCCAGCATGTAAATTATTTTTAAAGAGCTGTAAGTGTGGTAAAACTAATTTGGCAGTATCATCATAAACAAGTGATTTGTAGTACAAATTTTGAAAACTGCTAACAAAAAACTCATCTCTAATCTTTTTGTTTGACACTCGTAGGAGATAAATGTTGGAATGAAGGAAAGAAAAATTTAATTGATTTTGTAACAAAGCTGAACAAAGATGATTGGATGTTTGACAGAAGTGACACAACATGTGATCAACCCAAGAGTTTCAAGTTGTAAACACATCTATAAAACTCACCAAAAGTTGCAGTTCAATAAGTTTGATTCCATCTGTATAAATCTATTGCTTACATTTAATGTTATCTATATCAAAATCATTATGATCAAGGATTTTCTTCAATGCTTTTTTTAATTGAGGCCTTCCTGGACACTGGCTGCAAGAATGTAACATGCAATTCTTTTCATTTAAATCGAAAACTTATTTAGACACAAGATATTTTTTGTGAAGTTAGTTAAAATCTTTTGGACATTGAATAGCAACTTTTGGTAATTTCAATCTCAAAAAGTACTTCCTCAAAAATTTTACACAAACCTCAAAAATTCTACACACTATATATCAGACTAACCTTTTTGCTTATCAATCTTTATTTTGGTCCTAGAGCCCAATAAACTTTCTTAGCATTTGTTAATCTGGAATATGATGTCATAGTATGCTATACATAC
The DNA here is from genome assembly GCA_963680785.1 of Diplosoma virens. Taxonomy (NCBI): domain Eukaryota; kingdom Metazoa; phylum Chordata; class Ascidiacea; order Aplousobranchia; family Didemnidae; genus Diplosoma; species Diplosoma virens. The sequence continues at coordinate 24,191 of CAVMFT010000308.1, forward strand.
ACACACTGATGTATGTATATGTGTGTGTATGGACATTCCACGGTTTTGAAATTTCAAGTCAGTGTTTGATAGCCAGTCTCTTAAAGGTTTGTCTACTTTTTCAATGTTTCCTTTTATTCCAATTGCAGCACAAGTAAGCACATGGCTAGAAGTTTGATTGGCACCTTATTTGCATGAGCCAGTAGATAACAGTGCAATTTTTTTAATAAAGTTTTGATATCTTTCATGCCTAGATCAGAGTTGGCTAAGCATACCCACTGGCCTCTTGGTAGGTTGTATCTAAATGGTTTGCTGCTTGGTGTGTTGATGTACTGTTTTATTTTGTGTTTTGATTGGTCCATAGTTCAGATGCTAGGAGGATGCTGGAAGCTTTCTTGTGGTCCTCTTGTTAAGTAACCAAGTTGTTTTAGAAAAAACAGATGCCAGCAACCGAACAAATCATGGTAAACAAAAATCATAATATGCAACTGTGATATCATAATCTAGAGTATGATGCTCAAAGTTTTACAACACATTTTACAGGTGGCTAGGACAAATTAAAGCTAAACATGCTGTGTTACAATCACAGTGAAAGGCATAAATAAAATTATAAAACAGACTAAGCCACAATAAAAAACTGACAAAGTGAAGATGCTAAATATAAACAGTAGGTCATATTTTATAAAGTACAAGAGATATTGAGCAAAAAATTTTAGTTTTGTTGTCAATTATAATATATATGACTATTTAAAATACAACTATTCATTTGATTTCAATTACTGTAAACCATTTGGAATAGACATTAATGTGCAATTGAAGGCCCTATTTCTAAAAGTACCTAAGTCACATTTTCAAAAAAATGAGTTAAGCTGAAAAAATTGTTTGTTTACTTGCCAGCAATATTCTGACAAAAAATCTTTTCAGGAAATCACTTTTTGAATAGGACAAAAGTTTGAAATCTTAGCATACTTCTATTGTAGAAGTAGGGATTTTGAAAACTTTAAATTTCATTTTTTCAAAATGACATTATGTGACTTAGGTACATTTAGAGCTAAGCTCTTCAATTACTGTAGAAAAATGACACATTACTGTGCAAAAGTACAACTATTCCTTTGATTTCAACCAATATCACATAAAGTACTTTGCTGTTTACAACTGCATTACAGTAATTTTTAAAAGCCAGGATAATTACTGGTAAAAATTGACTTGTTAAAGTGCAAACAATAATCAAGCTAGCTAATTTGAAAAAAAAAGTTTATCTAGAAATAAAACATTATCTAGACATTAATTTAAAAGTGATTTTCTACTCATCTTTTTTTATAAAAAATTTAATTTTTTTGAATAAATTTAAAAAAAAATTAATTTCTTACTTATCTTTTTGATTTGCAAACAAGTTAAATCACTTTTGTCATAACAAACAGATAGTCAATGACTAATGCAAGACTGCCCTGCAATTTAATCATAATGTCCAAAATGTCATGCATTTGATCTAGCATCACAAAACTCCTGATTTAAAGTCTCTTAGATAGCTACCTTTCAATTTGAAATTTTGTATCATTGTGTATTTTTTTTGATACCATGCAATGTTTCTTCTATTTTTTTGCAGTCTGTGTGCGCAGAAATTTGGTAGGTGCAAACTTTTTTAGAAATGTCTAATATTTGTGCAACAACCCATGAAAAAATTTCAGCATTCCAAAAATCTAACCTGATAAGCAGGCTTATTAAAAAAATTTGGTTATTCAAAAAGTTGTTTTATATTGTGGATTATTAATGCTGCAGTGTAGGGTATACATGTTGTCAGTAGATAACAATGAACATGCATAGAAAATGATAAATGGGATTGTTTGTAAAACTTCCAATAAATTGTTTCATTTATCACAATTTTCAAATAAAATAAAGGGGTAAAAAAAGAACAAAAAGAAATGCTACTAACATAATGAAAACATAGTAGGTTAAGTCAATCATACTTTGATAAATAGTATGCAGTTCTGCAAAACATAATTTATAAGAGGTTGTTTTAAAATCTTAAATTATTTCTAAAAGTAGAAATATTATTTAAGCTTTTCAAATTTTATACTCCGAAATAAGCAATTTGTTAAACTAATCAAGCAAGTAAAGCATTTCCTGTGATGTCATATAAGAAAAAAAAGACTCAAAATATAGTGAATGCAAGTACAGAGGTTATGCATTCATATTAAGGTGACCTGACTCCTTTTCTCTTACCTTAATGCAAATAAAACAGACTGATTTTATTGTATGAAACAAACTGTTGAGGTTTTTTAAATAAATTTTGTATGAAATTGCTCTGATCTTTTCATTGAGCACTATGCAATGAGGATTGATTTACTATTGCTCTCTCTCTTTATATACAAGGTGTGACAAAAGTAATGCAAAACGAGAAATTTAAATAAAATATAAATGTAAAACATTAAGTTGAAACATAGAAATTGGCTGAGAAATGAGTCAAACAAATCATAGATTTTAAATGATCTTCAAAAGTATGATTGAAGCCATAAAATAATCATTCCAAGATTTTGCCTTACTTTTGTCACACCCTGTATATATGTATTGCAATATTACATGAAACTTATGCAGTATATATAAAATAGGAAAACATTAATCAAGGTGTTTTTGTAGAGTGCTTAATGAAAGTCAGAACAAATACATAGATTTTTCATTTATTAAAAAACAACCCTACAGCCTGTTTCATCCGTTCCTTAATTTCTTTATCAGATAAAACAGGCTGTAGATATGTTTTTGCTTAATAAATGAAGAAAAAGATATACATACAGTGGTGACCAAAATTATAAGACTGAATAAAAAAAATTTTATTTTGCATGTAGCTTTTTAAATTTTTGATAAATTTTAAAAAGAAATATTTGATAGATAATTTTTTTTGATTAAAAGCATGAAATTTTAAAACTGAATATTTGATTGAGAAAAATGTTACAAAGTGATTATAAAAATGAGCAATTAATAGATGAGCATAATTATAAGACCGATCACAAATAAATAAATAAATTAGTATGTAGCTGGATTTTCTTCATTAGTTATCACTGCATTTATTCTTTTTGGCATTGATTCTACCAATTTTTCCAATTTGAGCAATAGTATGTTCTTGCACCCATCTTCAATGACCTGAAACAATTCATTTTGATTTGATTGCTTTTTCTGCTTTATGGCCTTGCTTATGGCCTTGCTTTATGGCCATGGCCAATTGGCCATCGTACCATAGATTTTCTATGGGGTTGATATCAGCTGATTGAGCTGGAAAAGGAATGATCTTGATCTTGTGCTTCTGTATATACTTTTAAACAGGATTTGATTTATGGCAAGGAGCATTGTCAAAAAGCAAGTGGTAGTTTCTACTAATCTTACTCTTTGCATGAGGCACTAAATGGTCTTGCAAATGCTTCAATTAACTTTGACCATTCATTGTCTCTGCTATCCTAATAATTGGACCAGGACCATTCAATGAAAAAGCAGCAAAGGCCATAATTGACTCCCACCTCCCTTGACAATTGTTTGCAAACACTTTGGATTCAACTGCTCTCACTTCCTTCTTGTGTCACTTCCAAACCTATTGTACTTCATCAAAAAACAACACTCTCCCCCACTCTTTCACTCCCCAATGTTGATATTTCTTGAAATTGTCAGGTAGTTACATTCAAATAAAGCAACCAACTGATGATTTGATTTGAATAAGTGACCACCTGATGATTTCATAGGATGAAAGAGACTGTTGTGGTTTTTTTAAGCATTGCTAAATTGCTCTAATTTTTTCATTGACTATTCTGGAAGAAAGATAAATTCACTCTTGCAGTATGAATATAAATAGATAATCAAACAAACAAAGAATACTCCATTTGGCATTTGTATTGGAAACAAGCTTCTCTAGTTAGTGATAGTTGGTGATGATTTGCCATGAACAATTTGCCATCAACCCATAATTATAATTATTATAAATATATATATTGTTCTAAAAAAAAATATCTTTTTTTTATATATGTGCATGCTCAATGATAGTAAAGTATATAAAAAAAAGTAAATACATGAATAAATTAGGAATAGTTTTCAAGAATCAAAATTTTCATGAAAAATGTTTCAATTTTGATGCCAATTTCAATTTTAAAAATTTTTTGATTCTGTACTTCAATTCTGATTAATTGTCACAACACTAGAAAAAATGTTGCAATTACAGCTACTATTGCACAAAGATTGGTGAATATTGGAAATATTTTGCAATATACTTACTAAAATTGCTAACCAAGGAATTTTTTTTTTAAAATTCATTTAAACATACTGCTAGTGTAGACTTTAGTTCAACAATCTACAGAGGGTCCAAAATCCTCTCCCAAACAGCTGTTTTAACTGTTAAGTAAAAGAATGCTAAAAGTTCATTTTAAGGGATTACCTGTGTAAATATTTTTGTCTACACATTTTTATTTTCATAATTTTTAACCAAAATCTTGATTTTCGTTGCTTAAGTTTTTTTTCAGTTTCTACATTTGTCCTGCTTAGTCTGAAATTCATTTTTATCTACTGTTATCTGATTTGTTATTTTTTGATATCCTGAAGATACTTTTTGATGTAATTTATTTCATCTAATTGGATGAAGTCCAAAATTCAAATTTTATCAACTCTTTTCAATGTTGCTTCAAAGTACTTTTTGATGTAATTTATTCCATCTAATTTGACAAAGTTCAAAATTTAATTTTTTAAACTTTTTTCTGATTTCAAATAATTCTTTTTTGATGTTCAGTATTTCTATTTAAGTTTAGAATTGTAGATTCTCAGTTAATTTTCAAAAGAGTTACTTTATGGAATTCTTGCCTTTTCCTGCTTGGCCTTTCCCAATGACTCTCTCAATACAGTTGAAGGATAATCTGGCACTATTCCTTTGAATAATTAGTGGCTGATTTCTTGATTTATTTTCATACTTTTCAAAATTATAGAAAAAAGTTTTCTGTTTACTTCAGCTTGATTGCAAGGCACAGTAATTGATGCTTACATGATATATCAGGTAACACACTTTTGCAAAAAGTTTGTTAATTTTTTTTGAAAAAATAATAAAAAAAATTTTCTGTCGAACTTGAATTTTCAGTCTTCTATGCTTGCTCATTTGTTAATTTGCCAACTGTGCATTTTTATGGTTGTTTTTCCATGTTAAGTAAGCGTCCAGTAATGAGAAGTGCCTTTTTTTCTTTTGCAATTTTGCTTTGGATGGTAAAAGATTTATTTTTGGAAAGCTTAAGTCATGCATGTGTAGAATTTGAATCATTTGCCACAGTATTGAAAAAATCTGTTTCATCTTGTCTCATCGTCTTTGTTTTGTCACCGTATTTTCCTCAGAATTCATTTTCATCATTATTTCTTCAAATTTATTTTTAACTGTGAATTTTCTAAATTACTGCAATATCTATTCTGGACACTTCATACTGGACAACAAATTTGAAATTATCTGGTTTTCAACTTTCAATAAATGTAATTTAACTGCATCAAGAATTACAAATAAAGATCAGGGTGAGGAACACGTATTTTTCAATCTGTGAAGTATCAGTCAAGTTGATTTAATTATTTGTTGGAATCAACAGTGGGTAAAGATAAATGATCAAATTTTGCAGAAGAATTGCTTTTATTTGTGTAATAAATTTTTTCATAATATAATTTTAAAAAATATTTCATGGTACAATTTTGAACTCCCAATGCTTATTTGTTACATATGTGCTGATCATAAATGTCATCTTTTTGTTGTCACAAATTTAAGATGCCTGCAAAAACCTAAAAAAATTTTGGTTGCATTAATAGCAGCTGTGGTGGAATAAATTAACTATTATAGTTATTTAACAATATCGTTGTCATTGTTGTTTGAAGGGTATCCACTCCAGATCAGACATAAACAGGACTGGGGCTGAGGGTTTATCCTTTTACTAACCCAGGCTGCTGCACTGCCTGAATCAGATGCTGGCAGTGATGTTATTAAGCCAGCATTGATTTTTGTCATCCAAACCATCAGACCTCGTACTCCATGTGGTACCTGATATATAGGGCATGCTGTTAGAACATGGTCTGCGGTTTGCTCAGAGACACCACACTTGCAATTCAGTGAAGGAGCAAGACCCCATTTATGCATGGACAAATGGAATTGCCCAACACCAGTCTGCAGGTGGTCGAGCTTAACCCAAGCTGCTCGGGGTAAGCCCATCCCAACAGGCCTGGCACTGGTCCCAAGCACAAAAGCACAAAGCCTGGAAGCACTTTCACAATACTCTGTTTTCCATAGCCACATTATCTTTAGTCTACTCAACAGCTGAGTACTGTGCACCAATCTGGTGTCACAGTGCTCACACTTGCCTCATTGACAGTGTCTTGAATGATGCTTTGCACATAGTTACTAAATGCCTGTGTCCCACTCCAACGGACCACCTACCTGTACTCTCAGGCATCCAGCCAGCTGAGCTTCGCTAACTGAAAGTGACACTCTCCTTGGCTTACCATGGATCTCTGGACCCCGATCATATCTTGTATGGTCTTTTAAGTGGGTCCTCAGATGCTGCCAAGTGAGACTAAGATCCAGATGCTCGTTTGTGCCAGCTGCATGGAATCTTTTGGACAAATTTAACAATATTATGGGTACTAAGTAGTCTAAACAAAAAACAATAACAGTAAAATCAAGTTGGCTAAAAAACTTTTGAGAATGGCAATAGTGCAACTATTATGAAGACCATAAAGTATATCAAACCAAACATTAAAGCTTACAGAATGTATGAAAGGCAGTTTAAGTTATGCTGTGAACCACTGTTAAAAATATAGCAGAGAAAAATAATTTCTTAGGTCAAGATTTACAGCCAAAAGAAAAGCATGTGATCAAGCATGGTTTTAATTAAAAAAATAACTAACAATCAAAAAAGATTTGTAACTGGTTTGAAATATTTAATCACAGCCTTATTTTTTCTGTTGTTTTAAAGTTCTTTTGCTGACTTTTCATCACTTTGTTAAACTTGCCTTTTATGCATTTTTTTCAGAATATTGATATCTTTTGAAAACCCTAATAAGCAAAACGAATTGTTAGAGCAAATAGAATATAGTTAAAAAATTTTTCATGGCTTGATATTTAATATAACAACTGCTCTGACATAACCACTCTGTTATTAGTTTTGAACTTGGCAATTATTTGTCAGTTTAATTTATTATTTCTTTGAATGGACACTTTAATTCACATTGATGTTTGTCATGGTTATCATTGGAATGGGTTTTCAGTTCTAAAAGGTGTGCTATAATTTTTTTATGTTTTAGTTAATGTATTATTTTTGATGCCAGTAGAATAGGCTTTTAAAGGTTGAATGCCAGTTGGTTAAATTAATATATTACAATTTAAAAGTTTATATTTCTGCTGTCCTGTTTTTACTTGATAGCTCAAGCAAACCTGAAATTTTAGCAGTCAGAGGTATTAGTTATTGACCCTAGTTCTTCATCTGCTAAGGATGACTGGGAGTTCTGGTTTAAAACATTTACAAATTCTATCAATGTATTACCAGAAAGTTGAGAATACTTTTAAAAAATTAAGTATGCTGACTGCTCACTTAACAGCTCCTTTGTATAAAATATACTCAAGAAGAAACTACTTATGAAAGAGCTATTGAAAGGTTACGAAAACTGTATTTAGAACCAAGAAAAGAAATCTGTGCCACACATCTTACATCAACAGCCTGACAAAACATTGATAAATCTATTAATGAGTTTGTCTTACACATTGACAAATTGAATTAAAATTGTAATTAAAATAGCTGTAACTGTTTTAGAATATAATTTAAAGATGCAATAAAAACAGATTCCTTCATCAGTAGTATTTCATCAAACATAACTAACCAGAGATTACTAGAGAATCTAGTCTTGACTTCTGTTAAATCCTACAAAAAAAGCTCAAGCTTTTAAACTAGCAAAAGTTTCTTCAGATTAAGGCTCATATTTTGCTCAAGTACGTACTGTAAGTAATTTGCAGTTCAATAAATTACTTTTAATTAGAGAAACATGAATGATTGTAATGTTAATACTATACACAATCACTCAAGTAAACAGTCTCAAAATTTTTTTGTGTGTTATTTTTGCATTGGTTTTACATGACATCCATGAAATTGATATTTGCAATTGTGGTAAACTAGGACACTATGCTAAATGTTCTTGAAACCAAAATCATCAAGTTTGCATGCCAAAACCTTTTTTAGCTTCAATGATAAATTTACAATCAACTTTTCTAAACATGCAGCAATTCAAATTAACAACATATGATGCTAATGCTTTGGTTGACACTGGTAGAACAAATAGTTATATTTGTAAAAATTTTGTAAATCAACAAAATATAAACTATAAAAGTATAAAATTTGCAACAAATGTGGCTAATTTGTCTCTTAAAACCAAAATCTGTGGCATGTTATTATTTAAGTTTGAGTTTTGTTTATCCTCATTTGGAAAAAAAGGAGTGCTTTAAAAATGTTAAACATTCTTTTGTTTTGATTATCGTTACATTTATGTGTTGTAAAAGTGTTGAAAGCTTTAGGTCTAGTGAAAAACCAAAAATTTTTGTGTGTTTTGTTGTTAATAATGTTTGATTGCTTAGTTGTGCCATATTTAGCTGGGTTTGCTGTAAGTAAAGTTGTAGTTTTGTCTGTGTTTATATTAAGATTATTTAGTGACCCATTCATAAATTTTGTGAAAATATGGTTGAATGAGTTGTTGGGATTTATGGTGTTTGGTGCACAATATGGTGATAGTTGTGTCATTGGCATGTGTTGTGATTTGTACATTGTTTGGGAGCGTGAAATGTCAGAAGTCATCATCATCATCATCAATCCAATTTTAATCTGGTTTAAATATCCTCAATGAATGGAGGTGGCAATGATTTATGTGTTTGATACGTTTTGTTTGTAAATGGGATTACGGTGATGGCTTGCAAATATGCATGGGTAAGTGAGTGTGATTTGTGGTTTTTTTGATTTTTTTTAGTGATGAAGAGTTTGTCATCATGATGTATGTTGAGGGTGGTAAGTAAGAGTAAAAAATCATATGTGAGGGAGTGAATGGTCTTCCAGCTAGTGCAACCAAACAAGTATGCTGAAGCTGTGATGATGTCTTGTAAAGTAGGTTGTTGTGTTTGATTGGGTCATGGATGTGTTGGAGTGTTTGTTCTTAATGTGATGTGATTGGTGTTAAGCAAGATGCCTACAATCAGTTCTCCTCTATGGTCTTTGGTTGGTAAGTACCATAATGACAAATGACCACTGACATCTGCTGTGATAATTGTGTTTGGAAAATTTGTTAAGTTGTAAATGTGTTGTGGAAAACTTCTGTTGCTTTTAATGTAAATCTTTTCTTCTTGTTTAAGTCTTTTGTAAGTGCAATGTTTTCTGATAGTTGTGAAGTAAGAAGTGTTTGGCATTTGGTAGGATTGATTCAGTTTTGACTCTATTGTGTATTTTCAATAAGTGCGTAGTTGTATTTCATCTATTTTGTTTCAGATTCCATTTGTATTTATTTGATGTTTTGCTTTATGGTTTGAAGTGCTAAAAAGTGTGCAGCACCATGAGCTGCTGTAATCATTTTTAATTTGGGAGGATTTAAAACCAGGGTTTGTGTAGTTATATAAAATCAATGTTGGATGTTTAGTGATGAGTTTGAGACAAATGTCACAAACCCATTTGTATGTTTGTGGTCCAAGGTTTGGATGCATGTCACCCATGAGAAACAGCTGATCATCTAGTTTTTGAGTGAACTAAAAAATTGCCTTTCTTGATTTCTCTCTAAAATTTCCCAAGATCTAAAATGAGTCTTTTTTTTTCAGTTAAAGCAAGAGCTCCACCCAATAGAGATCAGACAGGAAACAGAGATGAGCCAATTTATAGAGGTTGAAAATCAAATACCTCTGTCATAATCTTGACAAGGCTGACTCATTTAGGAAAGTAGTATTCAAGCTGATACCTTTGCTGCACACCTGAATGTGGTCTTTTTTAATTGTTGTGATGCCCAAGGTAGCATAAAAAAATGTTCTAGGCCAAATGTCCTGATTTACAGTGTAACCCTACTGCATCTGGTTTTTTATATAAGATTGAGCTTGATCTGCCACAGCTTTTCAGCATGGTCTGCCCAGGTTAGAAGTTATCATCTTGTAAACTACATTTTGTCTGGTCTTTATCAGCAAACCTTTCTGGTATGAATATCCTCACAGTACAGATAAAATCTCTGACCAATACAGCTTTACAGGTCATAGAGAAATCCAAACTTTTCCATTACAGTAAGGTAGTTGTTCAAGGGAAAGATTTTATGTTTCAAACACAACTAAAGTTGTTGCATTTGCTTTTGGAATTGTTGCATCTTATGTTTCAATTTCACTATTTTAATATTCATATTCAAAAAAATCTCACACTGCTAAATATCACTTGCTATCTTCTCTGATATTGGGATTTGAGTATCATATGATACAGCTTATTCTTAGTTTTGTTTTTTTGTTTAAAGCTAAATGCAGAACTAAAAAAATATACTCATGCAGCTGAAGACATTGCCTCTGTTTCTAAGTATTTGATATTTGATAGTTTGACTTTCCTTTTGATCTTATATTGTATCAGTTGTTTAGTCTTTTCATGTCTTTAAAATCCACACTCATCGTTTCTTTGCTCATCTTTTTTCACCATATTTGTCATAGCCATTCCTGAAACTTTTTCTATTTTTATTTAATGTGCCCAAATCACCTCCATCTTGGATTTCTCAAAAATTCCTTCGATGATTCAACACAGTCATTTTTAGTATCAACTTGCTTTTTTTAGTCTATCCTTCAGTGTCTTGCTACATGTCATTTGAAGCTAATTTAGGTTGATTTAATTCTTATGTTGTTTACCTTTATTGCCCAGCATTCTGCTCTAACTCATTGCACTTCTGTGTACATTTTATTTACAATCTTCAAACTGTACTGATAAACTCTTCTTTCATAACACACCTGCAACATTCTTATCCTTTTCACTCAACTTTTATTTTTGAAATAACTGTGTCTTGAACTCTACCTTCTCTACACAAAACACCCCCAAAATAGCAAAACTTAGTCAATCACATCTACCACCATTTTTATGCACTTCTTATGTACCCACTTCATGAATTTTTGTATGGATAGAGTTGACTTTAACACTCTTTTCCAGATTATTTTTTCAAACTAAGGTATTATGAGGTAATGGTAGTATGAAGGTGTTTGAGATTTTCTTTTCATTTCACAGGTTTTATACCTGGATCTGAGATGATGATGATGATGATAATGATGTTAATGTAATCATTATTATTAAAAATTGTGATTGTGATTTTTCATGTTTTTAGATTGATCTAAGTGTGCCTTAAGACAATGTAGAAGGTGTTTTGGTGTTTGAGTCATTTGTTTAAGTTAAGTAGCATGCTCAAAATGGGTGGTTATTTAAACTAGTGTGGAAATTTTTGGACACAACTAAAGAATCCTGATAAAAAAATATTGGAAAGAGATACACATGATTTTTGTTCATGAAACTTTTTGTTTTGTGTCCATGAAAGGACACTTTATGATAGTTATAATTTTAGTAATTTAACATGTTTCATGCAAAATGTGGCAACTGCATTTTTCCTCTACTGCAAGGTATTTAAAAAATTAATTGCAAGCCACATATAGTACACATTGCAGTAAATGGAAGTGAGGTGCAAGCCACATGTGGTACACATTGCAAAAAACGTGTTAAGCAGGTGAAATATTTTTATAAATTTGAGATTTCAGTTGTTAACATTAATTTGCTATTTTATCAGAATAATGTAGTAACCCCATTACATGTAAAAACATTTTTAAATGTGATATTATAGTGAAGTGCATTGATTTCATATGGCTACTGAAAGTTATTTCCAACTTTTCAGTTGCAGATGCATTGTTACAATATTATTTGTAAGCTTATAAAATTGCAGTAAACTCACAGTCAACAGGGATTATAGTTGCAGTCATATTACTACAATTTAAAAAATGTTTAAGTATGTACTTTGTTGCTATCTTTAAATATATACAATAATTATAAATGTGAAGTATTTTTTAACCACTAATGACAGTGTTGTGTTTTAAACTTTTACAATATTCAGCAGTTACTATTTTTTTTGTTTCCTGTTGTTTCTAAGTTATTGTAAAAATTAAATTTGGGCTACTTTTTGTGAAAATTTGCTACTTTTTTTTATTGATTTAGGCAACAAACCACCAAAACTTTCTGGCAACCCTAATGTCAACCATGCACAGCTGCACATGCAGCATTGTAACCTCTTTTTGGGGACCTTGCCACATACCATGCTGTGTTGTGTGCAAATTATAAAAAGTTTACATTCAAATTTTAAGCAACTCATATTTTGCATAATGCTATTGCTTGGGTAACTGGCTTAGTTGCTTCCCCTTCATTAATCCAATCACAGAAAGCAAAGTGCCAGGTGCATTATCAATTAAATAGCCTCTTTCTATTGTAATTAAATAATGTAAATAGTGCATAAAGCAGCCAAAAAGAAAAAAATATAAGAGAAACTAAAATCAATAAAAAGAAAAAAGGTGAACTGTTCTTAAACATACAGAAAGCAATGGAATCTAATTGTACAGCAGAGAAAGGCTTGTAAGAAATATTATTTATTAAGAAAGAATAAGGAATGTGAATTTTAAAGATAAACGTGAATTACAGTGTGTGAAGCTTTCCCACTTTTTTAATGAACTTGGCATTTGCATTATTTTATACCTTTTAGCTAATTATTCAATACCAAAACAAAGTCTAAAAATCTTTTTTTTTTTATCATTTACTTTCATTATTCAGAAAGTAATGCAACCAGGTTTCTCTTTATGACATTGAGTTTTAAAGGTACACAAATCGTGCATCACAAGCAAGTACATAGTATGAGCATTTCATAGTTACCGGTACTTCTTGATGTAATCTTCTGCTTTATAAACCACCTTTTCCCACCTTTTAATGAGTGCACATATTCCTTCATTGTAAAATTCTACACACTGCAGTTTTAACCACTTTCTAACAGCAGTTTTGACTCTTCATCACTAGAGAAATGTCCCCCCCTCAAACTTTCTTTGAGGGGCCCAAACAAGTGGAAGTCAGGCAGTGCTAGGTCTGGCAAATATGGGGCATGTGAAATTGTTGTCCAGCCAAAGGAGCTGATGACCTCATGGGTTTTGAGGCTGGTGTGAGGCCTAGCATTGTCATGTTGCAATAAAACCTTAGACAGTTTCAAAGCAGGTCAAACTCTTCGTATTCTTGCTTTCAACTTTTTTAATGTATCGATGTAAACATCTGAATTGATTGTTACTCCTTTGAACATGAAGTCTATCAGTATCACACCAACACTATCCCACAACACAGTCACCATCACTTTTCCTGCAGACTGCTAAGATTTGGACTTCTTTGAGCAAGAAGAGGTGGGATGGCACCACTCCATTGATGCTCTCTTTGACTCTGGTTCCAAATGGTGAACCCAAGTCTCATCTCCAGTCACTATTCACTGGAAAAAGGTTTTGTCACTATGGCAATATGCCAGAAGTTCAGAACAAGCTTCTAGGCGGGATTGTTTATGGGCTTCTGTGAGCTGCCTTGGGATCCATCTTGCACACACTTTTGAATACCCCAGGGTATCCATGATCTTTATAGCACTCCCTGCACTTACTCCTAATGACTCAGCAAGCTCATTAATCATGATGTGTCTGTTTTCCTTAATCAATGCATCTGCCTGATCAATGTTAGCAGAACTGTGAGCAGAAGATGGCCTATTGCTCCTTGGCCTATCGCAAAGATCGCTTTCAGCAGGTTCTCCTGTCCATTATTGATTTGCTTCACCCACCTCATCACTGTGCTGTAGTCTATCACACCATCACCATACCCTTGCTTTAGCCTTCTGCTTATGTTCTGAGCTGTTTCTCCCTTTGACAGTAGAAATTCAATAACAACTTTTTGCTTCTGCCGAGATTGCTTTGGGGCAATCATGCCAGTTTTACCTTCTAATGAAGAAGACATAAAGGGATTGCTTAAAATTTGAATTGCAGATTGCAGTAATTCAAACCCTTATTTTTTTACAAAATCTGTAGACATTAGTTAACAATCTATAATCTGTAAGAAATCAGATTTTAGTTAAATGAATGCTGCAAGAAATTAAATCAGTTGCATTACTTTTTGAATGCCCTTTGTATTAGGGTTTTGTTTATTGTTTGCTGTTAGTAACCTTGCAGGCTTTGGGGATTTCCCAAAGTTGTAAAGGTAATCAACTAAACTTGGCTTACAGTGAACAAGAACCAATTATTGTTACTTAGCCTAATAAACCTTCTTTACAAATTAGCCTACTGCATTACTTATTGAAAAACACCCAAAACTTTTAAGCGCTTTGTTTTTTATATACGAAGTACTAATTTAAGCAAAACAGAAAAGCAAATTATGAAATCAGACATAGAATAAGTTTTAGAAAATCCTTTCAATGTAGAATTGAAGATGCCAACCATTAATAAGTAATTAGATTTCAATAATTAATTTTAGCAACTTGTAGATATTTCTTAATTTTTTTTTTGTTTTTTTAAATGTAACTGAAAAGTGCTCTGCAGTAAGTAAGTATTTTCTGCAGTAACTGAAAAGTGCTCTGAGTTTTTCAAAATCTGTCTAGTGGTGTCTCGATATCTTTATACTTTTAAACGCTACATCTATGCTACTATGTAAATTATGATTTTAGTATAGCATTAAAAAGAATTGTAAAATTATACTCAGCATAGTTATGACAAATTTGAAAGCCATCTTCATATATTACAAAAAAGATTAAAAATTGACAAACTTAGTTTAAGTGATTGAACAAAAGCCAATTTAAATTTGGGTCATACAAAGTGTGTTAATTGTGATAAAGCAGTTCTTTTTGTAGCATGTGAGAAATTGTTAAATCATTAAAATAGTTTAAAATATATACACCACAATATTACATTTTGCATTTGGCAAAATACCTTGAAAAGAAGTGTAAAAATTAAAGCCCATTGAGTAGATGTTTACAAACTAGATAAAAGGAGTTAGTAATTCAGTTGCTAATCTTATATGATAGTTTAAGACCTATTCCTGTGTAAAAAAGTGTAGAAATAAAGTCCCTTTGCAAAAATTTGTATAATTGCATTAAAATTACATTGTTTTCTCTTCATATTGCAATTGCATATTAAGCTATTATGTAACATGCTTTAACAAAACATTACCAGATTTAACTTTAAAAAGTCTATTTAGCTGCAATGTTTAGTTTGGCAGATTATTTAAAAAAACAAATCAATTAAATAAAAATTGATCTCAACTAAACTTACTAATGGTTTAATTTACTTGTATCTAATTTTTTATGATTTCTTTTAGACTTGTAATTTTTAATGATAGTTGAATATGCGGTCTCTTCAAAAAGTGACCATAGGCAATTTTTTTCAGTAAAACTAATCCAAAATCTCCCTTTCAGCAACAATGGAATAAAAAAGAAACCAAGAGAAAAAGAATCTCTCATGGAGCCATAGTAACTACATGGGGATCCGACTTAGTTTCATGAACAAAAATTGCTTGCAGTGACTTCTTGAAGAGAGCCCAAAATGCTCCCCTTAAAGAAAGGTGATCAGAAATATGCACTTAGATGTAAATAACATATTGGTGACAAATAGACTACAATGATAAGTGTCACACTTGCTCACAACCTAATATTAACTTCATAAACCTATAGTTAATTTTAAACTTTTTCAGTAGTTTTAAATTTCAGTACGGTGCAATCTTGGGTCTCTTTAAGAAGTCATCCTATGTGATTTTTGTTTGTAAACCTAATTTGGATCCCCCTGTGTTTACTATTGCTTCTTGAAGAGATCATTATCTTCTTGGTTTCTTTTTTTATTCTATTCTGGTGCCGTAGGGGAATTCCAGGTTAGTTTCACCAAAAAATTGCTTACAGTGACTTCTTAACCAGACCCAAATAAATCAGGTTGCTGCAGATTTCTTAAAATTTCTAAACATGGATGGAGATGTGATTGAAAAATTAAAGATATTTTGTTATCTTGGGATGTTATGTCTACAAAAGGTGGAGTTTAAGAAGCAGTAACTGTATGAACAAGAGCTGAGTAGAAGTGATTTAAGGATGTCACAGGTGTGTTTATGCAAGAAAAATTTGTCAGTAAAGTTAAGGTTGCTTGAAAATAAAATGTATATCAGAAGTGCTATGCCAGTTTTGAAGTAGAGTGCTGGCCAATAAAGGTAAATGACATAGAGAGATTGGAGTTTACCCAAATGAGAATATTTCAAATGATATGTGCCAAAACATTGAAGGATAAAATAAAAAGTGAGCTAATACCAAAGGTGACTAGTGTGAAACCATTTAAGGATTTTTTGAAAACTCACAAGACTGAGGTAATTTGGGCATGTTTAAAATATGAGCAAAAAAGAAAGTTGATGCTGTCTAATTAATAAAACTTCATGAATTTTATAACTGTAGTGCAATAAAAATTGCTTTACAACAACAAAATGATTGTTTAAATTTTATATATTTTTTATTACAATAATTGCAATGAATAATATGTTCTTTTACTTTACTTTTGACTAAAGAACCTAAGTTTAAGTGTTCCTTTGCTCTTGTTATCACATGATATGTTGATTTACCGATGTAAGTGAGACCTGCATTGCACTGGATCATAAAGTGATATACAACATTTGACAACAATAGTGCAGGTGTGTTTGATTTGAACCTCAGTTTAAATGTTCCTTTTAAGGCAAAAGCAGTTGCGAAGTAGTTTTAAGTAATAGTTTTAACACATTGTGACATTTTGCTAAAGTTTTACCTATTTTTTTCTTTTTTCTCTTGAACGTTTAAGAAATGATTGATTGGAATTTTGTACAACTATTAACAGCATATTAGACCTTTCTAGTCATCTAACTTTTTTACTAAGTATCTTCTGATTGTATTATAATGTCATAGACTACTTTGTCTGATTGTAAATGTAATGTAATGATTAATTATAGAAGTTTAGCCCAATCTGGTAACTTTGATTGTTGTCTTGCAGCATTGGTTAATTTATATCAATAGCATTGCATTTTTTTTATTTCATTCGATTAAAATAAGGTTAAGAAATAATTTCATGTTACTGTTGCCTGTGTGGCTTTGTTTCAGTTGTTTAAGGGTCAGTGTGAATGCCTTGGAAATTAATTTTATAGTAAGATAGAATTATTTTAGCCTTTGTGGCAGGCAAATATTAAGTTTAATATTAGCCACTGAGGGACCAATTTATTTTTACAGTTTGTCAGTTTGAAGTTGTTAAGTAATTATTTGCAGTTGTTGGCACTGTAAATAGTTTTGAAGTTTGGTAAAGCTTGGGAGTCAAGTTTTGCAAGAATTGTTCAAATTCTTTTGATTTCATAAATATATTCTTTATAGTTAGAAACCATGCTTTCTTTCTATTTGTAAAGAGAAGTTTTCTAGTGAATCCATTTGCACTTAGTCAGAATTAAATTCTTTATCAACTTCAGTCTTTCAACAACCTACTTCTAGAGCAGACATAAATAAAAATATACACAGCTTTACTTCCACAAAAGTATTGGGGTTACCTAGTTTAACTGGTCTTTTCAAATTCTTGAGTAAAGTTTTGACAATTGCTAATATGTAAACTTTATTGTTCTTTATTTTTTTGAACTTTTAATTATGTGTTTTGCTGGTATTATTTAGTGTCCAACCATCTATTTGGTCTACTGAATAACTAAGTTTTATGTATTTCTAGTATTGTTGGTGGCTTATTTCTAGAATCTTTGCATGTTGTTGGTGATTTGATATTATTTGAAAATCATAGAAAAATCATGTCAATTACCCATTTTTTTAGCCAATAGTTTAACAACCTTTGGAAATGGTTTATAAACAATCTACACTTAGCAGCTGCATTGTACATGGTGGTCATACTCATAACAACAGAATAGCAAAGCATTTTGGATTGATTGTTTAATAAGCACTTGCTAGCATATTATTAAGACAGTTGTAGATTATAATGTATTAATATTTTTTGTACTAATGTCAGGTAAGTAAGTTATTTTGAAAGGATCTCTTGAATTAAGCAAAACTGAAATCTATGCCAGAAACAGGTTGTACTACATACTGGATTATGAGCTATTGCAAACATAAATGATGCAGCAAGCGGTAGAAAGCTTAATAGAGATTTGAGCTGATAATGAAATAACATATTTCTTATTATATTTGCATGGTTGTTCAAATTTCAAATTTAGAATTTGTTTCTAAAATTATGATGTTCAAGTGACTGTTGTGCATGTAAAAATATTTATTGCTACTGTAAAAATATTGCATTTTACACAAAAATGCATAAAATTAGTTACTAAATAATTTTGCTTTATTTTAATCTAATAATCAAATATATGCAGACATTTTTTCAACCCCTTTTATATGATGCTTTACCTGAAAAAAAATTGATGCTTAACAACTGCACCCAGTCAGGCACCAAAATAGCTTGATTGGCAGAATATAGATGCAAGAAAATGCCTCTCCACTCCATACATATATTAAGGATGTTAGCCAATGCCACTGGGAATTTGCCTCCAAACCAGCATTGGTATTTTTCCTCAGAAATGCATAGATGAGGTATGGCTTCTATGAAAGCTTGTAACTGTAATGCCATCAAACAGACAGTTCATACTCTTTCTGATGTTGACAAGAATCTGGTGACCTGGCTGAAGGAAACATGTTCATCCATTTAGTGGACCATCCAGCTCTCATCCATTTCACCCAAAAGAACAAGAAGTTCAGTATTATGTTCTAAAAGTACAACATGTTTAAGTGATTTTTAGATGTACTCTCATGAAGACATGCACTAAGCATTCATTTGTCACCCAAAGTTTTGAAATTTTGTAAACTTTTAATAGGTTTGGTTGATTTCACAAAAAACAACTCTTAAATAAATTGTTCATCTTTGATATTTTTTACTATTCAAGCATCATTGTAATGCATTTTGCATACATTAATTATTGGCCATCAACAAGAAAATCATTGAACAATTATTAAAAACTACATTAGTTATCATTCAAACTTTCAAACAAGCAATTACAAGCAATTAAAAAATTTGTCTGAGTAAAAATCAAAAGGGTCAAGTGCCAAATGTTTGTGCATCAAATTCTAGGTGTCATATTTTTTCCAAATTCTTGCAACTCAAAGCCCAACATGATAATAATAGAAATTAAACACAGGTATTATTAAAGAAACACGTCACTCTCTGTTGGGTGCAATGTAATTTGGTGAAATGTAAAATGACAGGAGTTATTTTGTAGTAACCATTCGCACCTAGCACCATGTAAGGAATTTTGAGTACACCAGGCATCAATATTCAAGTCTCAAACATTTAATCAATTTGCAAATAAGAGTATGTGAAAATTAATGTGTGTACTGTTGATACTGACAAAATTAAATTTGGCCTTGTTCAGGCAAGAATTTGCACTTGTGGCTCCTGCACTTGAAGATTTCCTTGGGGCAATCTCCCTTGATATTCCAGCAATAGTCTGCCATCATTTTTCTGTCCCATCTGCCTTGGTAGCGATGTTTTCTAGTCATGAGGTCTTTATGAAATCATATAGGAAAAGCAAAAACTACTGTATAAGTATATGCAGAAAAGACTCACCATCACAATCCAGTTCCTTCACAAACTGCTTCATCTAGCCAAGTTTTATGTGGAGTGAGGAAAAGTATCTTCTCTCTGCTTACTATGTGTTGTGCACAATGTTTGGCATGCCTGCTTCCAAAGTTTCACAGATAGGTTACTCCTTCTGGGTCCAGTGTTTCTCTTGATCTTGGCTGTTGCACATGCAAAGATGATAGAAATATTTGTAAAACCTGAAAAAAAACTGATCATTTTAAGGTTTACACAAAGGATCCAGTTGTGCTCATGGTATTTGAGTAAGTTGATGACCTCTTTTATGTCATCATATGTTTCTCTCAAATGCACAGTGTGACCAACGAGAACTCCTTCGTAAAGGTTGCCATTGTGTAAAAGAACACATTTGAGGCTCTGTTTAGAGTTATCCAGAAACAATCAATCTCAATTCAGTTGGGATGTACTAGGCAACACCTAACTGCCTGAGCAGACCAGGAATATTGTGACAGTAAATAAACTGCTTCTGTTTTGAGAAAAATGTCACAAAAGACTGGTCTTGCTTTCACAAATATGAAACTTTTGCAGAGTCATCAAGCAGATGCTTTCCTTGCAGCCTGAAAGCTAGTATCTCTGCAGGTTTCTTGGAGAGTCCCAAATCATAAACTAAGTCATTCAATTTCATTTGGCTAAATGGCTCAGGGGCTGATAGCTGATTGGTGTCATCTAAAAATGATTTAGATTCAGAAACCATAATGTTATTGCACTCCTCACACTCTCCCTAATCATCATCACTGCCTTCTCATGAGGAAAAAAACACCAAAAACTGGAACCACAAGTTCTTTGCAATGTGGAACAGATTAAATGACTGAGGGAATGCTTGGATAAGAGATTTTATGCTGATTTTTCTTGCCAACACCTTTCATGTTGACCATGCAAAAGTAGCAGTCAGTTATGTGATCTCAGGGTTTCTACCAAACCATGAGAAGTTATGATTATGAGAACTTATATTATGAAAATGAGATGAGAATGAGACCCAGCCATCAGGGACACATTACTGTGTTTCTTGATGCCAGTCCCAAGCCTGGATAAATGGCAAGGGTTGCAGCAAAAAGGGCATCCAGTGTAAAACTTTTTTGACAATTTATACAAATGCATTATCTAGATAAATCCATACCAGATTAGTCGTGGCCCGGGTTACCAATAACTGCCTCAGGTGTTGCACAGCAGGGCACCTGTGGAAATTATGCTACTGTTTAACATAGCGAAAACAAGAGGAGAAAGAGAGGAGAAAGAAGAGTAAAGAGGCAGTGGAAACTGAGAAGCTTACTTGTAAGGGTGGGTACCTTAAGTATTGGAACAATGACTGGAAGGGAAAGAGAGCTGGTAGACTTGATGGAACGAACTAATATAGACATACTGTGCCTACAGAAAACAAAGTGGAAAGGGAGTAAAGCAAGGAACATTGGAGGTGGATGCAAACTATTTTACAACAGAGTTGATGGAAGAAAAAATGGGATAGGGATAGTGGTGAGGGAGGAGCTGGCTGAAAGTGTCCTGGTGGTGAAAAGGGTGTCCAACAAACTAATGGCCATGAAGCTGCAGGTAAAAGGGTCCATCCTAAATATAATAGGCGCATATGCTCCACAGGTTAACAACAGCATGGAGAAGAAAAATGATTTTTGGGAAGACCTGGATTGGTTGATAGGAAGTGTAACAAAAGAGTAGAGAATAGTTCTAGGTGCAGACCTTAATAGAATATGGGCAAAAGAAACATAGGGGATGAGGAAATAATGGGGAGGTATGGTGCTGGAACGAGAAATAAGGAAGGATCAAGGGTTGTGGATTTTGCAGAAAGGATGAATTTGGTGATTGTCAATACTTATTTCAAGAAGAAAGATGAACACAGGGTGATGTATAAAAGTGGCAATAAAAGCACCCAAGTAGATTATGTGATGTGCAGAAGGAGAAACTTGAAAGAAATGTGCAATTGTATGGTAATATTGAATGAGTACATTGCAAAGCAGCACTGTATGGTGATATGCAAAATGGCCTTATGGTGAAAAAGAAAAAAGCAGAGAAAGTAAAGCCAAAGATACGATGGTGGAAACTGAACGGCACAAGCTGTCAAGAAACGTTTAGACAAGAGGTGACCAGGACTCTAGGAGGCAAGGATGGGTTACCTGATGAGTGATACAAAATAGTGGAAATGCAAGAAAAACAGCTGAAACTGTGCTGGGAGTGACATTGGGAAACAAAAAGGAGACAAGGAGACATGGTGGTGGAATGAGGAAGTTCAGGAGAGCATAAAAGAAAAGAAAGAGGCAAAGAAAGCATGGGACAAAATAAGAGATGAAAAGAGTAAAAAGATGTACAAAGAGAAGAAGAACAAGACAAAAAAGGCAGTTGCAATGGCAAAGGGACATGTGTATGACAATTTGTATGCTAGATTAGAAACAAAAAAAGGTGAAAAGGAGTTATACAGATTGGCTAGGCAGAGAGACAGAGCAGGAAAAGATGTACAGCACATGAGGGTTATAAAGGATGAAAACTGAAATATGGTAAATTAAGAGGCAGTGTTAAAGAGATAGAAGGAATACATTGAAAAACTGATGAACAAGGAAATTAACAGAGAGCCTTGGACAGAGGAAGCAGAAGTGGTTAATGAAGAGGCAAATTGCATCAGTAGAGAAGAAGTAAAGAATGTACTAAGAAGGATGAAAAAAGGTAAAGTGGTTGGACCAGATGAGTTGCCAGTAGAAGTTTGGAAGTGCATGGGAGAGATGGGGATAAAATTTTTGACCAGACTGTTCAACAGACTATTAATGGATGAACAGATGCCAGAAGAATGGAGAAGTGTGCTTATTCCAATCAATAAAAACAAAGGGGATGCACAGTGCTGTGGAAAATACAGAGAAATAAAGTTGATGAGCCACACAATGAAAGTATGGGAAAGAATTATTAAAGCCAGGTTAAGGGATAGAGTAGAGATCAGTAAACAGCAATATGGATTTTTACTAGGAGAGGGAACCACTGATGCTATGTTTGCTTTAAAGATGTTGATGGAAAAGTACAGCGAAGGTCAAAGAGAGCTACATTGTGTATTTGTAGACCTAGAGAAAGCTTATGACAGGGTTCCACAGGAAGAGCGACAGGGTTCCACAGGAAAAGTATGTGTGACTTGTACAGGATATGTATGAGGGAAGCAAAACAGTGGTGAGGTGTGCAATAGGAACTACAGAAAGTTTCAAGGTCAAGGTTGGACTGCACCAGGGATCAGCATTAAATTTATATTTAATTAATTGAGAAGCCAATGATTAATTTTTAAAGTTAAATTTGGACTACAAACCTGCAAATATTAGCTTGTGCAGAGTCAGCCATTGCAAAATACTTTTAGTTTTATTAAATGATTTAAAGCAAAATCAATTCCTACAACTTGAAAGTATATTTTAAGAATGTATAAGGCATGTATAATCATTGAGAAGTATTTGGAAATAAATCATTATTAAAACGTGTGATTGATAGCTTGTGCAGATTCGGCCACCAAAAAACATTATGCTTTGTTAAATGTTTAAACAAATTCAATTCTTACAAGTTTAAACTATATTTTAAAAGTGTTTTATTTGTGTGAAAATAATAATTAAACAGTGTTTGAGAAGCCAATGATTGATTTTTAAAGTTAAATTCAGAATACAAACCTGTGAATGTTAGCTTGTGCAGAATCGGCCATCACGAAATATTTTAGTTTTATTAAATGATTTAAAGCAAAATCAATTCCTACAACTTGAAAGTATATTTTAAGAATGTATAAGGCATGTATAATCATTGAGAAGTATTTGGAAATAAATCATTATTAAAACGTGTGATTGATAGCTTGTGCAGATTCGGCCACCAAAAAACATTATGCTTTGTTAAATGTTTAAACAAATTCAATTCTTACAAGTTTAAACTATATTTTAAAAGTGTTTTATTTGTGTGAAAATAATAATTAAACAGTGTTTGAGAAGCCAATGATTGATTTTTAAAGTTAAATTCAGAATACAAACCTGTGAATGTTAGCTTGTGCAGAATCGGCCATCACGAAATATTTTAGTTTTATTAAATGATTTAAAGCAAAATCAATTCCTACAACTTGAAAGTATATTTTAAGAATGTATAAGGCATGTATAATCATTCAGAAGTGTATTTGGAAATAAATCATTATTAAAACGTGTGATTGATAGCTTGTGCAGATTCGGCCACCAAAAAACATTATGCTTTGTTAAATGTTTAAACAAATTCAATTCTTACAAGTTTAAACTATATTTTAAAAGTGTTTTATTTGTGTGAAAATAATAATTAAACAGTGTTTGAGAAGCCAATGATTGATTTTTAAAGTTAAATTCAGAATACAAACCTGTGAATGTTAGCTTGTGCAGAATCGGCCATCACGAAATATTTTAGTTTTATTAAATGATTTAAAGCAAAATCAATTCCTACAACTTGAAAGTATATTTTAAGAATGTATAAGGCATGTATAATCATTCAGAAGTGTATTTGGAAATAAATCATTATTCAAATGTGTGACTGATAGCTTGTACAGAATGGGCCCCAAAAACATGTTTTGTTGAATGTTTAAACAAATTCAATTCTTACAAGTTTAAACTATATTTTAAGAATGTTATATTTGTGTGAAAATAATAGCTAAGAAGTGTTAGAGAAGCAAATATGTGAAAATATTGAAAAAGAAATTGTATAAGTTAATATATGTCTTTTTTGTTGTTGTTTTGCTAAAAAGAATGAGTTGTAATAAAAAAAACAAAAAGACAAGCGGAAAATGAGAGATGAGAAAATGAGAGAAGTCAAAATAAAGATAAAAAGGTGATTAGGCCCGATTCTGCATCAGACCCAATTTTTTTTCTGTGGTCAGCTGTTTTAACCATGAGCAGTTTCAGCATTGAGGTGTTTTGATGTTACAATTTGGTGGCTGGAGTAGCAATATGCTTATAATTATGGAATTTGTGCCTGGTATCAAATGAACATTTAATTTACAATAAGTACACATTTTTAAAAAATAAACCTGAAGATTTACAAAATGGAAAATTTATTCAAATCAGCTAAGAAAGTTTATAAAAAATCAATCACTTTTAAAGGTTATCATAAGTTCAATTATTACAATTGTTTCATTACAATTTTTGGTTTTAAGTTTCTTGCAACTTTAGAAGCTTTTCTGTTGTTATATTTTTCAAACAAATGTACAAAATCTTTTAATTTTACATATTAATTTTTTAAAAATCTACCAATTTAACAAATATTGTAAAGATACAGCTACTATTGCCACCAACTGGCCCTGTGTAAATGTGGCATTGGTTTTTCAAGTTGGTTGTAATTGTAAGCATGTCTTTATTCCAACCTCCAAATTGTCATGCCACTGAAAACATTCCTCAAAAAAATCTTGCTTCACTTTTGATTTGTAGTAAACATTTTTTCCAAATCAGTTTACTCTCATTAAGTTGGACTTGGATATTGGATAAATCGGACCATGACTGAAGAAAAAAAGGAAAAAAATTCTAAGATTGAGAAAAAAATGTTTGGCCTGAAATGCCTAAAATCGGCAGTTTTCTTCAACGTGGATCTTAGCAGCTGTTTTCTTTGACATAGCAGCCATTTTCTTTAATGTTTGGTATGGTACATAGTAAAAAAAATGTGTGGTTTTGCAGTTTTTTCTTTAATACCCTGAAATAAATAAATAAATAAATAAATCTTTTTTTTACATGTTATGAAGGTAAATTTAGTAAAACAAAATAGCCTATATAATAACAGGGCATTTTCAACTAAATTCCATTGCCCTAGGCATGTTTATAGGCTATGGCCTATAGGCCTTTGGTTAAGTGGAGTAAGTCGGACACCCTTCCCCCCAAGCTGTCTGACTTAACAAGGGTAAACTATACTAAAATTATACATTTTTTCCAATACTGTCTGTATTATGCTCTAATATTTTTCAAACCTCTGTAATTTTTAAATTATACTCTTTATATTTTGTAAAATTTTAAAGTTTTAGATTGTTATTTAACATACCACAAGTCCCATTTTATGACTTACAAGGCCACAGGTTTCCTACCCCTCCTTATTTCATCTTCACTATTAACCTTCCAGGGGTGGCACTGCATCTGCAAGGTCCACGGCATACTTTTGTGACATTTTTTTTGTTTTCTAAATGACATTGTATTTAAAGTTTTATTTATTTAATCCTTTATTGTTTCCAAGCAGACCAGAAAAAACAGTTATGGGTCTGTCAGACTTGGTGCCACTGTTATCATTACTTTAGTAGCACCACCCCCAGAAGATTAAATAATATCTTTTTAATAGAAAATTGGGATCTAAACAAAATTGAACTTGGGCATAATATTACATTATTCATCATTGTAGTCAATGCAACAGGACAGTGACAGCAAAATGTGATATAAATAATAATATAACCTTTGAAGTGGAAAAAGTTATTATCAAATTTTAAATTATAAAAAATTATAGATACAGTACTGAACCTCTGGCTAACACATATGTTCAAATTGTTTGTAGCTTTTTTAATAATTACAAATGATGTAATTAAATTATAAAACCTTATCTACTGTGATGAGGCATGTCTATGCCTATTTTTTCAGAAACTAGACCTCTTAAAAGGTTAAGAATCGCACCACCTGCTGTATATCATCGAGTAATATATACAGGGTGTCCATGAATTAAGGCAACAAACATTTTGGCCTCTACCGAAAATACAAAAAATTAAAACAAGCATTCTTACTCATTACTTAATAGGATAAAGAATAGGCTTTCAAATGATATATACTTTATTCAATATAACTCCCTTTGTTTTTGACTATGGCCTTCAATCTGTCTGGAAACAAGTCACATGTGGCATGTAGTGTTTCTTGAGGTATAGTGTTCCACTGTTTCATCAGTTTGGCCTTCAGGGACTCCAAGGTTTGATGAGGAGTGGAGCACACTCTTTTCTCCAAGATGGACCAGATGGAGTAGTCTACTATGGGTTTAGATCTGGGCTTCACGCTGGCCAATCTTCCTTACTTATGAATGAGGGGATTTTCCTCAGAATCCACAATTAGGTAAATTTTGAACTATGGGAGGGTGCCAAATCCTGTTGGAGGGTCTACGGTTCGTCTTTGAAGTGTTGGTCGGCCCAGGTCAGCAGACAACCCTCCAGAATGTCTGAGACGTACCGTTCAGAGTTCAATTTAACTCCTGTTGGAACAAAAAGGAGCGGGGATCTCTCGGTTGCGATCACCGCTGCCCACACCATTACAAACTGTGGATTTTGGTGTCTGGTGACAATTCTTCCTTCAGTCGTGAATAAGCACGCCCAAACTCTATCGTTTTTCTGGTTAACAGCTTGCTGGATGTTGAATTTCTTCTTTTCAGTGAAGACCAAATTGGGCAGCATGCCTTCTGCAATGTCCTGCAAAAGTTTCCTGCATTTTTCGGCCCTAATGGCCACATGACGATCTGAGAGTTCTTGTTAAAGCAGCATCTTAAAAGGTTTAACTCCTAAATCTCAACAGTTGGTGCATGGTGGATTTGCCTACACCAGCTGCAGCAGTCAACTTTGGCGAGAGTTGTGTTGCAGCTTCTCCCTAGTGTTTTTTATCAGTTGAGGGGTACAAACAGTCCATTTTCAGCCTTGACCTTCCTGATCTAGAGTAGTTTTAATCTCCTGAAACTTTTTGATGATCTTCTAGACAGTTGTGCAGTTCATTTTGAGCTGTTTAGCTATTTCACTATTACTTTCTCCATTTTTGTGGAATTTTATCACAATGTTATGATCAATAGACATGGAAATAATTATTTTAGAAAACTTTACTATATCTGAAATGAAAGAAGAGAGTTTTAGCTTTAAAATGATGTATTAGTTGTTTGAGAAAAACCGAATTTAAATGCACTAATTTAACAGAGAAAGTTGGTTGCCTTAATTCATGGACATCCTGTATATGTGTACATAGATACCAAAACTTTACCTAAATAAATATGTACAAGGTGATTCACCGAAGTGTTGACAAATACTTTATGTGATTCACCAAAGTGTTGACAAATACTTTATTCCATTATTAACTTCGCATTACCTCTTCAGATTGTTATTATATATTCTAGAGTAAGTTTTCAATATCAATAAGAATATTTAATCTAGAAAAGTAAGATGGCAAAGACAGTAAATGACATCGTTGAAGGGTATTGCAAGAAAGGACTTCCACCTGCAAAAATTTTCCGGTTGATGAAGCGATTTGTGAGTCGTGGAGGTGTTTACAAGGCTGTGAAGAGGTTCAGGGAGACTGGAAGTTGTGCTCCAAGAATCAGAAGTACTCCTGAAAAACCCATCAGGACAAAGGAACTGATTAAGAAGGTCAGGGAGAGGTTGAGGCGGAACCCTTCAAGGAGCGCAAGAAAACTGGCTAAGGACACCTCTGTAAGCGTGAGCACCATGCAAAGGCTTCTCAAGGATGATCTCCACGTCTACCCGTACACATTTACCAAGAGGCAGCTCCTGTCAAACGCCACTAAGAAGAAAACGCTTGATACAGCTAAGGTTTTGATCAAGAGACTTGTTGTTGGCACGCGGCCTCAAGTGCTTTGGACAGATGAGAAGCTTTTCACTGTCCAAGCTATCCACAACCACCAAAATTACAGGATTTGGATTCCAAACAAGGACATGGTGCCAGTTGAACGTTGCAGTTCATTTAGGAGGCAGAAACCTTCTTCCGTGATGGTTTGGGCAGGAGTCACTTCAACAGGCCTGAAAACACCTCTAATCTTTATCGACGAAGGCGTGAAAATTAACCAAACTATCTATCGTCGGATGTTGGAAGAAAAAGTCATTCCCTGGGTTCAAGAAACAGTGGGAGAGGAAGGAATTACGCTTCAACAAGATGGGGCAACCTCCCACACAGCCAAAGCAGTCCAGCATTGGTGCAAGACCAATTTTAAAGGGTTTTGGGAGAAGGAAGTATGGCCCCCTTCTTCACCCGATTTGAACCCAATGGACTTTGGGATTTGGTCCATTCTGGAGCAAAAAGCCTGCTTAACATCCCATCCAAATATCGAAACCCTTAAACGAAAACTGAAGGCGTCATGGTAAGAAATTGACCCAGAAGTGGTGCGTGCCACGTGCGCCCAAGTACTTCCACGTCTTAGGCGCCTTGTGAAAAACAAAGGGGGCTACATTGAATAATTTGAATTTTATGTGAAAGCCCATTAAATTTCCATTCTATCTATTAAAAACTTGTTTCTTTTGCCCTTATAGTAAGTTGGATAATTCAGTTTTAATTTGTCAACACTTCGGTGAATCACCCTGTATATAATATATATATATCTAAGCTACAATAAATATGCATGTATGTATTTTACCTAAATAAATTATTTTATTTGAATGAGATAATTGCCTGATGAGCTCTTTTTTATTAAAACAGACTGTTGCAATTTCAAAATTTTAAAGTTTTTATAGTTTTTATGTGTAATAAATTTTTATAAAAAATTATGTTGAAAAAAATTTAAATATAAAATAATTTTCCAAATGTTAGTGCGTTAAAAAAATTTAGAAACAGAAATTGGCTTAATTTATTCAGAGTTGACACTCAGAGCTCGACTGAATTGCTCATGACTACACACATGTGATGTTGCCTAAGTGCAACTGTAGTATGTGGCATTATTTTGCCAAAACAATAACTGCATTGCTTGACTACAATCACAGTTATATGTTCATAAATAATATTAACTGTATTCTTAATCTTTTTGATGAGTGTTTGGTGCAGAATTTTTAGATTTATACATGGATAATTAAGGCAGAATAAAAGCCAATTTCATTGCTGTTGCTTCTGCTATGAATTTTGCTTACTCAAAATATTTTTAGAATGTCAAACAAAAAGAAGATGAGCTTAACCCCATCAATGTAAAGGTTGGATTTAAATGCATCAATCCTTGCAATGAAGAGTATTCAAATGCACATGGTTGTGGCTTGGATATAACCAAAGTAAACTATTATCAATAAATTGTCAAGATTAATTCAACTTCTAAAAGTTTTGTAGAGTCAAATGTTTTTGCTGGTTTAGTGGACTTTTATTCAATAAAACACACATGTACAGGATGATCAATATTTAGTGTTACAACTTCAAATAACTGTATTTGGGAAATGATACGTACAGTTGGAGTAGCACAGGTAGAATACTGTTACAGAATGAATATAAATTCATTACAAATACAATTTATTCAATATGTTTTTCATTTGAATCAATTACAAGCTGAAGACACCTTGAAAATGACCTGCAAGAGTCATGAATCACATTCTGGGGCATTTTTGACCATTCCTTCCATAGTTTGGTCTTCAGTGCCTCCAAACTTTTATGATGTGTTGCTGAGACCTTGCTCTTGAGGAGTCCCCAAATACCAAAATTGAGAGGATTTAAATTGGGTCATGATGGGGGCCATTCCTCTTTGGAAATAAAGTTGGGAACATTGACTGATTTTTAGCTCCCTGTGACGGTGCTGAATCTTGTTAAAAATCCAAGGACGTTTTTTGAAGTTTTTTTGCATAGAGCAACAACAAACCAACAAGAATGTCATTTTGGTAATTCTCTTGGTTCAGCTTGATGCATTGTTCTACAAAAACCAAAGGACTTCTTCCAGACTTGGTAATGGCTGCCTAGACCATCACTGATGCTGCCCCTTGGGCTCGAGTGACTCTTTGAGGTCCTACCTCCCCATCACGTGACCAAACACGATCATTCTGGGGATTCACATGGTGTTGAATGTCAAATTTCTTTTTGTCACTGAAAACAAAGTTAGGAAAAGAGGAGAATTCTGGATCTGGCAAGGTATTTTTTCACAGTTTTGCCAATTCAAATGGAAAGCATATTGAATAAATTGTATGTACTAAATTTATATTCATTCTGTAATGATATTTCATCTGTGTTACTCCAACTGTACGTATCATTTGCCAAATACAGTTATTTGAAGTTGTAATGCTAAATATTGATTACCCTGTATTTGAGCTTCTAATAACTTAAAGTGTATTGTAATTTACTAAACAAGAATCTAATTACTAAAAAGTCTTAGTTTTTTGCTAATCACTAAAAACTCTAAAAATTAAGTTCAGCTGATCCATTCAAAGCTAATTAATTGTATCTCAAACATTTTCAAAAAATTTCTAATTAATCATATTTTAAACATTTACAAAAAAGATATCTTGAGATTTGTTGATTGAAATAATGGCAAATATATGAGTAAAAAAGTATATCATTTAAAAGACAGTGAAAAGCACCTGCTAAATTGCAGCAAAATTAATCTTGTTAGCATATAATTGGTTAATGGTCATTTGTAACTTTATAATTTATTAGACGTTTTTTGGCAATAATTATATATAAAGTTGAATAAGGTAATTGTGACCATTTTTGAAAAACTATTCTCTTTTGTAAGTGATTATGTATTGGAAAACAAATTTTATTTTATAGTTTCTTTCTGCTTTGAACTAGTGCAACAATGTTTACATTACATATTAAGTCAGTTGTTATTACCTGCTCATTTTTCATAGACTTTTCTCAAACTTTTACTATTTATCAAAATCATTTTTTGTTTTATAGCTGTGAGTTTTTTATTAATAATATTTTGTGTATAATATTTTTTTAGGTAAATAGGAGCTTCACGTCTCTTCTCATTCAAAAACAAATCAACAACACTTTTAATGATTCTGAAAAGAAAAGGCCTCAGCTCACTAAAGACAACTTCACTTTGGTATTTTTTTGTTTAGCTGTATAATATCCTTATTATATTATCTATTGGTGCTATGATTGCAAAGTAAATTTTAAAGGTTAAAATTATATTTGTTTTTAATTGAAAAAATTTGTGTTTTTGGCTAATTTACCCTATGTATATTAACAAAGCTAGAAGGTTTGATTAGGGGGAGTGTCATCTTAATAGGCCAATTGACTGCTTTTACTTAAATAAAGTTTAAAACTTGCCTATTTTGTGATATGTGTGTCTTATAAAAAATGTTTAATATACAAGGTGTGTCTGAAAAGTAATGAGACTGGTGTTATAAAAACTTTATTGAAAAATATTGAAATGTACCAAAGTCAAATTTCTTCAAAGTAATCCCTTCCACTTGAAAACACTTGTGCATTCGCCTTTTCCATGATTTAAAACATTCTTGGAAGGCATTTTTGGGAATCTTTTTGAGCTCTGTTGTTGCAGCCATTTTAATGGAATCAATGTCAGAAAAATGTGTTCCCTTTAGAACAGATTTGATCTTAGGGAAGAGAAAAAAGTCACATGGGCCCAGATCAGGGGAATATGGGGGGTGTTGCAAAGTTGCAATTTTTCTTTCTGTGATAAACTGATGAATACTCAGGGCTGTGTGAGCAGGAGCGTTATCATGATGGAGTGCCCATGTATGGGATTCCCAAAGGTTCTACCTCTTGTCACACACTGATCTTACAAGGCACTGAAGAATCTCTTTATAGATGGTTTGGTTCACTGTTTGGCCTTGGGGTAGGAATTCAAAATAAACAATGCCTTGAATATTGAAGAACACAATGAGCATCACTTTTACTTTTGACTTGATCTTCCTTGGATGGAGGTCAGACTTAACTCTCGGCTTTGTCATATCTCCAGGCGCCACACATTTCTTTCTTTGCTTCATATTTATATGTAGGCATCATTTCTCATCTACCATGACAATTTGGTACAAAATATGCTGTTTGTGACTGTGTGTTGCTTGATGGCGGGTGAGATGTTGAGAAGCAATTTGAGGGCAATTTTCTTTGTTGTTTTCACTAAGCTCATGAGGCACCCATACATATGCTCCACAGGTTAACTACAGCATGGAGGAGAAAAATGATTTTTGGGAAGACCTGGATGGATTGATAGAAAGTATATCAACAGAAGAGAGGATAGTTCTTGGTGCAGACCTTAATGGACATGTGGCAAAGGAAACATCGGGGATGAGGAAATAATGGGGAGGTACAGTGCTGGAACAAGAAATAAGGAAGGATCAATGGTTGTGGATTTTGGGAAAAGGATGGATTTGGCGATTGTCAATACTTATTTCAAGAAGAAAGATGAACACAGGGTGATGTATAAGAGTGGAGGAAAAAGTACCCAAGTAGATTATGTGATGTGCAGAAGGAGGAACCTGAAGGAAATATGCAATTGTAAGGTAATATTGAATGAGTGTGTCACAAAGCAGCACCATATGGTGGTACGCAAAATGGCTGTTATGGTGAAAAAGAAAAAAGCAGAGAAAGTAAAGCCAAAGATACGATGGTGGAAACTCAAAGAGACAAGCTACAAAGAAGCGTTTAGACAAGAGGTGACCAGGATTTTGGGAGGCAAGGATGGGTTACCTAATGAGTGGGACAAAACGGCAGAAATGCTAAGAAAAACAGCTGAAAATGTACTGGGAGTGACATTTGGGAAATGAAAAGGAGACAAGGAGACATGGTGGTGGAATAAGGAAGTTCAAAAAAGCATAAAAGAAAAGAAAGAGGCAAAGAAAGCATGGGACAAAACAAGAAATGAAAATACTAAAAAGGTATACAAAGAAAAGAAGAGTAAGGCAAAGAAGGCAGTTGCAATGGCAAAGGGACGTGTGTATGATTGGAAACATGTATGATGATTTGTATGCTAGATTGGAAACAAAAAAAGGTGAAAAAGAGTTGTACAAATTGGCTAGGCAGAGAGACAGAGCAGGGAAAGATGTACGGCACATAAGGGTTATAAAGGATGAAAACGGTAATGTTATGGCAAATTCAGAAGCAGTGTTAAAGAGATGGAAGGAGTACTTTGAAAAACTGATGAATGAGGAAAATAACAGAGAACCTAGGACAGAGGAAGCAGAAGTAGTTAACAAAGAGGTAAATTGTGTCAGTAGAGAAGAAGTAAAGAACGCACTAAGAAGGATGAAAAAAGGTAAAGCGGTTGGACCAGATGAGTTGCCAGTAGAAGTTTGGAAGTGCATGGGAGAGATGGGAATAGAATTTTTGACCAGACTGTTCAACAGACTATTAATGGGTGAATGGATGCCAGAAGAATGGAGAAGGAGTGTGCTTATCCCAATCTATAAAAACAAAGGGGACGCATAGTGCTGTGGAAACTACAGAGGAATAAAGCTAATAAGCCACACAATGAAAGTATGGGAAAGAATTATTGAAACCAGGTTAAGGGATAGAGTGGAGATCAGCAAACAGCAATATGGATTTATGCCAGGAAAGGGAACCATCGATGCCATGTTTGCTTTAAGAATGTTAATGGAAAAATACAGCGAAGGTCAAAGAGAGCTACATTGTGTATTTGTGGACCTAGAGAAAGCTTACGACAGGGTTCCATGAGAAGAGCTGTGGTACTGCATGAGAAAATCCGGAATAGTGGAAAAGTATGTGCGACTAGTACAGGATATGTATGAGGGAAGCGAAACAATGGTGAGGTGTGCAGTAGGAACTACAGAAAGTTTCAAGGTCAAGGTTGGACTGCACCAGGGATCAGCGTTAAGTCCATTCCTGTTTGCAGTGATAATGGACAGGCTAACGGATGAAGTAAGGAGAGAACCACCGTGGACAATGCTGTTTGCTGATGATATTGTGATTTGTGAAGAGACCAGGGAAGAAGTGGAGCAGAGATTAGAATCCTAGAAGTATGCATTGGAAAGAAGAGGGATGAAAGTAAGTAGGTCAAAGACCAAATATCTTTGCATATGGAGGAGGATGGAGGAAATGACGACAAAACAGTGAAGATGGAGGATACAAAAGTGCCAAGAGTAAAAGAATTTAAGTATTTGGGATCAACGGTGCAAGAAAGTGGTGGTTGTGAGAGGGAGGTAAAGAAGAGAGTACAGGCAGGATGGAATGGATGGAGAAGAGTATCAAGAGTAATCTGCAACAAGAGGTTACCAGCTAGAGTAAAAGGAAAAGTGTACAGTTCAGTGATAAGACCAGCAATGGTGTATGGACTTGAGACAGTAGCAGTCACAAAGAAACAAGTGGAAGAGATGGAAGTCGCAGAGATGAAAATGCTGAGGTTTACTATGGGAGTGACAAGAAAAGACAAGATTAGAAACGAGCACATCAGGAGTACTGTTAAGGTAGAACGGTTAGGAATGAAGATGAGGGAGGGCAGGCTGAGGTGGTATGGACATGTCATGAGGAGAGACCAAGAGTATGTAGGAAGAAAGATGATGGAAATGGAGTTACCAGGAAAGAGGAGAAGAGGGAGACCAAAGAGAAGATTTTTAGATGCAGTAAAGGAAGATATGCGGGAAGTTGGTGTGAAGGAGACGGATATTGAAGACAGAAAGATGTGGAGAATGATGATATGCTGTGGCCACCCCTGACTAATGGGAAAAGCCAAAAGGCGAGGAAGGAGGAAGTACTGTATTTCTTCAAACAACTTCTCTTTTTATTAAAGAAGATGCTTTACATATTTTTTCTATGCTCTTCTAGTAAATAGACTTAACTTAAAATCTTCAGTTTATTAAACTAAAAACTTCAAAAACAGTCAACGTTTCAAGAGTTATTGCAGATGCTCTTCGTCAGGACTTAGCTCAAAATAATATTGATAAAAGCGATGGATGAAAATACATACAAATGTTTTAAATTTGAAAAAGGCAAGTCATGTGATACATAGGCAGTCAAGGATATAAACAAAAACAAACGATCAATCAAAAAAGCAACAGCTTTATTTTAA
This sequence comes from Diplosoma virens, assembly GCA_963680785.1. Lineage (NCBI taxonomy): Eukaryota > Metazoa > Chordata > Ascidiacea > Aplousobranchia > Didemnidae > Diplosoma > Diplosoma virens. The sequence continues at coordinate 59,529 of CAVMFT010000308.1, forward strand.
CTCATTGTAAATTTCATTGTAAAAACAATTTTCTTTGTCATTTACTGTTGTGATTTTGTTATTGATGAAAAAAGATTCTAAAAAACAACAGTCGAAAAAATCCAATTCAAAAGCAAGAATAGAAGAGTTGTCAAAATCAATGTTAAGGCCTGTTTCCACTATGAGCATGGAAAAGAGCATTCTTTGTTTCTTTTATTGATCTTCAATTGAAGCAAGCACAAAAAAAATCAATAAAACAAACAAAGAATGCTCTTTTCCACGCTTGTAGTGGAAACAAGCCTTTATACTGAAAATTTACCACATGTTTCACAAGAGCAGTTTTTTTGTTAATATTTTTGTCATCGATTTTTGCCAAGTTTCTCAAGTTCAAATCTTGCTTATGTTCAAACCATCTGGTTTTAAAACTGTGGCCAGTTTCTCCAATGTATATACCAGAACAATTTTTACAAAAAATTTGGTAAATTGCACCTGTTTGTTGGTTAAAATCAATAAAATCTTTCGTAGTCGGTAAAATATTTTTGATTGTTTTTATTGGTTTGGTGCAAACTTTTATGTTGAAAGCTTTAAAAATTCTTGTAATTTTTTTTGTAAAACCTGCAAAGTATGAAAGCACAACCAATTCTTTTCTTTTATCACTAGAAAAGCTTGCTTCTTTGATGTGATCATTCCACTTCTTGTTGGTATGACATAGTGTTTGTTTAACGTTCTAGTAATGAAGAAGATGGTTTACGTCCCTTTTCTCCAATTGGTAGCCTTATCTAGTAGTTTTGAATTACCCTCACAATCATATATTTTATAAAAAGTCTTTTAACAGAAGTTATTTTTTAATTTAGTTATTTATGAGAAATGTTATGAAAGACCTGTCTCTGTTGTTACTCCACAAAAATCTATCATGGCCAGAGCATTTTATAGTTTTGGTACAGTTTTATACAATATTTTTGTTAGATAAATTAATTTCAATTTTTCAAACTTTTCCAAAAATAGTGTAATGTGTTTTTAGCAAAGATTGCACGAAAAATATTGAACCCCCACTTGCTTCCTATTGTACATACTCTTTCTTGTGTTTTACAAACAACTACTGTGTCATGCCCTGGAGCACTTGTCTGGTATCCACCAACTGATTCAAAGTCTTGTGGTTCTCCATTAGACTTGCTTCCTTATCCCCCTTCATGCCTTCCTCTGTCAGAAATTCCTGCTGGAGATATTGCAGGTTTTAATCAAGATTTGCAGGCCAGGTTTGTATGAATTCATTTTGTAGTGAAATCATCTGAATTAGTTTGTTATCAGTTTATGTAATTTTTTATGCATGTTTTTGCATCATTTGTCACATTTGTTCAAAGGACTTTAATCTGTTTATTTTATTCCTAATTTTCTTTAAGTGGTATTTTTTTTTATTATTCTAGCTGCAAATATTTGCATAGTCTCTGTTGTTGATTTTATGTTAGTGCATATGCATGCAAATGTGTTGATTTAATGATATTTTGGTAGTTGATGCTTGGTATAGTCTTGCTACAGCCTTTTGTAATCTTGTTTGAAACAAATTAAAATTTTGAGACCTGTTGGTTTATGCTAATAAATATAGACACTTTATTATATAGACAATTTATTATTTTATCTTTGCATTTATTCTCCTGACTCACAGAAAAGCAATGGAGGTGCTAATACATAGGGTAAGCAATTACCCCAACCTGCTTCTGGAGATGCCAAGATTTTGCTGCCTGCTTATAGATTAGTGGTGATATGACCTTAATTTCTAGCCAAGACCACCAAACAAGGGAATGTGCCATAAAGTGTCTTTCCCAAGGACACAACAAAATGGTGCAACTGGATTTTGAACCAAGTCCATGTTGATCATAAGCACTGTGCCTTAACCACTTGACCACGCTGCTGACTATTTTCTAATCTTGATGCTAAAAATCTCTTTTTTTGTAGAAACCAGCTTAGAGAAAAAGAGAAAGAAATTATGCAATGTTCAAATTCTGCTGAGATGCATTGGTCTTCTAGGACAAGTCAGGATTTGATTGCAGGTTTTAATATTTAGTAAAAAATATGTTTTTTTAAAGATACAATATGTTCAATTAACATATTTTGTTAATTTTTATATATGTTCAATAAATTGCAAAATAATGAGATTGCCATGAACTCTCACCATACATTTGCAGCTATATTAGATGTGACGTTTTAAAAAAACATGGCAAAACATCAGTACACAGTTTTCATTGTTTTAATTATGCTACTTTTTGAAATTTGAAAAAGTTTTTGGTGGTTAGATTAGCTTTTTCATACAATGACCTAAAAATTTGACCTTCCTGTATTGTCAATAAATATCAAGACTTTTTGAGTATATTTTCCAAACAAAAATCATCAAACTTAGTTTTCAATCAAATTTTACCCATCACATTAAACCTGACCTTTAAATCTGGAGACATGGCTTATTTAATGATTTTCTCCCACCCATGATTATTCTGCATTCTTTTTATATAGCTCAGATGTGTATATTTTATTGTTACACAGAATTATTACTACCTTTTTCACTTACAAACAAAATGTATACACTTTCTATTTTTTAGATTTATCTTTATTTCTCATTTTTTCTTTCTCTTTTCAAAATTAACTTAGCTATTTTACTTTAAATGTCCATGTGTGTAACAACATATGTTGTTTAGCTGCTGTTTTCTATTTTGCAATCACTTTATCAATAACAACTTCAAAATGTAATACCTTGATTGCAAATAGAATTGCATTGAATTTAAGTATACTCAATTGTCTGCATAACTTTTATTATCTAAATAACCAAATATAAAAGTTATGATTTATTGCATGAGTAAATTTTCTCTTTGAGATTGATGAAAATAAGTTTATATAAAAATTGCAAATTGTTGCTCTGTTAGCTTGGTTTCTGTAAGTATGTATTACAAGATTTTTCATATCCACAACCAATTAAAACACAACCCAACCATAATTAAGAAGTGAAATGATGCTATTTGCATACAAACAATAAAAAAAACTTGTTTTTATGTTGTAGTCTTTGCCACTACTTCGTAATGGAAATAGCAGAACCCATCTTTAAAAATTACACTTTGTAAGATTCTTTTCATCAAGGAAAATTAGTTCTACCACAATATTGCTTGCTCATTCAATCTGTTTTCACTCACAAGTTGTTCTCATTTAACAAACATTTTATTAATCAAAAGAAAATAAACATAACCACCTAACAGAGGTATTATTGTAAGTCTGTTACCAAAATATAAACTAAATCTTTAATCTGCAAAAGGCAAGTAGGCTTTCTGTAAGTATTTCAATTTTTCTTGACATTTCAAAGTAGTGCTTTATTTAAAAAAAAATTACATCACAAAATACAGCATTCAAAGTTAAAACTTGTATTGTGAATGTTGTATATGGCTTTCTGTGCACTATATTTAGGCATGTTCACTTATTGTATATTTCTCAAAGCATCCTGCAAAAGAAAAGTCAAAAGTTTATTTGGATCTAAAAGATTAAAAGCAAAACAAATTGTAGTTTCTTTTACAAACTACTTATTAATATTTTACAAAGTATATTATGGGACCTATATTCAAACAAGTAAACCTTTATATTTTAAAGATTGTTGGTCACATTTGATCTATTAAAGGAAAAATAATTTAGGTCTTTCCTTCTCTCACAGTTTGAATCTCAAGTCTATGGTTGGCCAAACCTGTCTCTTAAATGGCTTGTCACCATTTCGTTTATGAATATAACAAGTAGATTTGCTTATTATTTTTGGTAATGACCTTTGATTTTTTAAAAATGATGAAATATCAGGTTACATGATAGACTATTTTACAAAATATCTAAATGTAGGTGACAATGATCTTGATTTTATTATCAGCCAAGGGCCTAAACCTAATCTAACCCTAACCCTAACCCTATTTTGGAAGGATCATTGGAACAAAACTAATAATACAAAAACAAAGCTAGGAAAAATAACAAGCAAATGTTTGGTGCGATAAGCAGGTAGCATGAAGAATAACACTAGTTCAAAAAAAAGTTGACTTTTTTTGAGAATTGTAATCTTTTGTACCAATTAGATTGCTTCTAGAAACATGTATTGATATATTATTATCTTGTAGAATTTAAAAGCAGTAGCCTTACAAAACATTGTAAGCAAGGAATAATTTATCAATTTTTAAGTAGTAGCAAAATTAGAGTAACCTCTAATAATTTTAAACAATTACAATGTAGGTTCACACAACAATAGATAAAATTCAGTATTGTTGAGTATAGTAGAAATTATGCAATGAATACTTGTTTTTAAAAACACTTATGGAAAATTTACCGACTTAAATTTTCTTTTCACAAGCATTTTTTTGCCATCAATAGATATCTTTAAATTTAATTTTTCTTAGTAGTGTGTTACCATGACAAAATTGTCAGTTCAAAACCTACTTTTATATTATGATTTGTTTTGTGTTTTATGACTGCAAAAAAACAAATTTTGCATTTTCAGTTTCCCATGGACTTTTGCCAACTTGTAAAAAAATTGAAGTTGATAAGAGTATGTGATTGATTTGTGTAAAAATACTTGTATACAATAGGTTAGAAATTTAAAACTAAAAAATATATATTAAAAATTGTTTTAAAAATTTTTTTTATTTTTATTTTGTATCTATATGCAAGGCAAAAAAACAAATGAGTTTTTAGGTTTTCTAAAGTGTGGTATTTACAGTTGATAATTAGCTGTAACATTGCCATGTAATATTCTGCCATTTTATATTTTTAATTTTGTTAATTGATAATTTTTTTTTAATTTTTTTAAATTAAAAAAAACTATTAAGTAAATCCTAAAAAATTAAAATGTTTTTGTTTTTTTACTATTTTTATTTTTATAATTGTTTAATAAATTTAATATTATTTTTAGAACAATTTTATAAAATTATTAAAAAAATGAAATTATCAAATAATTAACAAAATTAAAAATAAAATGTAAAATGGCAGAATATTATGTGACAATGTCACAGCTGATCATCATCTGTAAAAACCATGCTTTGGAAAAACTAAAAACTGGTCTTAGTAGTAATGCACTTTTACTATAACCTTATAATAATATCTCTTGATGCAAAAGTTTTCTTTGTTTTGGGGATGGTATTTCGGAAGGGGATTATTGTTTTATTGTAAACCTTCTCGCAACATACTTTGCTTGCAACCTTGCTTTTCTCCTTTGTTTTAATTTTTTGTCCAAATTCTTTTACTTGTCTTTTATTTCAGCTGTGATATGGCAAGAAGTGGCTAAAAACAGCTGTATTTCTCCTTCATTCATTCGTTTATAAAAGTAAAAGTAAAAAAAAATAATGGTACTGAAATATTATCAGAGGTGGTATGTGTTGTATTAACTACTTGTACTAGACCTTTTAGATTAGTTGATATATTGGAAAAATATGATTTGATCTCATTTCAAAGGTTTTTTCAGATTTGCAATACAGTTGAATTTAAAAGTTACAGTTGTGCTTTAATTTGACCAGAATACCCTAAAAAACTGGCTTTGAAATTTTTTGTTGTTATGGATTAATGCATCTTAACTTTAACTCTGATATGACTTTATGAGATTAAACCAAAATCATTATCTTGTCAACTTTTTGAATTAAACTAGAAAAGTGTAAGAGTGTTTTATGAAGGTTTAATAATGGGACGTTCATACAAAAATATCAAATCTTTAGTCAAATAGAAATTAAGTAAAAAAAAACAATTTCTAACAAAAAAACTTCAGCTAAATAGTGCTCAACTATAGAATAGAATCCAAATCTTTTACTTTGTAATTATAACTTACATAAAAAAACTTTAACCAAACATAACCAAGTCAATGTCAATTATAATTAGATGAAGAAGAAGACACTTTGAAGCAGAAAACTTAAACATTCGCTGAGGTTTTCCTGTGTACTGTTAATTTTTATCTCAATTTTGCAGCTTAATTGAAAAACTAAATAAACTTTAAATCAGATTATTTCAAAATTTTTATAAATAGTATAACTCTAATGTAATTGGAAGCTCCAGGAAATTTTAAGAAACTATCGCTGTTGGTTGAATTGCCACTAACCTGTTCTAAAACTGCTTTTTTGATTTAACACAAAAGCTTTTTCTCCAGTTAGATTTACAGTCTAATAAAAAAGAGAAAAAAACATCTTGTATGACAATTTGTACCTTAAATTCTTATTCTCTTGAATGTATTTAAATTGCTGCTGAGAAGATGTAACAATGATAAACAAAATATTGCTTACCAGAAAAAGTCTATTAGAGCTGTTTTAAATGACTATTTGTAGAGTAAAATGTTACAAAATAAACAAAAAATAACCTTGCATGTGGTACCCTTGATTGGTTTGACTGTTCTCAGCAAGATAATGACCTTGAGAGTCTTTATAAGAGAATGAAATAATCTGGGAGATAAAGATAAGGTGCCATTATATTTAAATTTATAGTAAGTGCTGCTGTGCTAGATGAACTGAAATGTAAACAAAAGATAAAAATTTTATCAGGACCAAGCAAAATGTGATGTTGTTGACAAATTGATGTTAAAGGCAATTAAAATAGAACATCAATCATTTTTTCTAGTTTGATATTTATAATAAGCTTCAAATTAACAATAGCAAAAACATGAAAAATAAAAACAAAGCTAAAAACCCTACAGACTGTTTCACCCATAAAAGGGATCATCAGGGGTATCTAAAAAGTAAAATAAAATAAAATAAAGTTAAGATAAAATCTAACTTTATCTTATTTTATCTTAACTTTATTTTATTTTATTTTATTTTACTTTTTAGATACCCCTGATGATCCCTTTTATGGGTGAAACAGTCTGTAGGGTTTTTAGCTTTGTTTTTCCATGTTTTTGCTATTGTTAATTTAAGCTCTAACTTTGTTATTGAGCACTTTAGAAGTACTGATTTTCATACAGTGTTAATAAGCTTCAAATGTTGATTATGTTACAGATGTTAAAGTCTTGTGAGAGCACAGTGGTTGAGTTACTGTGCAAGTGGGCAATCACACCGAACTGATTGGGGGAGCATCAGGCAGCAGTTGTTGCTAAATTGATTGAAAAAGTTAGTATGTGTTGTACATGGTGGTTTTGGATTTTTTAATTGGCTTTTTTTGCAGTTGTTTCATGAACATGGCACAAATGTGAATCAATCTTTTTTACCAAATAATTCAGAAGCAAATGAAGAAAACATGGAAACGTCAAATCACCCTCCATTTTTCCAAATTCTCTTATTTAAATTTCTTGATTTGAAAGCACCAGAGCTGAGTGAGCAAATTTATTTACTTAGATATAAAATTTTATTATAATTTGCTTCATCCAAAAGTTTGTATGTAGTTTTAAAAAATCAATATTTTTAAAGGTTTTGACTTTGCCAGGGCAGTATACTTTCTTATATAACACTGAAGAAAAAATATAGTCCCTCTCATTTTTCTTGTTCTTTTTTGTAAGCATGTAAAAACGCTTTGCATTCTATTGACAAAACAACTAAATCAAATCTAAAATTGCTCGTTTTACACTGTTATTGAATGGCCATAATTTTAGAGAGTATACTTTACTAAATAGTATTTTACAATTGTTGCCAAAATAATAAAAAACATCAACATTCTTTTATAATTCTAGTTTAAGCAAAAAAAATTGCCATTGTGTTAATTGACTTTTTTAAAATATAGCCATGTTATGTTCTCAATATCTGATTATTATTAACATTAAAATGTTTACAGAAAATTGTTTCTAACTCTGCTATGCTTCAAAGAATATTGTTTTATTTATATTTAAATTTAGCCCTTTAATTTCACTCTTAACAAAAAATAGCTTTTTCTAAATGAGAACAAGAGCACTGTCACCATGTGGCAAAATATTTTAACTTATTTAGTTGCTAGCAGAAGCTAAAAATCTAAATTTTACATTGGAAAAAAAAGTTTTTCAAAAAGAGAAAAAAAGAACGAGTTATTTAAAGAAAATCAATCATCAAGTTCAAATATTTTCACTCTTGCGAGTGATCACAACAAAATTGTGTTTGCTTGCACATGGCTCTAAAAGTCACATGATTCAATTGAAGCGAAAAAGCCAAACCACATAATTAAAGGATTAAAAGCTTGTGAACAATAGGAAAAAGAAAATGCATTAAGTTGCATTCTATGCACGTGATGCAAAGAGGAAGCCAACTGAGTCAGCTTTCCACACTGGCAATACAATGCAAGTTCCGACTGAGTCGGCCAGCCCATACTAAAAGAGTTAACACTGCAATCAATAACATCAAGCCCATCTTGGTGATGGCATTGACTCATCATGAGGAACTGGGTGTTCTTGCTCAATCTAAATGCTATTTTGTCTCTCTGTTTAATGGAAAAGCTCTTTATTTTGGTGGGACAAAAATACCAATTCTGACAGTGATATTTGAGTTCACACCAAATCATTGAGACAGCAAATGAGATAGAAGACTGTTTATTTAGCCAGTTGTGCAAACCTAAACACCATTTTTTGCATATCACACATGACGTGCCCAGGTCTTGATCACCTAATATATCATATACATCTTCTTGATATCATAAGTGATATTCTTTTGTTATTCTTTGCTCATAAACTTTCCACAGACAAAGCAAAACCGATCTGGAGGGTTTAAGTGCTTTCTAGGCATTATGAATATATTTGGAGATTTTGAAAATACTATTAACATAGGTCTACCTATTTTACACCTGTAAAAATAAATGAATATAACATGTTGCCATGCATTGTTAATATTATACCCTTCTATGCGTCAGCCTATGCTCAAACATTTTTCATATTCTGTACTTAAATATTAACTGCAAAACTATCTACTTCCATCTTTTCAATGTCACTCTATGCTTTCATTTATTTTGTTTTACCAGTTAAAAATGTTATTCTATGACATCATACTGCAATGTTATATTGTATTTGGACTGTAAAATGGTTAGTATTAAAAATTAATTTACAATTATAAAAACAAAAATATCTTAAAAATGTAATGTGCTGGAGAAAATGTAAAAAAATTTTTCGAATCAGTGTTGATAATACTCCAAGAAATGCCCATCAAAATTTTCATTTAAAATTTGCTGTTGACCAGTGTTTTGAGGCAAATAACATGTTGCTTTTGCAAATCATCTGATTTTGATCAATATCACATTATGTTGGCATTTGCAAATTTTTACTGCCAGAACAATCTTCAGTAAAAAATAACTTTTAAAATCTAAATGATAATCCACTCAATTTACAGAAAAAATGGTCATAAGATATATCTTATTAAAACACTATCTCAAAAATTAACTGAAGCAAAAATGACTCCTTTCTATAAACAACTACCTTTCTGTAGTGCTATTTCAATGACCTACAAAGCTATATTGATGGGAGATTTTTCTCTTGTTGGGTTACTTTTGCTGAGAAATCAAACAAAATGTAGTTCACAAGATGAAAACTTTAAAATCCAGATGAGCTGGAATCGTTAACTATGGCAGGCAAGTTCCAAGCAGCTTAAATTGAAAAAACATTTGAAATAAACTATTCTGTTGTTGGGTTTAAGCACAGAACTTTGATAATACGTTTAGATTGCTATCTGTTGTGTTTTTCTCTTATAAGAGTTGGCAAGTTGTGAATCAGATTCATGACACCTTTATTGATTAGTTTATCAGGCTGCATACTACTGTGAATATGCCAATTTCTTGTTCTGTAATCCCATGATTTTTGTTCAGAGATACTGTAGTTTTTATCAAAAAAAGTAATGAGTAAATTGCCTGTTTAAATACCACAACTCAATAGTGATTTAGCATTCAGACAGATTCAGACCAAAATGGAGATTCTTAAACAAAGTTCAGAAGCAGACTTACTTAAAAATCTTTAATTCCATGTTTTTTGTGCTGTGATTTCTTTTCTGCTGTAGATTGTTCCAAAACTCATCTTCACAATAAAATAATTTAGCTTTATTAACTTGTGTGCCAACAAACTTGCCACAATATTTTAAGTCAACATAATAAAAAAAAATGCAAAGCAAACAAAGCTCCTGTTTGCTGTAGTAATGTGATTAATGTTTCTGATCTAAGCAAAAAAGACTTAGATTTGCTGACTGATGTGCTGACTGAATCTCACTCAGTTTTGCTTCTGGCTCAGCATCATTTTGACAGTGTGGCAATTAACACTATCAACTCATTATATAAAAGGGGCAAGTCTTTCATTTTTTATTTCCAAAACTTGTCAAACAAAATACTTGTAGCAAGTAATGAAACTCACCAAGACAAAAAGTTTCTGCAGGCTTTTACATTTTTTCTATACTTTTTCAACTCTTTTTTTATTTTGGTTATTTGTTATAGTGTTGAAAAAAAATTTTTTGATTGTTTTGCAGAAAGCTTAATTAGAGGTAGGTTTGGTTTTTTGCAAACAGATAAAGTTGACTATTTTTCTGTCATTGAGTATCTGCATTTAAAAGGCGTAGTGTTGTTACAAATTTATCAGGAATGAACTTATTTGAGTTGTGTGCTCTTCTTTATGTTATTTAAATGTGTCTGCTTGTTTCTCATGGATAAAAAAACTGGTAGACTTTCCAATATACATGAACTATATTGTACAATAAAATGCTGGATAAGCAATGTCAGTCATTTTATAGTTTAGATTTTATAGTTATGAGGATTTAGAATTACTTAGAAAACAAGCTGCTTAAAAGACAAGAAGCATCAGACTCGAGTTTCACTCTTGTTAGAGCTTATCAGTGATGCTATCTCACTGCAAATTATCATCACTAACGCATTACTGATGAGCTCTAACAAGAGCAAAACTCGAGTCTGGTGCTTCTGGTCTTTTAAGCGGCTTGTTTTCTAAATTTCAGTCATGTTAGAGAAAGTGTTCAAGGTTGAAGAAGGCTAAAGAGACTATTAAGTGTTATTACCAGGGAAAACTTTGACTTGCTTTTAACATAATCACACAAGATTATATATCATATCATCAAGTGGGAAACAGGTCTCAACAAGCAAAAAGTTTTTTACTTGTTGAGACCTGGTTCTGCTTGGTTAAAACTAAACTACAAAGCAAAAAAACTCATTTCATCTAATCAAGAAAAAATTAAAAATTTCTTGAAAGTGATGATGGGTGGTGTTTTGGCACAAACCAGAAATATGAATGAGTATTGATTCACCAATACTGACTGGAGATTAAACTACAGTTGAAACACCAATCATTCTGCCTCAAAAAAATTCGAGGTTATCTGTCTGTTGAAAAGGTCATGGGATCAATGGTATTTCTTGATTTTCCTTAAAAACTTTGTTTAGTGACTAGAGCATATTTTGATTTTTTGAAGCATATGGGAGAAAAAATCTGCGAAAAAAACAGGTAATCCACAATATTGTAGCACAACAATGCTCCTCAAAACATCTCTGTGGTTTCTATGGCAACAGTTCTTGATTATTCCTTACCTACCTTATTCACTAAATTTTGTTTGGTCTGACTTTCACATCTCCCCAAACTATGGTTTGTTAACATTTTGCCAATGACAGGAGGTTATGAATGTTGTGGAAGAGTTCCTTGGATCTGAAACTAGTATTTCTTTTAAAAATGGAAAAATTTACTCCAGTATTGCTGGAACAAGTTTGTTTCACTAGATGAAGATCATCCAAAATTGTTTTTGTGTGCTTTCCCAAGGCTTATTACTTTTCATACAACTCATGAATGCAGTAAATGACATTTACTGTTAAAAATTATTTACCAAAAAACAATAACAAACCTGAAATTTTCTGTTATCTTTGTATCTGCAATGCAAGTCTTTAGAAAAAAAATTGCTATGTCATGCAGTATGCCCTATACATCACCTACAATTTTTTATTTTAAAAAAGTGATGAACTTATATAAACATTTTGTTGGCTGCTATTCTTCCCAGCAGCAACTTTCTACCTTTTTCTGAAATTTATAATATCAACCCTATACAACACTATAATATCAACCCTATAAAATACCTTCTTTTAATAGCTATTCTTCCAGCAGTAATTCTCAACCTTTTTCTGAAATTTATAATTGTTGTCGTTGTTTGGAAGGGCATCCACTCCAAATCAGACATAAACAGGACTGGGGCCAAGGGTTTATCTTTTTACTGCCCCAGGCTGCTGTACTGCCCAGATCAGATGCTGGTAGTGATGTTGTTAAGGCATCATCAAGTTTTGTCATTTAAAATTGTCAGACCTCATGTCCCATGTGATACCTGATGTATGGGGCATGCTATTAGAATGTGGTCTGCAGTTTGTTCAGTGGTGCTGCACTTGCAATTTGGTGAAGGAGTGAGATCCCATTTGTGCATGGATGAATGGAATTGCCCAACACCATTTATAATATCAATCCTATATAAATAAACAACCCGGTCGGCAGCGTGGTCGAGTGGTTAACGCACCGGACTGATGATCAACATGGTCTCGGTTCAAAACCCACTTGCGCCATTCTGTTGTGTTCTTGGGAAAAACACTTTACGGCACTTTCCCCTGCTTGGTGGTCTTGACAAGCAGTTCTAAATTACAGTAATATCTCTACTAAATTACAAGCGGACAGCAATATCTTGGCATCTCCGGAAGCAGGTCGGGGTAATTGCCTACCCTATGTATAGCGCCTCCGTCACTTTCCTGCAAGTCAGGAGGATAAATATAGAGATTAAAATAAAAATAAAAAAAAATAAACCCTATACAACACCTTTTCTTGATTGCTATTCTTCCAGCAGTGATTCTCAACCTTTTTCTGAAATTTATAATATTAACCCTATATAAATATAGAACCCTGTACAGCACCTTCTCTTAATTGCTATTCTTCCAGCAGTGATTCTTAACTCTTTTTTTGAAATTTTTTGTTTATGGAATCTCTTCTTCCTCTCTTAATAGCACTTAGATTAAAATTTGTGTAGCAAAAAAATAATATAGCAGATGAAATTTGTGATAAAAAATTTTGACAATTTAAAGTGTCATTTTATTTCAAATTTTAAGTCATTGCAAAATGTTCTTAATTTTTCTGCACAAAAATTTCTTTATGGTTGGTAATGCTCATTTCTCCCAGGGAGACATTGCTCCAGGTATTGTTTTTGCAAATTTATTACTTTATGTGGAATATTGAATCTTCTAAAAAAATCAACAACAGTAATGTTAATTTCTTTTCTCAGATGTTGTTTCAGATCTTCATTTCTCAGATGCCTTAACAATATGCAGATTATTTTTAAACAAAAAGTTAAAATTTACCATTGCTTGTGTTCTGGATCATTGCATTTTATGACTTTTAAACTTTTTTTAAAATTATTTTTACAGAGCAGCTTAATTCACTTCCTTTGTACTCAATAGCAACACCATTGACCAACTCCTGTATTATCCTGTCTAACATAGACTCCAGTGTTACAATAGGATCTGAAAATCAATGTTTGGTATGTTTTTTTGTGTATAGATTTGTGTTGTAAAACATCGCTTTTCAACCAGGCTTCTTTTAAACAGTTGCTAGGTTCTGTGAACTTCCAAAAAGTATCTTCATCTAACTTCTTGGTGAATTGAAAATGTAGACCAGGGGTGGAAAACCTTTTTCCACTTAGAGGCCAATTTCAGGAAATAAAATTTGGTACAGGTTGCACAAAAGTTTGATATAATTTTTCATCCCAAAAATATAATGATCTAAAGGTCTTCACATGTAATCAGTCTTACATTTCTCACATTTCGTCCCAAAAACGTCATGATTTAAAAAAAAAAAATCTTCAGTTCAGATCATTCTCTCTACCTTTCCTTGATGTGTTGGTAGAAAGGCATGATTCAGAATTTTTAACTTTAGTATACAGGAAACCCACCTTCACTGGCCAATATCTACATTGGAACTCTTTTAGCCCACAGAAATGGAAAATCAATCTAATTGGTACTCTCGTTCACAGAGCTTTTATGATTTGTTCTAAAATCAAACTGGACCAAGAGATTGGCAAAATTTGTTCAATTCTTTTGGAAAATGGCTATCTGGAATGTGCAATCAATTCAGCTTTCAAGTGAAAACTTCAACAACTAAATTCTAACCTGGTCCACACAGTAAAAAAGTGCCCTGTCTACCTACACATCCCATGGATTGAGAACGTCTTGATGAAATTCGAAAAGCAGATTACGTCTGCGTGAAACGCTGCTTTTTCTCCGTTGAACCACGTGTTATTTTCAACACCCGACAGCTCTTTCCAGCATTTAAGAAAGACGTGTTGCCTTCCCATCATCACAGCAATGTTATTTACCAGTTTTTGTGCCACTGCAATAGTTGGTACGTTGGTCACACATCTCAATGGCTAGAAGAGCAAATTAAACAACACGTTCCTAGATCCATCGCCAATCCTCATGCCTCGGCCAACTGCCAAAGTCTTTCCCACTCTTGCAAGACCAACACACGCCCACAACAATTTCACGGATCCGCCATTGGTCAACATCTTGACAACGCCCAATGCGCCCTTCATTACAGCAACGAATAATTTTCTATTCTCGCTCAAGGTCACTCTTCTTTTTACATTTCTGCTCTTGAAGCGACTTTCATTAAATCTCTCAATCTCTTTCTGTGTAAGCAAAAAGAATTTGTCTACTCTTTGAAAATTTCTTAATCTTTTCTCCCATTGGTTAACTTCTTTTAGCCAAAGAGAACTCCACTTCCCCCTTTATAACTTAGTTCGGTTTCAATTCTGCTTCATTCTGACGATTTCCCATGAAGAGTGTCAGATGAAAAGCTTTGGGAAGAAAAATGTTTTACTTCACGCAATCTTCAAATTCTGTACCACCAAATGTTTATACAATTGCTTTTGTTATTTAACCAATTCTAAAACGGGTGTGAGAATTAGTTGTTGATTTCAAAGGGGTGCTAGCAAAGAAAAAGGTCAAGAAACACTGCTATAAAACATCAGCTGTCTGTTGATCAAATGTTTAAATTCTCTGTAGATCAAGTTCCCCACCTTTATTAAAAGTTATTGGACTTTTGTTTGATCGTATGGAGGAAACATTAAGTATTGGAGCTTTGGTGCACACTGCTGTGTCAATATGTTCATGTCTACTTTTGCTGTTCCACACCCTAGCTAGCGTGTTTCAACAAATCCAAGCTCATGGTATCAAACAGAACTGTCACTTGTTGTTGTTGCTATTTTGCATCATTATCAAAGGTAAATAGTTATTTTTATACAACCTTTTAATAATAAGTTTTGTTGTGTTATGATTCAAAAAAGTTATGAAAATCATTTTATAAAATGAAAGTTAAGTAAGAATGGTCAAATCAATTAACGAGCAAGTGCCGACAGACCTGTTTCGTCCTTATTAGGACTTGTCAGAATACTACAGCTTGTTGTTGACCCCAGCTGAAAAAGTTGAAAACTTAAACAGCTGGCACAACTTTTTGCTTGTGGTTTTTACACCTCAAACATCCAGTTGTGGACCTGAACTCTGGGTAGGTAGTTTAATGAAAACAATGCACCACCAGCACAACTGCAAATTTCTGTTGCATTATTTTCATTGAAAACGAAAGTTGTTAGCTCGGTATGTATTTCTAACTAATATTTTTTGAATGGCAATGGCAGCTGATCAACATTAAGCTGCTGACATCTGACAGCTGATATCTGCTGATGTCACTATTACCATTTTCCTTGGATTATAACCAAGTTTTTTGTTTCAAAAATTTTTAATCAAAGTTTTTTGCATTTGGGTAAAATTCCACTGTAATAGGCAGAGAAGTTGAGATACTCTAGTACCACATTTATAAGTGATAAAAAACAAATTGAAGTAATAGACATTTAAGCTAGAAAAGCATTACAGTACTGCACATTCTGCACTGTTCATTTGTCATAAAACAAGTGTCTAAAAAGACAGAACTCTTCATTTCTTACCATCTTGTCATTTGTAGCTAACTACTTGCTACCAAATACCCAAAAAGTCTTGTCATCATTTTCACAACATACTGTATAAATGTCACTGAAGCAAAACAAATGCTTGATATTCTGAAAGCACTCACTTCAATCAAATGGAGTAAACATGAGAAAATAATTGTCTCTAGATCTAAAGCTATACTTGTTCCATTTTGAAATATGCAAACACCATATGAAGCCCTATTATATCAAACATTAACATCAAGTAACTGCAAACCATTCAAAACACAGCTTAGGGCATTGCTTCCAGCTGCACCTTATTTGCCACTTTAATCCTTTTACACTTTTTTGTCCACATTTTTTAAGAAGATCAGAGCTTACTTCACTTGGACCTCCTGCCTTTCCTGCTTTCATATGGCTCAGCACTTTCACTGCATTGTTCTCCTGCTTTCATGTGGCACAGCACTTCCAGCACATCATCCCTCTGCTTTCATTCGACACAGCACTTTCACCACATCATTCCCCTGCTTTCATACACACAGTCCTTCCACCACATCATTCCCCTGTGTTTATATGGCACAGCACTTCTATCACATCATTTCTTTTCTTTTATACAGCACAGCGCTGCTATCTTCTATTCTATCTATCATTTTCACTGACATGTGGACATGGATCATTATTTTTGTTTGCCCTAATTTTTCCAATAAACTTATTTTTTTATTAAGTGTTTTTTTTCTGCACTTGCATCTTATTTTTCCAAGCTATCTTTAGATTGGCAACCACTCGTTCATGTATTTCAACAATGTCCCTTCTGTCTCTCTTACACTAAGACCTGCCATAGAGCATTCTCATTTCTTCTCACTATCTTCTCCACTCTATCCCTTATTTTCTTTTCTTTGGCTGCCACCACAATTCTTGTAGTTTTTTTTCTACATACAGTTTTAAAAATTCACACAAGACATAAAATATATTTTGGAATATCTTCAGCATAGTCAACACAATTTAAAGATGATTTTAGTAATCCTTGGGGCGCAACATTGTTTTGTGTCTGTGGGACTTGAGAACAGATGAATCACACGCAAATTAACTGGCCGCCTAGAACAAGTTTTACACCTGGTCTTGAGAATGTCAAATCTGATTGCTTAGTCAATCCCCAAAATATTCTTTTTCCACCTCTTGACATTAAGCTTGGTCTCATGAAAAACTAAGTCAAGGCCCAACCTTCAGGTTCTTACAAAGAAAATTTCCCATTTTTCTGAAGTGAAGCTATGAGCAGAAGTCTTTGTTGGGCTGCAGATTTGTGAACTAACCAAGGACAAAGGTTTTACTGGACACATGAGTGCTGTAGGGAAAAGAGCATGAACAACTTTTCAAGTAGTGATTTCAAACTTTTTTGTTAAGCACAGAATCCCAGATTACAAAGAACATGTTACAAAGAACTTGAAAGGTATTGATTCCTTAGAGCCTGGATGTACTTCTTAAGCTTGCACTTGATTACTTTCCTGAGAATGTTGCAACTATTGCAAAGCACAGAAAGAGGGATCTTTTCAGGACTGTCGGCAGATGAAAGAGAGGTATCAAGGATGCTGGGGTGTAAACATGCTTGCAGATTGCTGTTGGTGCTTAAAAAGAGACCTTCTCAATTCCCCACATAGAAGAAAATCTTTGAAGGGACACTTCTTGTCATCATGAACTGTTTATTGTTGAGACACCACATGTCCCATACAATGTCGTCTGTCTTAGAGTCCTTTTAAAGACTTTGTTTCTTGTTTTTCCAACTCATGTTTGCAAGCCTTAAGCATTTAAAACAAATTTGTGATTTTGAGTGATTACATGTCTGCAGTGTAACTTATTAACTTCACATATTTGTATGAGTGCAGTTGTTGTTGTCATCGTTTGAAGGGTATCCACTCCAGGTCAGACACAAATGGTAGGTGGTAGGTGCTTTTTTGCAGCCTGGGTCGTGAGTAAGTCTGTTCATTGGTGTCAAAACGACAGACTGAAACCAAACCTACCAAAATGGAAGGGTATCCACTCATTCCAATGTTCAGCATGGGTTTGCTAATTGGCAAACGTCCAAACGTCCTTTTTAGGGTGGGGCAATGCCTGTATGAATGCAGTTAAACACAATTACATGTCAGAAAAGCATATTGGTTGGTTGTAATTGCCTTTGTTTCAGCTATGCTGTGCACTTTTGTAGCATGTAGAACCCTTTGTTGCAAAAAATTTGCATGCAAATAAAAGTAACATCTTACTAGCAAAAATGAGCAACATGCATAACCAAATAAGCTACCACAGAAATTAGTTTTGTTGTAACATGCCCAAAGTCGAAACTCGAAAAATTAAAAATGTTATTGAGAAAGAATTTGACCTGATCAGGAAAGAAAAACTAATTACGTATTTTAGTTCAGTGCAATAAACTAAACCAGGAACAGTTAAAACATTTTTAACCTTGAAAAAAACTTCTAACACATCACAGTGTAATTGACAAATCTTTTTGTGTACAACAATTTTTGTTGTTATACTCTTGAGCTCCACTACATCATCTCCACTACACCATTTGCCAACACTTTTTTACCATCAATTTGACTCCTATTTCCACATGATCACCTTTCCAATACATCTTATACATAAATCCTGCTCCTTTTAAAATCTTGTTTTTTTTTCATTTATATATCTTATCTCTTGCAGAGCAAATACATCTTTCCTTTCTTTTCCCAACAGTTTCCACCACTTTGTCTTAACAATTGCAAGCTTCTCTGCAAAATTTCAGGCATTTAGCCATAAAACTACTGCTAGTTCAATGAATCAACTCATGTCAGAATAAGAATCACCTCTTGATGAGCCAAAAAGGCGAAACAGACTGTTGAGGTTTCAATAAAAATCTCTTTTGTGGCTTCTGTAATTTAATTTAATGCTCTGAGTTTTCACTGACAGTCTTGCCACTTTTATTATTATAAACTAATAATTATATATATTGTATATATATATATTTTTATCAAGGCTGTTTTTCATATGTTGTTTTAAATCAGGGTTTACCAAACTTTTAGTTCATTGGTACCCTTTGGGCACTGTAGCAAGTTTGCATGTACCCCTGAATTTTGTGACGTTTCTTTAAAAAAAAGGCTTTCAGTTAGAATCAGCCACTAATTTTTCCCCGATTCATGCCCAAAATCAAGGTGATCTCTAAAAAAAAAGGTCTTCACTTTTCAGCAGCCACAAATTTTCCCCATTCAAACCCAAAATCACAGTGATCTGTAAAACAGTCTTCCCTCTTAACAGTGGTGGATATTCCAATTTAGGGGCCTGAGGCAAGAATTTTCAAAAATTGATGTGGTCTAAAAAAAAAAGAGCTTTGATCTTGGCTTGCATATTTTTCTTTGAAACTTATGGTCTCAAAAAAAAAGGTCTTCACTTTCATTTGCTCTCAAATTTACCTATTTTTGCCCCAAAATCATGATGTTCTCTAAAAAAAAAAAAGTCTTTACTCAGAATCGTTCTTCACACTCTAAACAAACATCTGCATCTGCAGCCCCTAAAATCTAGGGGGGCCTGAGACAACTGCCTCATTTGCCTCACCCAATATCCACCACTGCCTCTTAATTGTCCTGTTTGAAGTAATAACAATTGATTCAAAAATTCTAGACATTTGAGTCTATTATTTCTTCCAGACATGGAATTTAACTTAAATAAGGATATTCTCTCACATAATAATGTACCCCTTGAGAAGCCTAAATGTAACCCAGTTTGGAAAGCCCTGTTTTAAATCATTTAGCTTCTATTAATCAACAAGCATTATATATAAAGATCATTAGTTTTATGGCAAGCAGAAAATTTACTATAGAAAGATGAGTAAGGAATCAATCTTGTTTTATTAATACTTTAATAAATATGACCAAAATCACTTTTATCCTGTAATGTATTTAATTGATTGAGAAAATGCACACACAGGGGTAATTTGACCTTTTACCATTGATGAAAATGACACATTACTGTGCAAAAGTACAAAGACTCATTCAATTTTGACCAATATAAAGATTCATTTAGTTGTAAATAGCAAAGTGTAAATGTGATATTGGTTGAAATGCAACAAGTCTTTGTACTTGTGCACAGTAATGTGTCATTTGCCTTAATGGTAAAAGGTCAACTTCCACTGTGTGTGCATTTTTTTGATCAGTTGAATATATTACAGGCTGAAAGTAATTTTGGTCATATTAAAGCAGTGGTAGAATTAGGAGTGATTTTATAGTATCTTTCTATAGTACATTATTCATAATTTTTTACATGATGTGTAATTACCTATTATTAAATCATGATTTGATGATCAAAGCATTTGATGGTTTACTGAGCTTCACCAAGCAAACTTGTTTATCTAATCTTTTAAAATGTAGTTCAGCAGATAGGCAAGCAAATTTATATAAATCATAATTAAATTAAAAATAAATAAAACTGTACCTTATTTTTTTAAGGGTAGTGATTCTATTTTTTAAACTTTAGTAATTTTAAGGCTATTACATATTTGTTAACTGTACTAAATGTAATTAAAGAATTATTAATTATCTTATCTTTGTTGTCTAATTTTATTTTTCTAAGTCACAAGAGAAATATGTAGAAACCTCACCTATGACAACTATCAAGAACATTACATTGCAAAAATTGCATAATGAAAGTACATTCAATAGACAAACTTGCAATTGCTATTTTATCCAAAATTAAACTTTTTAATCACTGTACCCCATTATCTTTTGGCTCAAGAAAATATCTCAATTTTGGAACTGATAATAATCTTAGAATAATTGCGTTTTGAAACATTGTGTATCTATATTGCCATTGTGTATGAAGTTAAACAAGCTGGTTTTTGGTTTTGTTTTAGTTTATCTTTGTGGCCTTAGAAAAAAATAATTATGCAAACACATCAATTTAAAAAATTTTGTTTTAATTAAAGACAAAAGGCTGTAAAAGAACCATGAAGTCTACCAATGCTTCATGAAAGACATTAAAATTGGTGGAGTAGTGAAAAATATCATAACTAAAAAAAAACACTAAATAACTAAAAAAAAATTTAAGGTGTGCCAGACAAAATATTAATAAATGAGAAAAAAGCAGGTAATAAAAATACACTAAGAAATAAATCACAGATCATAGATTACAAAAAAACAACAACAACATAAGAACAATAATAAAAAAAGACAGCTCTTTTGAGCTTGCACAGTAGCAATTTTTAATAAATAGAATACAATTAAAAACCTTGTTGAATTAAGCTGAGCAAACAACATTTTAGTAAATATGAAAAAAGCACTATGAAACTACAATGAAAAATAACTTGCACAATGTAGATTATCAATGAAAAAAGACAAAAATTAACATGCAAACAACAATAATAAAAAAAGCCAACCCATATAGTTGTGTTGGTATATTGTTGGTATATATATATATATATATTTTTTGGTATATTGTGTTGTAATCTATTTGAAATACTGTATATACTCATGTATAAGTTGACCTCGTGTATAAGTCGATACACATTTTAAGACAAGAAATTGCATCATTAAAGGTATTACCCATGTATAAGTCGACTCCGCAATTTGAGAATATTCTGGAATAATTACCAGTAACTTGAAGTGCAAATTGGGTAACTGATTGAACATTTAAACACGTGCGATAAGCAATCACATGTTTGCTACTCCGTGGTTGGTAAACAAAGAAAAAAGCAATGCCTGATCAGGCACATACCTCTGCATGTGAAAAGCACATGCAATGCCTGAATGAACGTTCACAAAACAATTCCTGCATTGTCAATGCACAGACGTCTGTTTATCGTATACTGTGTACTACTATACTGTGAAGTAACTTAAACATGTTTGTATATTGCATGTATACCGGTAACAATGATGTAATAAAGTAATAATGGAGTTTTCTTTTCATACCACATTCAACTCGACTCAGCAGCAACATGTCCAAAAACATTACTCGTGTATAAGTCAACCCCAAAAATTTTACCTTAAAATCGTGTCCCAGAAACTCGACTTATACACGAGTATATACGGTAAAGAAGAAATAATTGATCAGCAATTGAAGATCTGGTGGCACAATTGTGAACACTTTTTACAAATAAAAAATATTGTCTAATTTGGAGGCACACGCAATAGTTGTAAATAAACTTAGCAGTTTCATATCCAAATTTGTAGCTGTAATGGAAATATATTACATGTAATGTAAAGCAGAATGGTATTTTTTCTCATATCACTTGTTTATGATTTTAATATGCCAGCAAATATTTTCTGTTTGTAAATTGTATGAGTATTCTGAATATTATTTATTTATTTTATCTCTATATTTATCCTCCTGACTTGCAGAAAAGCAATGGAGGCGCTAATACATATGGTAGGCAATTACCCTGATCTGCTTCCAGAGATGCCAAGATATTACTATCCACTTGTAATTTAAAAGAGATATGACTGTAATTTAGAAATGCTTGCCAAGACTACCAAGCAGGGGAAAGTGCCGTAAAGTGTCTTTTCCAAGAACAGAACAGAATGGCATAAGTGGGTTTTGAACTGAGACCATGTTGGTCATAAGCATAGTGCTTTAACCACTTGATCATGTTGTTGACTGCTGAGAAAGGATATCTATCTGCTAAGAATACCTGCTAAGAAAGGATATAACTGTTAAAAAAGGAATCTACTAAGAAAGGATATTGAGTTTGAGTAGCAATATTACATTACAGTATGTGACCAGTAAAAGAATCACTAAGAGCTGCCAATGGCAATAAAAGCATTTTAAAATTGTGCATGAAAAACTCAACAAGCTTTTTACAAGCTTGCTAAATGAATTACAGATGTGGATTGCTTGCTATAGAAACTTTTTAATTTTTATACAGTATATGTAGTTCATGAATTTATTAAAACTTATCTCTATAATGAATATACTTAAATTATCTATATAATACTTACATAAAAAATTATATGTATACAAATCTTACAAAGCAATTTTTGCATTTCCAAAATTACATTAAATTTAGTCTTTGCTATGAATCTAGTCTGATTGAAAACACTTATTGGTTTTACTAATTATTTACACTGTCACTGTTTTTCATGTTTATAGAAATAGCCATTTTTATTATTATAAGTCCACATATCTATTTTGATGTCTGATACTTATTTGCAGAAGTATACTTGTTTTTCCCAATGATCTTTACTCTGCATCAACATATTTAAAGTCTAGTCATGCAGAGTTTGCCAATTATGCTGGAGCTGTGCAACAAGCTTTTGGATCAACAAAAAAACCAGCAACTTCTAATTGCTGGTAAACACATGTATTTTGATTTTTAATCAATTTTATAAATGTTTTTGTAAATACGAGATGTTGCATATCCTATTTTGCTTATTGCAATACTTTAATTTTGATTTTTTTCTGCATCTTAGAGTAATGATTATGAGTCCACAGGTTATTAATAAGCATGATCACTGCACCTTGATATTAGTAAGCATAATATGTCAATAGACAAGAAATGCATTAACGGCAAATTATTTGATAACTCAAAACTATTAGCATGTACATTTTACCCAACATTAAAGTGAAGTGCCCATGATACCTATCCCAGAATGTTTTGCCTTTACTTTGATAATAATAAACATTTATTGCCATGTCACAAGCAGCAGTTTGTCTTGCAGACTTATGTAGTAGTAAACATAAATAGAGTGTGTATATCCAGATCTAAATAACAGAATAAATTATTTTATTTTTGTGCAAACTGAACAAAAATTGAATTCATGATTCACATAGCTTAGTATATAATTTGGTATTTGGCAGACCACTACTACAAACTTAGAAAAAAACTACTGAAAAGACTAAAAAAGTTTTTATTTTTAAAAATCCTATTTTTGAAAAATTTGACTAAAAAAAGCTTTTAAAATTACCTCAATTATAAAGTGATATGTGTATAGCTCAAAGGTTGTTGGATTTGTATTGTTTCAAGTCATTCATCTGATGGATTCAATACAACTCAGATTTTTTCTAAAGACCACCAAAATTTTCAATGGCCACGTAATACCACTAATTAAGTGATTGCACAAGCCCAATTGTAAGAATTTATGTTAGTCTTCCTGCCATCTGATCAATGCTATTATTTATAAATATATTTGTCACTAAAATTGTGAACTGGAGCTTTTTAGAGCAATTTAATTCAAAGCTAGTGATCTTTGTCATATGACATAAAATTTTTTTTTTTGTTACAAAAACTTATTTGTTTGCTTCTAATTCTGCATTGAAACATGTTGTGAGTTAATATTAATATCACTTTTGTTTTGCAAAATTTTAGATTTAAAAATATCTCATTGTTGCCATCTGCTAGCATATTCATTAATTATTTGTTTTGACATATAAACTATTGAAATTGATGAGAAAGTAGATTAAAGAAGAAAATAAAGAAAAATATAGATGAAGTTTCAAAAAAATTATTTATATGAGAATTTTCAGTCTTTTAAGGAGAGACTAAAAAAAGCAAATCAGTTTTGTTTTTAAATGTTGCCTGGCATTTCTTTAACAAGTACTAACATGACATCAATGGGTGGATTGTTGTTAATTGCTTTTGCTGTGCTTTTAAACAAAAAACTTTTTAATAGTTTTCTAAAAAGCAATCCTCACCAACAAGTATGATTCAAACTTTCTCACGTAGTACATCGACAACCCTGATACTGAGCCATGCCTTGCTGTGGCCGAGCACTACAGTGAGGACCTGCACAACACTATGTATCAATACAGCTTTGTATGCACTGTAGTCATTTCTTTGTGTTGTGGTCCCAAAAATTTTGAAAAGTAAGTTATATTTACTTGTATATTAATGTAAATGTATTTTTATATTTACGTCAAAGTTTTTTAAAGGTAGATAATCATAAAGTAAAATGTCTTTTAAATGTGATTTTGAACAACTACTTACTGCATATGCACAATGCATCAATTGAGGTTCCATTTTTTTTGTTAAACAAATAAATAAAGCTTTCTTTAGTAATTGCTTTGTGCATAGTCAATACTGCTGGAGGCACATTTTCAAGTACTATGTTTAGTTTCATTCTTTCAAACTGAAAGTTAAAGTTTTATGTGATATTTAATTTTAGTTATTTTAACAACATATTTCTTTGAATAGAATGCGCGCATTCTATTTTTTTTTATCACAAGTTTGTGCGCATTCTAAACAAGGGCGCATTTTATTTTTTGATAACAACTTTTGGCTAACTTTAACCTTATCATACTCTATTTTAAAGTAGCTTTGAAAACTTAAATCCAAAATAGTGGGTGTTTTTATACCGAGCAGTTATAAAAGTGCTCATGTAGCAGGCAAGCAGCACTAGTTTTGCACTGTCTGCTAAGTGATGTTATTTATGCTACTAAGTAACTTTATTTATGCGCACTGTATTCAAGGCCGCATCCTTTTTTTTTATCATGAATTCTTACACATTCTAAACAAGGGCACATTTTAATCAAAGAAATATGGTATAATGTTTGGGGTATAAATGTTTCCTGATTAGCTTTTGAATTAATTAAATTCTTTTCTAAGAACAGGAGTGACTATGAAGTCAATTATGTCTGCCAATGATTACTAGAAGCAGTTTTGGACCATAATTATTAAAAAAAATTTATTTTAGAGAATTTAACTTTTAATGATCTTTTAATCAAATAAATCTAACTAATTTTCTAAAGAAAAGTTGTCAATAACAGGCCAAAAGGTTATTTCTCAAAACTGTTCATCTGCATGACCCAACAATCCATCGAAACTGACCTGATCACTTTTAAATCATGACCCTTTTGGTCACAGAGTTTATTGTGCAACATTTCTCTTATCCATAATTATGCAACATTCTCTTTATATAGCTTGAATGTGTATATTTTATTGTTACATTATTACTACTTTTTGCTCTTATAAACAAAATGTATACACTTTTTTTTTAAATTAAGAAAATGTGTCTTAATTGTTTCCTTTTTTTCTTTTTTTGTAATTAACTTACCTACTACATTTTAAAAGTACAGCAATTGTGCACAATTGACATTGTGAATGTAGAATGTATATTGTTTAGCCACTGTTTCCTATTTTGCAATAACTTTGTTAATAAAGCAGGTCGGGGTAATTGCTTACCCTATGTATAGCGCCTCCGTCGCTTTCCTGCGAGTCAGGAGGATAAATATAGAGATTAAAATAAAAAAAAAAATAAATAAAATAAAAATAACAACTTGGAAAACATAATACCTTAATTGCAAATACAATTGAGTTGAATTGAAACAACAGTTTATTAAAACTTACAAATGACAGTTAAGGGTTTAGATTAGAATAAGAGTTAGATTCCATCACCAGTAAAATCACCATAAGATTTGATTTGGAAAATTTAAGGTTGGGGTTATGGTTCAGGAAAAGATAATTAGGTTAGTTATGGAAATTCATAATGGAATTTTTGGATGTAAAATTTGCTTAGAACTTACACAACTGTTTCTTGCTACTATCTTTTGTTTTTAATCAATTTTGTATAAAATAAAAAAGATTATTCAATTATAAAAATGTTTACAGTTAAATTAGCTGTTATTTTGATTGCTATCATTTGATGTTACTGTCATTGTTCTAGTACCATTTATTTGACTTTTACTGTCAGAATGGGTGAAACCCAAAACAGCTAGTCCCAAAATAGCTAGTTCTAAAATAGCTGGTCCAAAATGGCTAGTTCCAAAATAGCTAGTACACCAAAATAGCTAGTGCCAAAATAGCTAGTATCTTAAATAGCTAGTTCCATAATAGCTAGTATACCCAAATAGCTAGTTCTAAAATAGTTTAACAAAAAACAATGATTTCTTATTATTCTTATAGGAAAAACAATGATTTCTTATTATTCTTATATGACTAAACAGCCAGTCCCAAAACAGCTATTTTGGTAAATTAGCTATTTTGGTATACTAGCTATTTTGGAACTAGCCATTTTGGACCAGCTATTTTGGGACTAGCTATTTTGTCGTATAATCATCAGAATGAAGTCAAAGAATTAGCAACACTAAGTATTATTATTTATATGTAAGAAATTAGAATTAAGTGTGTGAGTTAATGAGCAACTCACTACTTTGTTTGAAAAATTTCTAGCCTTGGGAAATCTGTATCTGGCAAAAGTATTTGGCATATGTTGATTCATTATGAACATACACAAGTAGATTAAAAACTAATATATCAAAATATAATAAACAAGTTGATCAATTAGAATAAATCATATCTCGGGTTAAAAAAAATTTAACTTTTATAAACTGACCTCAAGTTTTGATTTAGCTTTGATAATAATTTATTGTTTATTGCTGATATTTTGTTTCTAGTTGTAGTTTATGAATTTTCTAACAATGGGTAACTAAACTGAATGATAATTGTATTTTATAAAGTTTTGTTTAGTCATACATTTACTCAGTAATTGTAATTATAAAAAGCTTAGTTTTATTTTATCTTTTTGTTTAATTTTGATTTTTTTTTTGTAGAATAAATGCTTTAGCAGCATTGTGTGCTGAGATGACAGCTCAGTGCAGTGAACTGAGTGCAGAGTGGCTGGGGGTGCTGAAAGCTCTTTGCTGTTCTTCGTTTACTGCTAATTTCAATGATGTCCTGATGGCAGTTGATGTAAGATCTTCCTTAAAAACTAGATATTTTTTTTTATTTAATTTTTCTATTTTATGTAGCTTAATGACCCTCAAATCTGTGACCCACTTGCACTCTTTACTGCTGTATTGATAGCTTGCAGCTGCTTATCCTTAGAGGATGTTATTAAACATGTGGCTATTCCTTCTGTACTTGCTGCCTGTAATGGTACACTGAGTGCTAACCTCACAAATCCAAATACTGGTATTTTTCATCAAGATAAATTTAGATGCTACTGTACTTAACTTTAAATAGTATTTTTATTGTTGTATGTATTAAAAACATGCTTTAAAAACTTTTTATTTACTTATTCTTTAATTAGATTGTTTATGTAATTGCAGCTTTTGTGATTTTAAACTATTTTGTCACAGCATCCATTTGCTTTTAGATTTTTTTTTTACAGCAAACACTCTTTAAATAGCAAACATGTTGTAATAGATTGTTTGAAATGTCTTTTGCATAAATATAGTGAAAAATCTTTAAAAAACAAGAAATACCAAGCTTCAATCCTAACTTTTAATAATTTATTGAAAAAACTTACTAACCAAACTATAAAGCTCTATTTATCAACTGAATTAACATCCTAATGTTGCAGAAACTTGATTTTTTTTCTTATTGAATTATAATTCAGAAATATAGATTTATTGACAGAAAATATGAATTTCCTGCAAGAGCCTGCCTCACTTGCCACCTGCTCCTTCAGCTCTTTAAAGCTCCAGTTCCTCCACTCTCTCCTCCTGGCAAGCAGTCCTTTCATCTTCCTTCTTCATCCAATTATCATCTTCTTGCCGCAGTCCAGCGAAATGCTGCAGATGGAGCAGTGCTAGCCGTTTTAAAAGCAGTAATAAAACTTGGTAAATACTTTTAGCAAGCTTAAACAATGGTTATAAAAAATGTACAAATAGTAACTACCTTGCTTTTATGTTTGTAAATAGAGAAGTTAATTTTTATTAGCTAAAGAATGTATGTGAAAAATTGCTTTTTGTAAAATAATTGGTTTATTTTATATATTATATCTGAAAGGTGAATAAACATATCAAATGAGTGAAATCAGAAGCATGGCAGAGTTTTAAATAATGTCATTGCAATGATCCTGATTATTTTGGTCTTTTTTAAATCTTGCTCTAATTGAAGTTTTGGTTTAATAAGCATTTTATGATGATTTTATGTGATAAGAAAGTTACTTGTCCATGTTTGGATCTTTAATCACCAGAACTTAGCTTCAATAAGCAAAATAAAAAGCTGGCTTGCGCTTATGTAAAAGCCACTTTTTCTATCAATTTCCTCTATTTTCTGGTCTTGACTAATAATTTTAAATTACAATTCTATCAGTTTTAAAAAATAAAAATAAAAAACAAGTAGGAATTTCAACCACATAGCAATATTAGAATCAAAACAGAAGTCTTGAATCTTACCAAAATGGGTGTTCAGTGGTGTTCAGTTAAAAGAATAACAACACTGTCACCAAAATGGAGCAATCAAGCAAACAAGCCAAAAAAATCAAAGTCTTTCAAAAAAACTTTGTGGGTAAACAACTACTGTGCAATACAAAAAATCAAGTCATTTAGTTTTGCTCTAACATTTAAAACTAAACAGTAAAATGTAAAAAATTAAGTTCAAACGTATAAAAATTAAATGTATCATGACTATGTAGTTAATTGCCACATTGTTTTGAGCAGTCAAGATCTAACAAGCAAGCAAGCACAGACAGGCTCGTTCTGTCCTTATTAGAATCATCTATAGATGTCAACATAAATAAAATACTTAGGCAGCTTATAAAAGTTTAAATTTTTCATTTCTAGGACCAAAATAAGTCAGCTTAGAATCACAATGTTTCAATTTTTAATGTAAAACTGTAGAATGTATTAAGTATAATGATTTGGATCGACTCTATAGCTTTGTTTTTGATGGTAAGAGATGCAAGCTCTGCTGGTTGCAGGATTTCTTCAGATGTGATGCTGACGTCAATGTAACAAGCTTTCTTGCACCAATCCAAGGTTTTGATGACTTGAATGACTCCAACTCCTTAGAAACTGACCATCCCAATGAGTAGATTTATTTATAAACTTCTGTAATTGAATATATTTAAACCTTTTGTGGTTGGCACAGGAAGACAGACTGTGGATGGAGCAGGCGAGTCTGTGTGAGTTTGGAAAGCATGCGGTGCAGGTGATCTGCTCACAGCAATGGGTGCATGACAGGTGAGCTGTTTATCAGTGCTGACATATTTATATTAATCCCAAAAATGCTTACAATGAAAATTTAGTATTGTAAAAACCAGGGCTGGGGGCCAGCCTTATTTTGGTTAAGCTCCTGCTTCGGAGCTAATTAATTTTAAACTTTGGCTCTGGCTCCAGCTCCAGCTCCAACTTGATAATACATATATAAATGTGGCCAATAAGGGTAACTAGATGATCTATTAATCATCAAAAATTTGCTAATTTGCATACTACACCCTAAAATTAATTATATATTATCCAAAGGCTTAATATTATCTAAGGGTTCAATGGGTAGAGTTATGCATTATCCAAGAGTCCTTTCAATTATATATTTCAAACAAAAGAAGACTCAATATATCTAGCACATTTACATAGAAATAAAATTGTCCAAACACAATCATTACTGGTAATGTCAATGCTCACTAGCATTTATGGTATGCACTGACCAAAGGCTAGAGGAGAACTGATTGAATAACTGAAATCACATCACATTAAACACAAACACTCAACATGTCGACCACCCAATCAAACACAACAGCCTACTTCACCAGACATCATTGTCAGCAGACTTGCGTGATTGCACTAGCTGGAAGACCATCACATCACATCAGATCATTTATTGTTGCTCACCACCCTCAGTATGCAACACAAACCAAAACAACCTCATTTCATTAAGCAACCGTGGTAAAATTTGCCTATGGTAGAATTTACCAGTCACCCCTGAAACACCTAGAGTCACTTTCCATCAAATACCTCACAAATATGTACAACACTTCCCCCAACACTAACACAATATTGGCACAAGCTACTGATCCAAATCATTTTTATCATCCATTGCCAAAGCACTAGAGACAGCACTATTACCATAAATAACAGAAAACATTTCAGTTATTTCTCGTCACTATGGTTTCAAATATAAACACTCAACATACACTACTTTGCATAACATCTGCCACCAAATCACAAAAGGCTTTAACAATCCAAGGCAACATCACACTGTAGTAGTAGTTTTGGACATGAGCAAGGCATTTGATACAGTGAATAAAAACAAACTTATACCAACAAACATTTCGAACACCATCATTAAGTTTATAGCCAACTAGATTTAAAGAGCAACAAGCATGCACTCAATACAATGGCACTTTCTTGAAATTCAAGTAAATCAACATCTGGAGTACCACCAATGGGCACCCATTTCAAACTCCAAGCTACCCATCTTTAACAAATGATTCAAACTCAAACACACTCGTTACAATGCCTTAATGCACGTTTAGATCCACAAATTAATTAAGTGACTTTCAAATGTAAAAAAATGTATTGTTAGGAGCTGGAGCCAGCAGAAATTGTGATGGCTGCAGCTCCAGCTTCAGCTTCACACAATATCAGAACTTGCTCGGCTCTGGCTCCTGCTCCCTAGTCCTGGTAAAAACACCACTTTATAAAATCAAATGTTGTTTTATAATTTAGTATTTTTTCATACTATTCAATTCATTTTCACCAATGTGGTTGTTGAACTCCTATAAAATAAAGATTATCTTTATTTTTTTTGTTTTCTGCAAGAATCTAAATAGACATGATGTTTTTTTAAGCTTTTATGTGCAAATAGACATGATGTTTTTTAAGCTTTTATGTGCAGACTAGGAGCTGGAGCCAGCAGAAATTGTGATGGCTGCAGCTCCAGCTTCAGCTTCACACAATATCAGAACTTACTCGGCTCCGGCTCCTGCTCCCTAGTCCTGGCAAAAACACCACTTTATAAAATCAAATGTTGTTTTATAATTTAGTATTTTTTCATACTATTCAATTCATTTTCACCAATGTGGTTGTTGAACTCCTATAAAATAAAGATTATCTTTATTTTTTTTGTTTTCTGCAAGAATCTAAATAGATATGATGTTTTTTAAGCTTTTATGTGCAGCACTAGTTTTGAGCTGGGTCTGCTTTATAGTATTATGATGTGTTATGATTGTATTTGGTTTCTTTAGTTTTTGAAAAATATAGTTGGTATAATACAAGTTTATTATAATATCTTTGTTTTTAAACACACAATAAAAAACTCAAAAAGAAAATTTATTCTTAAATTTTTCTAGTTTTTTTTTACCACCAGAAAATATTTGAAGGCCTGATAAAGTTAATGTTGATTGTATTCACTAAAGCATGGCAAATTTTGGAGTGATTCCCTTCTTTGTAATTCTATAATAAATTTGCTTACCATAAAACTAACACAAAATAGATAATTTGTATGTGCAAAGTTACACTTATGAAATTTTACTGGGAATTCTAATAAATTTAACATCAAATTAAATGAGAAAGTTTAAACAGATAAGCTGAGTCAAGTCAATAACTAAAACTCCAGTTGTTAGCAATAAAACATAGTATCAGGATCAAATACTGTGTGTGCAAATACAGCAGTCATAATATAATTAAATAATGACCTTATATAATTAAAAAACAAGTATATCAATGTTCTTGCATTTCATTTTGAAAACACTTGTTCTTGTGTTATTACCTTTGAGATAGATTCAGGCCTACCCACTTTTACACCAAGTTTTTGTTAAATGTTTGTCAAACACTTTATTTAGGCTTACATTTGGAAAAAAATATTGTTATTGTAGACTTAGTTAACCTAGATAATCTTGTGCTTTTTTGTTTTAAGAACATGGTAGTTTTTTTTTTAAAAAAAACTTATTTTCATAACAAAACCTAGTCTAAGCTGCACGTTTGCCATATTGAGAGAAGTGTTTGGTAGATGAGTCTTATGAAATAGATTCTGAAGGCATAAAAATGCTAAACACCCAATGTATCAGGTGGTAAACAATATTAAGCAACAATTTTTAAAACTTGCGGAAATCTGATAAAACAATGTTAAATTTTTTTAAATTTGTGTTCTAGGGCATCTTGGTTGCAGTCATTGTTCGATTTTGTTTCTTCATAATTTTTAACTTTTTTTTTTGGAAAATTAGGTCAAGACAAAAATTAATTTATGACAGCATAATAGGTTTATAGATTTTCCCAATTTAGTATTGTTATAAATAAAATATTTTAAAATAAGGCTGATACAAATTTCTAACATGTTCAAGTACATTTTTAAAGGTTTTGAAGAAATTGAGATATTCATTATAAGAAAAAAAAAATTACAAGAAAATATTATTTGTAGAGCATAAAGCCAACCAATAAGATAAATATTTATTGTGCACATAACAAGTTATTTTTCTGATTAGATTGTGTGTTGTATTAAAATATTATAATTTTTTACATCTCATGTGTCCCAGTCACCTACGCATACTTTCAGGCATCAAACAGTTGTCTACTTGTCTATTCAACAGCTAAGTGCTGCACACCAGTCTGCTGTTGCAGCACTCACACTTGTCTCATAGATAGAGCATTGAATGATGCTTTGCACATATTCACTGGATGCCTGCGTCCCACTCCAATGAACCACTTACTTATACTTTCGGGCATCCAGCCAGCTGAGCTTCACTGACTGGGAGTGACACTCTTCTTGGCTTACCTAATCATATCTTGCATGGTCTTCTAAGGGGGTCCTCAGATGCTTGCTTAGAGAGACTAAGATCTAGACGTGCAATTGTGCCAGCTGTGCAGAATGTTTCGACAACGTTGCTGGACTTGGCATCTGCACTTCTGAGTGCACAAACCATAAATGGAATGCAGAGTACTGTGAGAATACTTCCAGGCTCCATATCTTTATACTCAGGACCAGTGCCAGTTCTATTGGCATGAGTTTGCCCTGAATATTTTGGGTTAAGCTCAACCACCTGTGGACTGGTATTGGGTGATTCCATTTGTCCATGCACAAATTGGGTCTCGCTTCTTCACCAAATTGAGAGTGAACAAACCACAGACCATGTCTACAGGGTGTCCATGAATTAAGGCAACCAACTTTCTCCATTAAATTAGTGCATTTAAATTCGGTTTTTCTCAAACAACTAATACATCATTTCAAAGCTAAAACTCTCTTCTTTCATTTCAGATATAGCAAAGTTTTCTAAAATAATTATTTTCATGTCTATTGATTGTAACATTGTGATAAAAGTCCACAAAAAGTTTTCTAAAATAATTATTTCCATGTCTATTGATTGTAACATTGTGATAAAACTCCACAAAAGTGGAGAAAGTAATAGTGAAATAGCCAAACGGCTCAAAATGAACCGCACAACTGTCTAGAAGATCATTAAAAAGTTTCAGGAGATTGAAACTACCCTAGATTGGGAAGGTTGAGGCCAAAAACAGACTGTTCGTACCTCTCAACTGATAAAAAACACCAGGGAGAAGCTGTGATGCAACTCTTGCCAAAGTTGCAGGAACTTGGCTGCTGCAGCTGGTGTAGTCAAATCCACCATGCACCAACTGTTGAGGGAAGATTTAGGAGTTAAACCTTTTAAGTTTAACTCCTAAATCTTGCTGCATTGACAAGAACTCTCAGATGGTCATGTGGCCATTAGGGCCAAAAAATGCAGGAAACTTTTGCAGGACATCGCAGAAGGCATGCTGCCCAATTTGGTCTTCACTGACAAGAAGAAATTCAACATCCAGCATCGCAAGTCATCTCGACTTGTCTTTCAAGAAGTGTCTGACCTTTGGAGGGCCACAACACCAGACGCAGTAAATATCTCTGACAATTTTTCACAGAGAGAATTTGCTGTTGCCCTTCAACATTTAAAACCAGGTAAAGCTCCAGGTCCTGATTCCATCTGGCCCGAGCTTATACTCCATGCTGGAGCTGCTTTAAAGTCCTGGTTACGTGACTTCCTTTTTTCCTGTTTGCGCCGACTCAAAATTCCCAAGATCTGGAGAAGAGCGCTTGTGGTCGCAATCCCAAAACCAGCAAAGCCTGTGGGGGACCCAAAGAGTTATCGACCGATATCTCTGCTCTGTGTCCCCTACAAGATTCTCGAGAGGCTTATCTACGCCTGCGTTAAACCATTAATCGATCCACTGCTCCCCAAAAGAGCAGGCTGGGTTCCGATGCGGGAAGTCAACCGTAGATCAAGTTGTTCTGCTAACCCAGAACATCGAGGATTCTTTCGAGGCTAAAAAGAAGGCTGGTGCTGTATTTATCAATCTGACAGCTGCTTATGACACTGTCTGGCACTGTGGCCTTACCTGCAAGCTGCTGAGACTACTTCCGAATAAGCACATGGTCAAAATGATCATGGAGTTGTCCAAAATCGAAGTTTCACCCTTACCACCGGTGACAGCAAGCAAAGCAGGCCACGCCGTCTTAAAAACGGCGTTCCTCAGGGATCGGTCTTGGCTCCCCTCCTATTTAACATCTATACGTACGATCTTCCTTCCATGATTTCCAGAAAGTTTGCTTATGCTGATGATTTAGCATTGTTGCACTCTTCGAGAACTGGAAGGACTTGGAGGGGACTTTAAGCCAAGACATGTCCACACCGTCAGCGTATCTCCAGACTTGGAGGTTGAAGCTCAGTCACACTAAGACGGTGACGGCAGCCTTTCACTTAAATAACCGAGAGGCCAAACGTGAGCTAAAGATCTACAACAATAGTAGACTTTTACTGTTCTGTCCAACCCCTACATACCTTGGGGTAAAACTGGACAGATTGCTCACGTTTCATCACCATTTAGTGGCATTGCTCAAAAAACTATCATCGCGCGTCACACTGTTGAGGCGACTCGTGGGCTCGGGATGGGGTGCTGGTGTTAAAACACTACGCATAGCCACCTTGTCTCTAGTCTACTCAACAGCTGAGTACTGTGCACCAGTCTGGTGTCGCAGTGCTCACACTCGTCTCATTGACAGTGTCTTGAACGATGCATTGTGCATAGTTACTGGATGCCTGCATCCCACTCCAACAGACCACCTACCTGTACTCTCAGGCATCCAGCCAGCTGAGCTTCGCCGACTGGGAGCGACACTCTCCTTGGCTTACCGTGGATCTCTGGACCCTGATCATATCTTGCATGGTCTGTTAAATGGGTCCTCATATACTGGCCAAGTGAGACTAAGATCCAGACGCCCGTTTGTGCCAGGTGCGCGGAATCTTTTGGACAACCTTGCCAGACTTGGCATCCGCGCCTCTGAATGGACAAATTACAAATGGAAAACGGAGTACTGTGAAAATGCTTCCAGGCTTCGTACTTTTGTGCCCAGGACCAGTGTCAGGCCTGTTGGGATGGGCTTACCCTGAGCAGCTTGGGTTAAGCTCAACTGCCTGTGGACTGGTGTTGGGCGATTCCATTCGTCCATGCACAAATGGGGTCTCGCTCCTTCACCGAATTGTCAGTGTGGTGCCTCACAGCAAACCGCAGACCATGTACTAACAATGTGCCCCATACATCGGGCACCACATGGAGCACGAGGTCTGACGGTTTTGGATGACGAAACTCGATGCTGGCTTAATAACATCACTGCCAGCATCTGATCCAGGCAGTGCAGCAGTCTGGGGTAGTAAAAGGATAAACCCTTGGCCCCAGTCCTGTTTGTGTCTGACCTGGAGTGGATGCCCTTCAAATGATAATGACAACGACGACAAACATCCAGCAAGCTGTTAACCAGAAAAATGATAGAGTTTGGGCGTTCTCATTCACAACTGAAGGAAGAATTGTCACCAGACGCCAAAATCCGCAGTCTGTGATGGTGTGGGCAGCGATGACCAATAGGATCCAGCACCCTTCCATGGTTCAAAATTTACCCAATCGTGGATTCTGAGGAAAATCCCCTCATTCATAAGTAAGGAAGATTCCAGTGTGAAGCCCAGATCTAAATCCATTGGACTACTCCATCTGGTCCATTTTGGAGAAAAGAGTGTGCTCCACTCCTCATCAAACCTTGCAGTCCCTAAAAACCAAGCTGATGAAAGAGTGGGACGCTATACCTCAAGAAATGCTACGTGCCACGTGCGACTCGTTTCCAGACAGATTGAAGGCTGTAGTCAAGAACAAAGGGAGTTATATTGAATAAAGTATATATCATTTGAAAGCCTATTCTTTATCCTATTAAGTCATGAGTAGCAATGCTTGTTTTAATTTTTTGTATTTTCAGTAGAGGCCAAAACGTTTGTTGCCTTAATTCATGGACACCCTTTATTAGCATACCCCATACATTGAGCACCACATAAAGCACAAGGTCTGACGGTTTTGGATGACAAAATTTGATGCTGGCTTAACAACATCACTGCCAGCACTTGATCCAAGCAGAACAGCATTCTGGGATAGTAAAAGGATAAACCCTTGGCCCCAGTCCTATTTGTTTCTGACCTGGAATGAATATCATTCCAAACAACAAGGATGATCAGGATCCAACCAGCTGAGCTAGCTTCATTGACTGAGAGTGACTTAAATGCAATTAAGATCCAGATGCCCATTTGTGCCAGCTGCAGGAAAACTATGGAACCACCTGCCAAATTAGGTATTCACACTGCCCAGTGGACAAATCTTTGATAGAACACAAAGTACTGTGAAAATACATCCAGGTGTTGTGGTTTAATACCCATAGCCACTTTCCAAGGCTGGCATGTTGAAATAAACTTGGATTAAGCTCCAAACAGCTTGGATTAAGCTCAAGTGCCTGTGGACTGGTGTTGGATGATTGCATTTGTCCATGCAAAAATGCACAACTGGATTGGAAGTGCATTGCCACTGAACAAGTCTAATTTATGTTTAAAAGAAACAAGTTGTTTAAGTAAACATTTAACCTACTTAAACAGGAATGGTAAATCCTTTTTTTGTAGATGTGCCAAAATGTTTCAAAATATGTTTGGCCCATTGGAACCATGTCAGCTGCAAACTTTTTTAGTTGTACAATTAAAAATTAGGTGTAAATAGTTTGTTCTTAAAATTTTTGATCAACACCTGAAGTTGTGGTTGGAATTCAGATTATTGAGGGTATTATAAATCACAAGTAAAAATTAAATAAAAACTGAAGGTTATCACTTTGATTACAACATTAATTGTGATTAAACACACATGGGATCAAAGCAATGACTTTTTTTAACTTTAAATTAAATCAATGTGGTTTCATAGAACCTGCTGCTATTTTGCCATTGTCACTTTCATTTATGTATCTCAATCTTTATACTGACTTTGCAATATAAATTTCATAAAGTTTAAATATTTTATTTCAAATGTTTTTTAAAGTTAAATGTTGTTTCAAAAAAAATTATAGTGTGTCACATTTTGCATCCCTGTACTAGAATGTTGAAAATATTTACATAGGTAGGTTTCAATTAAATTTAATGCATTATTCTAAATGCTAAATGATGCTTTGATTTTCAAAGTATAATGCCATGGCGTCAAGAGTTTATGAAATACTGCTGCCAAGCAAGACATTGCTATTGTTTTTATCATATATTTGTCAAATAATAAAAATTGTTGACAAATAAGTTAAGAATAGAAATTAATCTTTTGAAGCTTTTTTTTTAATTAAAATGCAAAAATGGTCTTGTAAAGATCATTTTTTCATTATTTTAATGAAATGTAATTTTGGGGTATAACTCTGCTAATTTCAAAAACTCAAAGCAAATGCAATCCTATACATACGTTTAATAATTTGCTAATTTTGCTGATATTACTGATTAAGAGCATTGATGTATGTCTTAGCATTACTTTTAAGACTTTTTATTCTTATTACAAATAAAAGATCTTATTGACTGCCAATAAGTGAATCTTAATTTTCTACATATAAAATTTATATAGCCTAATTTTTGACTACTGTTCTAAATTTAATACCTCTTCATCATTATTCTGCAAATCAAGAAGATAAACAACATGCTAAGAGATAGGTATTGTCGAAGACAAAAAGTTATGATAGAGACAAATTAAATAAACCTTCCATTTCAAAAGTTAAAAAGAAATGTGAATACAATAATAAAAAGTACTTTTCAACAATATAAATAGTAGAAACCAGAAGAAATTTGATTAAATCTACTTATTAACTTTCGAAGTATTCAGTAATTTAAAAAAAATAAAAGTATCATTTTAGGTGCTTGAAATATCCAAGTATGGACCTTTTAATGGACCAAGTTTTGACCAGAGAGCAATGCCAAAACCTGATCCAACTCATTTGCTATGCTGGTGGTGATACTCAGGTGAGTTTTATACTTCACTATATCTCAAACTCGATTCACATGTTCATGTTTTTTAGCGCTTACTGACTCTGAGCAGTGACCCACAAAAGTATGTTGCTGACATGTTGTCCCGAGTTAGTCTGTGGATACGGAGCATCCACAGTGTCTCCTTGAGCTTCAAGTGATGTTGTGTGAATCTGGACAAGAAAAAATTCTGTCTGAGCATATTGCAAGGTCTGGCAGTTACTTTACTAGTTTGTTGTGTGTTGGATGCATTTGTATACTCATTAATGCTTGTCCTGCAAAAAGTGTTCATTAAAATTTGCAGAGCCACAATTGATGTTTTTCAAAAAGAGCAGCTTCAAGAATCAAGCAACAAAATTGATGACGTTGAAGTGGAGCATTGCAGCATCTGGTTTATTGCTCCTCTCATCAGTAAACTCTTGTCCCAGGTTAACTAGTTGCTTGACTTTGGTGACTGCATTTAGAAGAATTTAGATAAATATGCAAGTTTGTTTTAACTAAAACCAAATCTTTGTCTGATCACCATGCTACATGATCCTTCCCGTTTCTGAAATATCTTTTTCTTGTCAGCTGCAAAATTGCTCCCTCCTATCTTAATACTTTTTATCAAACCAATATTACTTCTGGTTGGCTATAAGATAGGGATACTCATCAACAGTTAACAACATCTACCTTTATTGTTGCACAGCCACTTATCCCAGCTGGTTTATATAGGACGTTTTGTTGTAACAGTTTTAACACAATCCATTGTTAACTCCTGTCTTGGTTGTATCTGACCTTAATCCTTGCTTAAAAGGTTTTGTGCCAAAAAGGTCTTGGCGCCAAACTGGGCCATTTTCCAACTGGTTTTGAAGCACCAACAGTTGTACAGATATGTATGCCATTCTATATGCCCTTTAAAGGTATTTTTTCATTTATTTTCTGCAACGACAATTGCATCACTCTATTTTCAAACTCTAAATCTCTTCTATCAACAGGGATACCATAAATTTAAACACTAAGAAAAT
This sequence comes from Diplosoma virens, assembly GCA_963680785.1. NCBI lineage: Eukaryota > Metazoa > Chordata > Ascidiacea > Aplousobranchia > Didemnidae > Diplosoma > Diplosoma virens. The sequence continues at coordinate 99,321 of CAVMFT010000308.1, forward strand.
CTTAAAGTTTTTAAAAAATTTTTGGTTAAACATTAAGTGAAGACTCTTTGTGGTATTCATTTTATGTGTTTAGTACTACAGCTCGTTATGTATTCTTGAGAGATTAATGTTATATATTAAGTGAATTAAATTATATTAAATTATTGCTCACACTAAGTATGCAAATCCAAAATAAGTGTATTTTGTTAGAAATAAATGCAGTAAAGTTTTTTAAGACTGCTCTTCATAAAAAGGATGCTAAGGTAGTCGTGCCAATCAGCCCTTTTTTGACATCCTCCTTTGCTTTGTCTTTCATATCCTTTACTGACTATTTCAGACTTTCTCATCAAAGTTAAAGGCTGTCGTCCACTTACAACAGATACTCAGATGCTCTTCCCTTCGAGACCAGGGTTTGGCAGAATCTTTTGCCTAAGACGGTATTAGAGTTAAGAACTTAATTAGTTCTTATTTCTTCATTACATTTATTTTTTACACCAGTTGAATGCTACACAAAATCCGACCTCCCCAGCACAAATCTTATAAGCACCTTCAATATTACATCGTACTAGCACCCTCAATGCCGTATCAGGATCTGACAAACTCTGGCTTACTTGCTTTGAGTGCTGTGTCCTACATATTACAGATTAATTCAAATTGACAAAAGTCAATATTTACCCAGTATTAAAAGAAATAGATCCAGATACAAGCCTCAAGGTACTTTTGAAAGATTATATGAATCTGTTTAACAAATACTTTCCCAAACTGGTTATCAAAGACAGTAGAAAGAATCATAACTGGTTTGATGATGAGCTCAAAAAATTATTGTCCAACAAAGAAGCATTATTTAAGAAATACATGCAAACAAAATCCCCTGAAACAAAAAGACAGTTTACAAAAGCTCACAATCTTTGTTTTAGAAAGATTCAACAAAAAAAACAAGAACACATTAAAAATAAACTGGAATCTAATAAAAACGACATAAAAGCTACCTGGAGGACTCTCAATAGCCTTTTGGGGAAGAAAAATATACCTGAGTGTAAATCTCTTTACACAAATACCAACAAAATAACTGATCCACAGCAACTAGCTAACGTATTCAATGACCATTTTTCATCTATAGCATATAAATATACTAGTACACTCCCTAAGTATGAAAATAATTATTCTGAATACCTTGGAAAGAAAATTCAAGAAACTATGTATGTTTGGCCCACTTGCCCTATGGAAGTAAAAAATATACTTATAAACAGCAAACCAAAACTAAGTGTAGGTTTTGATGAAATCCCATTTAAATTACTGAAATCTTCTCCTGATAATATTATCATGGCACTTTCACATATATTCAACCTTTCTCTTTCTACTGGTAAAGTAATTAGTGATTTCAAAATTGCCAAGATCATACCCTTGTATAAAAAAGGTGATGCTAGTGACATAAATAACTATAGGCCTATCAGCCTACTTTCAAATATTTCCAAAATTTTAGAAAAAATAATGTACCGCAGAGTAATTAGCTTTTTAAACAGACATAATTTTTTTTTCAAAAATCAATTTGGTTTCAGAAAAAAATGTTCTACTTCCCAAGCTATTTCGCTTCTCATAAATAGCATCACCAATTCATTCAACAAAAACGAAAAAAGCCTTGCTATTTTCCTGGATTTATCAAAAGCATTTGATACAATTAGCATTGAAATACTACTAAAAAAACTCGACCACTATGGAATAAGAGGACTAGCATATATCTGGTTCAAGAACTATTTACTCAACAGAAAACAACAAGTTGTGTGTTCTGGTGTTTTATCATCCACAAACAATTCATCAACCATGGGTTTTCCACAAGGGTCTATTTTAGGCCCACTCCTGTTTCTTATATATGTGAATGATTTTAACAATTGCTTAACTAAAAGCAAAGCCGTTACGTTTGCTGACGATACAACTGTTTGGACTAGCCATAAAAATACATCAACTTTGTTCCAATTCATGCAATCAGAGATGGAATTAATTGATCGGTGGCTGGTTTCTAACAAATTGTCAATAAATATTGAAAAAACTAAATTTATGCTTTTTAGTACTCCAAACTCAAATCTTGGAGGTAAACATTCTTTATCAATAAGAAATAGACAAATTGATCAGGTAAATTCTCTAAAATTTCTGGGTGTATTCATTCACAATAATCTTTCCTGGAGTCTACACATGAAATACTTGATTTCAAAGCTAAGAAGCTGTTATGGTGTAGTGTGCAAAATAAAATCACTTGTAAACAAGGATTCACTACTCCTTCTGTATCATTCTCTAATTAACAGTCACCTCCAATATTGCATTTCAAACTGGTGTTTTGGTAATTCAATTCTAATTACAAAGCTTCAGCAAATTTGTAACAAATTCTTGAGAATGATATTTGAATTGCCCTATTGTTCCAACATAAATGACATTATGAAACAATACAACATTTTAAAAATAAATCAATTATATAAATTGGAAACGGCGTCCCTTATGTTCAAACTAATACAAGGTGGAAACAAATCTCCTGCTTTTAGTTGTAATTTGCATTTAAATCCATGCAAATACAATACAAGAAACAAAGCTCAATACATAACACATCATTGTAAAACAACTGTTGCAAAACAATCTTTTTCTTATCAAGGCCCTTTCATTTGGAATTCTCTCCCAGCCAATTTAAAAACTAGCAACCAGACTTTCAAATGTTTCAGAAACAATCTTAAAAAATTCCTACTCAATGAATCAATATAAATAAGGATCAATAAAAGATTTTACAAATTAAGTTATAAAACTATAACCACGTGTTAATGGCGCTTTGTCTTTTCGGCACCATAACTTGACAGTGCATGAAGGTATTGCTTTTATACATCTGTAAACTAGAATTAGTGTATAATTAAATATTCAATAAGATCTAAATTTAATGATTTCAGTGAGCTACTTACTGCGGGAAAGCATTTTTATTTCAGATAAAAATGAATTCAGGAAATTCAAGTACATGTCTTTCTAAAGAACAATCATCAACATTGGTTCTCTTATCAATTCTCAATCAGGCTACAATCTTCAAAACATTTTCAATCTCTATCAAGAAAGAGTGTATGCTACGTAAGAAAATTGGAATCAATTGATATAACAAATTCAAACCGTTGAATGGACAATCAACCTTATTATTTATTTTTTTTTAACTGATTATTTAAATCAATTTACACAGTTGGCATGTTCTATTCTTTTCTAAACTTTATACTTCTTTATTCTCTCTTCATAATGTATATATATATATAAGTATATTTTGTTTTCTTTTTATGTTTGTATTTGCAGTGCATCCAGAAAAGGTTTCCGGACCTGGTGAGGTTTCTTTTCGGGAGGTTTTCTTTACTCACCATGCTCAGTTGAGCTAAATTTATAGTTAGCTATATAGGGCGGTTGTGCCTCCCAATGATTTACATAACCGTTCCTGCACTGCACATTTTTTTTTTTCTTATTTTTTTGTGTCTTTTTAAATAATAATATTTAGTTTGAATTAGGTAACGTGGCCGTGCTTCTTATTTTTTCTCTTTCTTACCCCCTCTCTCTACTTTCTGCATGTTTAACGTTCGTCGTTGTGTCGCGTTTCCTTTTCATGCTTTGCTTAATGTACATTGCATATACTTAAATATTGTTACTAAGCGTGAATAAAATATCATCATCATCATCATCAAATATCTTGTTAATATTTTGGTTTAACTTGAAATGATTGTACACAATAAATTGTAAGATAGAAAAATTATTTTCAAATTTGAGTTGACCGTTTATTTGCTCCCCAGGTGCAAGCACAGGTTCTGCAGCAAGCCAGCGCCATCTTGGAGGCTTCTCTCAGCTGTTCTTCAACTCGTGGTAGCATTGGGGGGAAGGCAGACCGCGGAAGTGGCTCATCATTACTCAACCACCAGCCTTTTCTCAGCCTGATTATAATTTGGTTGAAGGTAGATTTGCATTGTGTCTACCCCCTGGTGATATTATTTTACTGTTTTGTTTCTCACAGGGCCAAGATGATGATAGAGATTCATTGGTAGAGTTGCTACAGTCACAAATCATTATGATGCACAGTGAGTGGCAGAATGCTCATTTTCAATGTGATGCAGGGAAAGACACTACATGTGCCACTCAGAATGGGAAAATTGAAGCATTGCAGCTCTGCTTAAGCCTAGTTGGTTAATTTACTGCAATAGTCTGGGCTTCTTATAAAACATGGTTACAACGGGCTTATAAAACATGGTTACAACACAGATTGGAGGGATGTTTGACATTGTTCATAGCAACACCCAATGGACCAGAGACATTGTAGTCTTGCTGACTCGGTTCCTCCACTGTGGGATGCTTGACATCCTGGTGGGTTGGCTTACAACCTTATTAAGTACTTTTCAGGTCAACAAAGAGCTTTTTCACACTGTGTATGATATGATTGCTGTGCTGCTTTATCATACTCTTGGAGGAGATTCTCCCAGCTGCCAAGAGGGGGGAGTAAGCAAGAGTACCTGAATATTGTAAAAAAAATAAAGGTATTGCTAGCCATGGCTCAATACAAACCTTTGTTTATGTCATTACTATTAACAGAAAGAAATAGGGGAGCAGCAGAGCAAAAGCCTGACCCATTTGCGTCAGCTGCTGCCCATTCAATGCCCGGATCTCTATGTTCTTTGCTGTGAACCAATTGGACCATTAGTTGATATAAAAGGCACCAAGTTTCCAGTATCAGCAGATGGCGGCTCAGGCTTGCAGATTACGTTTCGTTCAATTGACATTTTTCAAACAAAAACATTTCCATACTTTGTGTGCAGGTTTCCTCCAAACAGAAACTCAACCCATGGGAGATAATTGAGGGTCTCAAGAACCCCACGCCCCTTTGCTTGGCCTGGTTCAGGGCTTGCAAGACTGAGTGGAGGCTGATGAAATATGAGAAGGAGTGGCTCCACCAGTCCAACCATGAACACAGGAGGAAGCAGTGAGTCACTTTTGAACGATATTCTTTAAGTCTCTGCAGCAGGAACCCAAATGAAGTTTAAAAATTGAAATATTAGAGCAGGGTTTTCAACCTATGGGCCATAGAGCATAAATCAAAATGAAAGCAATATGTATAATACGTATATATGTATAATTAGGCTTGCCATCCGTCCCATTTTTTAGGCATTTTTCTGGCGTCCTGTGCAGTCAACCACATGAAGACTTTTTTTAGAGAACACTATGATTTTGGGACAAAAATAGGGAAAATTGACAGCAAAGACTTTTTTTTTTAGAGAACACTATGATTTTGGGATGGGAATTTAATTTTGTTGACCAAAGTGGGTTGTGAAGTTAACTTGGGTTGAAAAATAGGACACGGTACAGAAAAGGTTGAAAACCACTGTATTAGAGTAATGCAAGTTGTCAAATAGTCGATATAAGTCAATAGGGTGTTCAATTACACAATGCTGAATCAATTGCAAAAGATTGGTGTATAATTAAATTAGTAAATGTTATATAACTGAGGTAGTGTATGATTGTATTAGTGAGTAGATTATAATTGAATTGGTGACTGTTACATAATTGAATTGTCGAATGATTGAGTTTGTGATCATTTTATAATTGAATAGGTAATCAGTGCATAATTGAATTGTTGATCTGTGTACAATTGAATTGATGATCTGCTTGAATTGGTGATTGATGTAGAGTAAGGTGTTTCATTTTTTCACCACTTTTGAATTTGAAAATACCTGGGGTCCCTACCGGTGGTATTTTAAGTAAAAAGTGTACACCCCAAATTTTTTCAATTATGAGGTCAAATTGAGGTGGTCCACGACGTTTGAAATTTTGAAGTCCAATTTTTCGCAATTTGGCCGTATCTCCCCAACCGCTTATTGTACATCGACAAAATTGGTGTCAAAATGCACAGAATAGTTGGTTTCCTATAACTGATCTAGAGAAAACTTTTGTCTATTTCCTTCAGAAAAAAAGTTATTTCAAAAAAACTAAATTTGCACCTATTTTCATCGTGCTGGAGCATTCCAGTGGAAAATTTTTCTGTTTTTTGCACTTTTATTGCATAGCAAAGCCTACAAGCTGTCTTAAACTGAAGTTATTTTATAAATTTGATAGTGTATATTATAAGTGATAGTAATAAAGTAATAAACCTTTAAAGGAGGTAATAAAGTGGATGAGAAGTGGTTACATAGGTTATTTGATATATGCAAGTGCTCAATTCCCAAAAATCCGTTGATTAACAACAAAAAGTTAGTGTACAGCTGTGAGGTAGCTAATTGGTTATGACGTCTATACTCTGTAATGCTTGTTTTACACAAATGAAATTTATCTTGCCCATGTAATCTACTATGTTGATGGCGAAAGAAAAAGTCCTGGAGCAATGCAGGATGAAACTTTGTTCAACAGAATATCAGCGTTAGACAAGCCCAATAATGAAACGTTAATACCAAGGGATCAGTTGGACGTTCTGGTAACCAGGATTGCTACTGTGCTTTTGAAAGCCAAGCTCGAGCAGTTTTCTCAACAAAAGAGCAATATAGTAGAAGGCCACAGTTTTAGAAATAATCAGCTATGCATGCTAGTCTTGGCATGCTGTATCATCACTGATATTCCACAAAATTTGAAGAGCCTGCTTTTTTATAAGCAAGAACAAATTTGCCATTCTCGATCGATAATAATTTTTTTATTATTTTTTAAATTGTAAAAAGACTTTTTGGACACCCTATACATGGGGCTTCTTTACTCCTGTTTGTGAAGAAATGCTTTAAACTACTTCTGTCTTGAAGGAGTGATCGCACATCTACAAGTAAAACGAGGAGATATCGCAATGAGGGTTGTTTTATGTTAATCAGTATTTCATAAAGTTTTTATTGACATTAAAATTTATTGTTTCAGATAAAATTTCTTAATTAAAATTTCTTATGTTTAATGATTGAGTTATATGAACTGAACCCCCATAAAATAACTACTCCTCAAGAAAAAGCGCAATGTGTATCCTGGTTCACTGAGACAAAATCAGATGTTCAAACCCAGCGAAACTACAAAAGTAAGTATGGAAGAGACCCACCATCACATCACATCTGTAGCATTAATTGAACAGCCCAAATATTTTCACAAGAAACACAAGTTTAATTATTATCGGAGTTATAGAATTTAGTTCAAAACGTTGGATTTAACTTTCACACGCTCTATTTTTATGCAGTTTTGAATTTCACATCCTGCTGTTCCATATCGTATGATCACGTGGTAATACGCCCACTTGTATACAGCGATGTGGCTTACTCACAAATTGTAATATAATGAGTTGCTCTCCGGCAGATATCGGTTAGATAAATTAACTTTTGTCATGGTAATGCTATACTAAATTGTTTCTATTATCGTAATTATTTGTTTTAATTTTTGTTTTGTTTTTATTTCTGTACGGTAAACGGCGCTGAAGTTGCCGATTACCGCAAAGTGAAGTGTCGATCAACGCGCTTCCGGCTTCGACAAATTAAAAGGAAAATAACCAAGGAAATAATTTAATATAAAATAAGTTATAACTGAAACATTGATACGTGAAAACGAAAGCGAAAACGAAAGCGGAAACGAAAGCGGAAACGGTAATCTGTAAATAAATAAAAACAAACTAAAAATTAAACACAAAAAGAAAACGCATAGGTGTCTTACCGAGCAGTTCACTTCGGTGCTGACTCACGGAGAAAACGGGAATTATCTTACTCTGCACGCTAAGTCTACTCAGACTTCAACCAGCTGCCCACAAACACTGCAGCTGGTCGCCTCACAATTGAGAAGTGTGTACAAACGCAATAAAGCCAGCTCTAAAATCAACGCGCTGCAGACACAACTATGCTTCAAGGTGCGATTAATTAAAAATAAAGCGTAAAACAAAAAAGGCGCTGGCAGCGAGTGCTCGCGCAAATTATGATTAGAAACTCAAGAGAAATAAAATAAAACACGTGCGTTGGTAATTTTCTACAATTTCTATTTGAATAAGATTCTATTTGAATAAGTTGGTGGTTAACCTTCTGATTTTAAATTGCTGCAATTAAACTTGAACACACGCTCCTAACCTCTACACGTCCTTCAATTCGTTTATGGCACAAGAAATTTATGGAGACAGGGACAGTGTTCGATACAAGGAGGAGTGGGTGACCAAGAACATCTGAAGAAAACATAGAGCATGTAAGGCAAACCTTTCAACATTCTCCTATGAAGTCCATCCGTATTGCTGCCAGACAATTGGAACTACCACGTTTAACAGTGCACAGGGTCTCTTCCATACTTACTTCTGTAGTTTCGCTGGGTCTGAACATCTGATTTTGTCTCAATGAACCAGGATACACATTGCGCTTTTTCTTGAGGAGTAGTTATTTTATGGGGTTCAGTTCGAATAACTCAATCATTAAACATAAGAAATTTTAATTAAGAAATTTTATCTGAAACAATAAATTTTAGTGTCAAAAACTTTATAAAATACTGATTAACATAAAACAACCCTCATTGCGATGTCTCCTCGTTTTACTTTGTAATAATTTTTTTAAATTGTAAAAAGACTTTATGGACACCCTGTATATCAATGACTTGTGTTCAACCATCTTTTTGGAAGTCGATTGATAACCACAATCGCTCGACCAAACGAAAAATTGAAAGATTGAAAGAACTGATCAATAAAAAATCCGAGATGAGGCAACTCAACTTAGAATCCATTCTGATTTGTGTTTGCGTGCTCACTGCTCATTTGTTTAATATGGAAATTAGTGAATTTTGAGTAACAATAAAAGCTTGCAAGTTGTGCTAATTATTTTGTTTGTGTAAATTGTTAATTTATGCTATTCAAGCAAGTAGATTGTAGTAGACAGTATGCTTTAATAGGCAGTAGAAAAATATGCTTTTTTAATGACAAGCTTAAACATAACACAGAACAGCACATATACCATTTAAGATTTTGCTTTAAGATGACAAAATTTAGTTTTTTTGAAATAACTTTTTTTCTGAAGGAAATAGACAAAAGTTTTCTCTAGATCAGTTATAGGAAATCGATTATTCTGCACATTTTGACACCAATTTTGTCGATGTACAATAGGGTGGAGTGAAAATAATTTTTTTTTGAAATTGAAAAAAGTGTAGTTCTAAAAACCTGCCAAACAGGTAAAATCTACGAAAAAAATTGGTTTTGGCAAGTTGCTACCTTTGGGGGCTAGCAACCCCCCAAAATGTGTTTTGAGGGGTAAAATTTTCTAAAAATGTTGTAACTCATTAACCGCTTATCGTAGAGGCATGATTTATGGCTCAAAATTTGTAGAATCATCATGTTTCTATATGTGCTAAGAGAAAGTTTTTGTCTATATCCACTAGAAAAAAAGTTATGATAGAAAAACTGTTTAATAAGTTTTTTGTTTGTACTTAACTAATAGTTATCTGAAAAGTTATTATTATTTTTTGCAGGTATATTGTTAAGTAATTGTGTAAATCAAAGCTTTGGCCAAACTGCGAAGTAGTAAAACATGAAAAGACGGAGTTCAACTTCTGTAAAGAAGATTTTACATAGTGGACACACTTTCTCTACCCGTGATAGTTTTCCACCAGGAGTATTGCCTACCAAGCGACATGTAATAGAACGCATTCTTCATTTGAAAAACTTTTGAACCTTCAATGCTGCAAATGACATTGCCAGAGAAATTTATGACAGATGGGTATGGTGCAACGTATATCCCATTCATCTGTACACCATTTCGAAAAAAGTTCAAAGTTTTGTGAATTGTTTCAGTGCACTTGATCGCTGGTCAAAGAAAAAACGAGGAGAAGCATTTTTACAAAAGGAAAAAGAGTTTATGTCAACTATTGATGAAATATTTGATGTTTTTTGTGCTGACGATAAGCAGCGCAGAATTTTGGAGAAACAACATGGTTTGAAAATGACAGATGATGATTATGCTTTTTATAAAGATCAAACTAGTAAGTGAGTTGGAAAATGTGTGGATGCTGTGGTTCCTTCAACGTCAGCTGAAATACAGTTTTTGAGGCGCTCTCGACCCTTACAACCTCATCCAGAACCACCAACATGTTCTTCCGTTACATCAGTTACATCAGTGCCTGAGTCAGCTTTGGATTATCTGTCAGATTCTAGTTCAACCAACACAGACCAAACGCAATCTTCTGCTGCTTCTGAATTTGTTTCTCAATCAATGCCATATGAAAATCAGAATCGAGTGATTTGGTCAAACCTTGCAAGGATGAGTGAGCGTTTTCAGATATCCGACAGAGCTGCTGCTGCGATTGCTAATAGTGTGATGCAAGATTTGGGTCTAATTACTGATGATGACAAGACATACGTTATTGATCATAGCAAGCTTCGAAGAGAGCGAGAACGATGCCGTGCTGAAATTAGGAAAAAGGATCAAGAAAATTTCAAGTTAGTGAATGCCATATACTTTGATGGGCGCAAAGATGCAACACAGGTCACCATGCAAGGGCCAAATGACAAGTTTTACAGGTCTGTGCAACTTGAAGATCACTATACAATGGTTGGGCAGCCTGGTGAATACTATCTTTCTCATTTTTTCACAGAGGATGGCAAAGGAAGAACCATAGCACAAAAGATCTTCAACACCATTGCCAACACCGAATTACATGACAAGCTTACAGTAGTTGGCACTGATGGAACTGCAGCAATGACAGGCAAGTTCAATGGTTGCATTCATAAGTTGGAAGAACTATTGAACAAGCCACTACAATGGGTAATTTGCCTACTACATACCAATGAACTACCCTTGCGCCATGTCTTTACTATGCTTGATGGAACCACCAATAGTCCTGACACATTTACAGGACCAATTGGGAAGTGTTTAACTGGAGATGTTTCAGTTGGCCGGTTGCTGCTAATTTTAAGTCAATTTCAAACCCTCAGTTTGTACAGTTGCCAGAATCAGTTGTTAATGATCTGAGTACTGATCAACACTATGCTTACAAGATATGTTCAGCAATAATCATGGGAGTTGTCGACAGCGACTTGCAATATTTAAAAGTAGGTCCCATTGTGCATTCACGCTGGCTAACTCTGGGCTGTCGAATCCTCAGATATTATGTTTCAGTGGATGAACCCTCCTTAAACTTGGAAACTCTGACGAAGTTTTGTCTTCAAGTTTACTTTCCAAGTTGGTTTGAAATTAAGTTAAATAGTCAACTAACTTGCGGATCTAGAAATTTTTTCAACTTGGTCCAACGAATTCTTCAGGTGCCTGACGAAGCTGTTCGGAAAACTGCTCTGAAAGTTGTGCAATGAAATGCATTTTTCGCACACCAGGAAAATGTCTTGACCGCCATGTTGGGTGACAATGATGAGGAGATACGAATGCGAGGAGTGAACAAAGTGCTTTCGATTTGTGGAAACTTGCCATCAACGATTTCATTTGATAATCATGACTTGGTTGACAGTCGCAGTGAAGAATATTTTTTGGAAGGAGCAAAATATTATGATACCGCCTCAACTGTATGGCTGTTTGAACCGCCCACACTGGATCTAACAGTGAACTCGTACTACAAGATGGTGAATTTAACATCTTGCCATCAGCAGCCTCTGGTAATTGAACATTTAACTGATTTAGATATTGAACAATGCCGGATAAGACCACTGCAGCTCGACCACCCATGTCACAACCAATGTGTAGAGTGCCATGTCAAAATGGTAACAGAGGCCGCAGCACAAGTTGAAGGATTTGAGAGAAGAGATGGGTTGATTCGCCAGAAGATTAAATCTCGAAAACTTTTGAAAAAATTTGATACTAAAGTGCAATTCTGATGCGCATTATTTTGCGTAGGGTATTTGGTGTACTCTAACTTGCTTTCTTATTTTTCTCTCACTCCTTAGGCAAAACAACCCAATATCAGCATCAACAGTTCGAAAGTAATGAGATGTAACAGATTTTCTTTAAATTACTGAAATACTAAACATTTTATGGGCAGTAAAGCTAGCACATTCTGTACCTTATGAGTAGGCCTATTTAGGTACTTTGCTGGTGACCAAAGTTATCCCAAATCATCTTGTTAATATTGTGATTGTCATAATTAGTCCTTATATTGTGATTGTCATAATTAGTCCTTATCAGTTAGACATATATCATTTCAAATGTTAGATCAAAGTTATTTCCATACAGCGCAATTTTCGAGTATTAAGCATAAAAAACGGTTTATCAATTATAACTTTTTTTCTTGTGAAAATAGACAAAAACTTTCTCTTAGCACATATAGAAACATAATAATTCTGCAAATTTTGAGCCATAAATCATGCCTCTACGATAACCGGTTACTGAGTTACGACATATTTTGTCAATTTTACCATCCAAAAACACATTTTGGGGGGTTGCTAGCCCCCCAAAAGTAGCAACTCGCCAAAACCAATTTTTTTGAAGTTTTAGCCTATTTGGCAGGATTTAAAAACTACACTTTTTCCAAATTTTTTTTTCACTCCACCCTAATGTACAATAAGCGGTTGGGGAGATACGGTCAAAGCGCGAAAAATCAGACCCTCAAAATTTCAAACATCGTGGACACCTCAATATGACGTCATAATTGAAAAAAATTTGGGGTGTACACTTTTTACTTAAAATACCACCGGTAGGGACCCCAGGCATTTTCAAATTCAAAAGTGGTGAAAAAATGAAACACCCTAATGTAGAGGGTGTCCATAAAGTCCTGCACACATTTAAAATTTTAATATCTCAAATATCGCATAAGGTAGAAACTTTAAATTTTCGACAGTGAATTATATCACCATAAAGTTTTTTATTTTTTACAGGTTATTTTATTGTTAAAATAAGCAAGATAAATCATTTTTAATAAAGGCGTAAGTTTGCAACAAAGTATGAAACATGTTGACCATTCAATAAAAAGCACAATATGTTCTTTGGTACCATAAATTGAAATCACCAACTGCAGTACAACGTAAATTTAGAAATGAGTTTGGACAACACCCTCCTCACACTAACAGCATTAAGAGATGGTTTAAAAATTTTATGGAAACCAGCAGCATTTTGGTTCGCATAAGATCGGGTAGGCCAAGCATTGATGAAGCATGAAAAATTAAATTCTTGAAATATGGCTATTACTTAAACTGCTAGAAATTTTTAAATATAAAACTTTAATAAACAAATTTTACTTTGCAAAAAACTGTATGATTTTATCTACTTTAATTATTTAGCAATAAAATTTTGAAAAGTGTTTATTCAAGACTTTATGGACACCCTGTATAATTGAATTGGTGATCAATCTATAATTGAATTAGTCATTGATAAATAATAAATTGGTGATTGATGTATGGGAGACCAGGGCAAGAGTAACACAGGGTAAGTTATAACATTCATATTTGTCAAAATGATTAAAGGTAGGTTTACTGTTAAAAAAAAGCTTTCTGAGTAAGCAAAGCAAATTTTTCCAAATTTAATTTTTGTCTTCTGGAGAGATAGCAAGTGCGGTTTTATTGAAATGTTTCATATCAGTCAAACCACAAAACAATAGGCTATTAAATGCCGAACAAGATTTAGCAACTAAAACTTAACTCTTTGAGATATTAACAAAAACTTGAGTAAGTATGAGACGGAGTAAATTGTAACATAGGTTGATGGGGCAAGTAGTAACATATATTTTTGTGCATAAGTTTAACTAGCTTACATTAAAAGTAACTTTGGCAACAACATTTGTGAATAATATGAGAAATAATAAAAGAAAGATCAACAGGAACACCAGCTTATCATTACAAGACAATTTAAGAGCTGCTGCAGCAGTTACTATAATTTAAAAGAGATCAATGAGGGGAGTAGCAAAACTACATGATGTTTGCCATGTAAAACTCTACAGAGTGCTAAAAAAAACTTGAAGGTAAATTCTTGGTGCAAAGCAAGAAAAGGTTTATAAAGTGTGCCATGCTAATAGACGGGTTTAGGTCACAATCCGAATGACGAAATCCCAAACGTTCATAATCCCAAATTGAGATTGATAATTTTAAGTGACAAAAAAATGCATTATAAGATTGATATTTACTTATATGTAACGACTTTAAAATATTTTTGCACTTGGACCTCATTGGGTCAATAGGATAGGTTTATTTAAAATAGAAAAAATAATGAACACTTTAGTTTAATGTTTTTATGTAGTTTTGCTCCAGCCTTCTTTGTCTTTACACTTTAGTCAGCTTATCAAACTACTCAGCACTTTGTACATGCAACTAAATATCTTAATAAAAATTTTTTATTCCTTTTTTTTTTAATTTTTTATTAGAACATTCTGATCTTTGCTTTTCGGGATTTTGACCGGATCCCCTGACAGACACACCAGAAAAGGACAATCTCTTACAGCTCGAAACAAAAAAAACAATTTTTGAAAAAAACACTAAAAGCTAAAGAATAGTTTTGCATTACATTCCTTGAGCCCTATTTTAACAGTTGTCCTGATGAGAAGTAGGGGTACAATGCTATGGTTATCAAAAGTGGTCAGATTTAGCTTGCACGAGAGGTTTAGATACATATCTTTGTCACATATGTGATTCTGAAATTTATGATTAGGCTAATTCAGCAATGAAGAAAACTGTTTTAACATTTTTAGGCAATAGCCAAATATCTCATTTTTTTTGTTTGATTGTAATGTCTATGACTAGGCTATGTATGATTTCATTGCCTTTACTTTTTCATGTTATTGTTTTCTTCAAATTACATTTAAACATTTATTAATGATTTTGTTTCTGTTTCAACTTACCCTTTTGACGGGGCACATTGAAACGCTTAATTTAAATATTTAAATCGTAACTTTAACGACTAAGCTTAAAAATTATTTATTTTTTCATATTCTTAATAGTGATCTAACTTTTTCATATTAAACAAGAATTTTGAAAAAAAATTGTTTTGAAAGAAATAGCAAAAAAGAAAGTGTTAGGACTACCACCTGCCTCGGTCTCCTCTGTATTGAATTGGTGATCAACGTACGAGGGCTGACAAAGTAACGGGATTTTATTGATTCAACATTTATTTTAAAATTAAACAATCAATTAATGACTTTTCAAAATTATTGTTTGAAGGGATATGTCGTACATGACTCGAATCAATACACTTTTTTGTTTGTGTTTCCACCTTTAAAAGCACTGGGATTAGTCACTTTTTGAAAGTTTTTGAAAGAGGGTCCTTTAGTGAATCGTCACTGTTTTTTAATTTCCTCAGCTGAGACTAAATGTGTTCCTTTAATAACATTTTCCAATCTCAGGAAGAGCCAGAACTTACATGGTACAAGATCCGGTGAATGTGGAGGATGATAAATAACTGTTATCTGCTTCTTTGATAGAAATTCTTTCACGCTCAAGGCGGTGTGCGCTGGTGCATTGTCATGATGAAGGAACCATGATGATGCCGACACCTGCAAGCATGATCGTAAACACGATTTAAAACTTGCTTGTTGTAGTTCTGATTAACCGTCTGGTCATCAGGGACGAACACGTGGTGGACCACACTATTTTAATCCAAAAACACGATCAGCATTATTTTATCCTTAATTTCGACTTTCGTCTCTTTGGTCAGATCAATAAATGAATTTGTGATCGATAAGCATAATGCCTCAAACGTTTTCTTGTCATTTCTTTGGGTTTTCCTGATTAGGGTCGCCACAGCAGATTGCCTCTCTGATAGCTGACTCTCCAATACATTTCTGTGACCGCATCTGGTATAACAACCTCGCTATTTTTTGTTCTTTTCCGAGCTAATCTTACTTCCTCCTTTGTAATTTGTGGTACATCTCCAGTGCAACACAGCCTTAATAAGAGCCCAATTAGTGCACTTATAATGTCGATCTCAAGCCCGGATAAAAGAGGAGAGTTCCGGGATCCAATATAAAAATGAGCCAAATCATGATGCAGATTGTAGACGTTGAATAGAAATAATAAATGAAAGAATGTTTTTATAAATCAACTTATTTCTCTATTTAGTTTTGATTTTTCTGCACTCAGATATTTCCAAGAATTCTTGAAGCCGCCTCAGTTTCCTCCTGAAGAAGATGAAACTCCTCCTCCCTCAACCAAAGGCAAAAAAGCTTTTAACAAAAGCAGCTTCTCCTAACAGTGATGGAGACGTAATGAAGACCTCGACAAAGACCGGTCGCAACCGACGCAATACACGCATACGTTTCAAGGTGAGAGACAAACACGGCCTGTGATCAGTTCATCGCAGCTTCGTTGTGCAGGTCTCTGAGCCCAGCCCTGTGTTCAAGCAACCTAACCCGCATGTCATGGGGACCATGAATCGTTTCATGGGCGCACCTGCATAAAGTGGGAACTTCCCGCACCATCACATGAACCCATCGATGTACCAGAACTACGCTGTACCGAGCAAACATCCCGCCACATTTGGGCAAGGCTCAGTGTACACTCAAAAGACAGGTTTGTTATTGTTGCTTTGTGGTGATGGTAGGTTTGACTGAATTTTTCCTCGGTACAAAGAGGCTGTAAAGATTATTTTGTAGCTTACTTGGTCAGCATGAATATCGAACCATGGCACCCTGGTAGCTCCTTTAAGATTGTATGTACACTATTGCTTTAAAATAAATATTTTTACACACTCTTTATCCCAAATAGTCAAAAAATTATACTGTACATACACGAGAATTAGATCAGATTGGACTCTGCGTCTCCAACTAATGTAGAGGGATAGTCGTTGGCAGGAAATAAGGGGTGCGAGGGATATTGATATACTGGAGGGATCAAGAGAGGCACCGGCTTTAGCTACAGAGTCAGCTAAGTCGTTACCTGGGAGGGAAGAGTGACCAGGTATCCATTGTAGATGGACTACCTTGGATTGGGATAGAGAATTAAGAAGAGATTGTGTATTGGATAGAGATTTGGGGGTTAAATATGGTAGGGGGGCAAAGAGAGTTGACAGGACAGATAAAGAGTCGGAAAAAAGGGTGATAGATTCAAAATTACATGTCTTGGAGTGAGAGATACACCACTCAAGAGCATGTAAAATAGCGAAGGTTTCGGCACTATAACTGGTAGCCCAGAGACCAGTCGAGAAGGAAAGCGAGGTAGCAGTGACACACTTTGTACACTTGATGTGTATCCCTGCACCACCCTGCCCCAGCCCGCCAGGTACCGAACCGTCAGTCCAGGCAGAGATATCGCTGTGAGATAGAGTGGAAAGATGGGAGGTAGCTGCAGTGTTGCGAAGGGAGGGGGGTCTTTGCGAGAGCATGGGGATGAGAGGTGGAGTGAGATTGTGTAACTAGATGGGGCAGACCAGGGAGGTTTAGGAGGGCAGAGGATTAGAGGTTCACGGGTAAGATGTAGTTTAGGGGTAAGGTTATGTGATCTGGAGAAGGATCTCCATGAGCTCTTCTTGAGACGTGTACGGGGGTTAGAGTTCGCAAGAGAGGCTATGGGAAAGGTTGAAGGTAGACGGAGGGCTCGTTCAAAGAAGGAGAGGGATTGGAGGGTGAGGGTGACTCGTAGTGGAGGTAGAAGTGCTTCTATATGAAGTAGAGGAATGGGAGTGGACGATAGACAACCTGTGATTACTCGACAGGAAGATCTATGCATCCTCTCCACGGAGGTGATGTGAGTAGGAGATGAGAAGGGAAACCAGCCTGGGGAAGCATAGGTAAGGATGGGGCGAATGAAGGCTTTGTATAAGGTACATAAGGATTCTTTTGATGGACCCCAGGAGGCAGAGGCAATGGAGCGGAAAGCACGCAATCGGCTGTGAAACTTTTTCCGTAAGGATAAGACGTGATATTTGAAAGAGAGAGTGCGGTCGAAAGTTACACCTAGAAAGGTTGGATGAGGGTTGAATTTGAGAGGGGTGTTAAGAATGTGCAGAGAGGGTTGTATACGTGATTGGTAGGGGTCTAAGCTGAAGAAGGATGTTTTACATTTGAGGGGATTGAGAGGAAGGCGCCATTTTGAGGACCATTCCACCAGTCTGTTGAGGGCAGCTTGTACTACGGAGGTTGCACACACAACACTCGGGGAGAAGGCCCAGATGGCTAGGTCATCTGCACAGAGAGAGGTCTTAACAGATGTAGGAAGGAAAATGGGAAGGTCATTGATGTACTATAAAGAGAAGAGAACAGGTCCTAGAACCGAACCTTGGGGAACTCCTCTTCGGAGACGGAAAGGACGACTGTATGAATTACAAATACGGACTTTCGAACGGCGATCTGAGAGGTAGGATCGTATCCATTCGACAAAGCAAAGAGGAAGATCTAATGAGAAGAGCTTAGAGAGGAGGGCAGAGTGCCAAACTGAGTCAAAAGCTTTCGCAAAATCCACAGTGGCAAGGACTGTACGTGCGCCTGGTTTAGATTGGTGGAAGGAATCTGCGATTGACTGTGAGAGAAGGAGAACCTGATCTACAGTCGATCTACCAGGTCTAAAACCAGCTTGCACGGGTGAGAGAATGTCTTGTTGTTCTAGAAAATAGGTTAGTCGTCCTAAAACCATTCTTTCGAAGAGTTTGGAGGTACATGAAGTGAGAGAAATGGGTCTATATGAAGAAGGTGAGTCAGAGGGTTTTCCGGATTTGAGAATGGGGATGATTGCTGATTGCTTCCAAGCAGACGAGAAGGTGTGTGTTGACCAAGAAAGGTAAAAGATGTATAGAAGAAAATGTAACGCAGATTGTGGTAGGTGGGATAGAAGAGGGTAGGTAATTTGATCAGGGCCTGAGGAGGTTGAGGTTGAGAGTTGAGAGATAGCTGTAGAGAGTTCAATTGAGGAGAATGGTGAACAGAAAGTGGAATGCAGGGTGTTGCAGTGTGCAGTTCTGATATCATTCATGTGAGCTTTCTCGGTGCTTCGAAAAGCTTTTGGGGTTTGGGTAGAGAAATGGGACTGTAGATGTGAGGAGAGATGGTTGGCACAATCGACAGGGGTATGGCAATTTGGGAAGTTGGGAAGGCAGAAGTAGTTGGGGAGGGGGAGCCAGAGATGGAGCAAAGTAGAGAAAATACTTTACTGGGACGGGTTTTAGGAGATAGGCTAGAGCAAGTTTTCTGCCAAGACTTTGCTTTAACCTTAGAAATCACAGTGGAGGTATATCTAGAAGTGGCGATATAGTGCTGGCGGTCTTCTTCGGGACAATGTGCCTTTGCAAATGCCTTTCGGCGTTTCGCGACGGCATCTGCGACTTCAGGAGACCACCAGGCTTTAGCAGGGCGGTTGATGCTGCCGAAAGGAATGGCAGAAGTGGCAGCATCATTGAGGAGTTTGGTAAAGGTGTGGGTGGCTTCAGAAAGAGAAAGTGTTGTAAAGTTAGAGGGAGTAGGGCAGTGGGTATTAATATAAGTAAGGTAATCGTCCCAGCGAGCTTTATTATAGTTAAGTGAGGGGGGGCGGTGGAAAGAGTTAATTAAGGGGGAAGTGAGAATAGTAATGGAGATAGGAAGATGATCTGAGCCGAGGTCCGGAAGGGTCTGCCATGTGCATTTGGAGGCTATTCGGGCAGGAACTAGGGAAAGATCAGGGGAAGAGCGGTTTGCAGTGGCACGGTGTAGTAGGGTGTGGTGTTCGGGGTTATTAAGAGGTAAAAGATCAGAGGAGAAGAGCCAATCAAACAGATCTTTGCCTGATTGGTCTTCCGGTGAGTGGGAGTCCCAGGATGAATGATGGCTGTTAAAGTTGCCAAAGATGTAAGTGGTAGGAGATGATGGTAAGAGAAAGGGTGAGAAGGATTTTGGGAAAGAGTCGGAGGAAGAGGAGCGGATAGGAGGGACATAAACGTTGAAAAGATGTATGGGAGGGGCTCCTTTTATTTTAACTGCGATAGCTAAATAATCGGAGCTGGGGTCGAGGGAGGAGAGTGAAGTGTAAGATAGACCGGTTTTGACAAGTATGAGTACACCTCCTCCTAGGTTTCCCGTAGAGTTGGTGGTTCCTCTCCTTGTCATAGAACGGTTCTTCTGGAGGGTTTTGTAGCCGGGTATACGGAAGGTGGAGTCAGAGGAGAGGTGTGACTCTTGTATGAAGATGAGATCGTACTGATTATGAAAGAGAAATTGTATGAGTTCAGTACGACGTGGGCGAATCCCATTAGCATTCCACTGTAGGATTCGGAGGTTGTTTCGAGAGGGAGAGGAAGGATGGAAAGAGGATTGTGTGAGAGAGTTGGTATATTGGTTTGAGGAGGAGTAGATGATGCAGAGGGAGGGTAAGTATAAATTAGTTGGGGGTGATTAGGAGGATAGGTGGGGTTATTTGAGGTTGTTTTGGGGGAGGGTTTAGTTTTTGAAGATATGGTTTTGTGGTTGTTTGTGAGTGGAGGTGGGGGATTTGGACTGTGAAAGGATGGAGATACAGAAAAGGATGAAGATACAGGATTAGAGTGTGAGAGGGAGGGGAGGGGTTGAGAAGAGGATGGGAACATTGGGCAAGTCCAAGATTGTCCCGGGGGGAGAAAGACCAGAGCAGGAGAGGTGTACCCAGAGAGAACAGTTGGTACATTGTATTGATCTGTTTCCCCAAATGATTCTACGGGAGCAGACAGAGGAGTCTATAAGGCCAGGGTTGGGGTGAATATCACCACTGATGAGGAGAAGCATAAAGATAAGTATCAGCGGTGGCTGGGATAAGTAATGAAGAGGTTTGGGGTGAAAGGAGGGACGAAGAAGAGATGTCCGAAAGAAAATAGAAGGGGTAGGGGGGCGGTCAATTGGGTTTAAGAGTGCTGTCCATATGTGACCGCGCATTGGACAGCAGGGATAAAAAATGAGAGGAGTTGTCCGAAGGAGAATTGCCCGAGGATGAGACCCTCGGGGAATCGACAAGCCATTTCGATCCTCCCCAGTGCAGGGAAGGGGACTGCACCACCACGTTGAGGTGGCTTGTCATTGGTGCAGTGAGAAAAGAGTCCGTCATCCATTCGGAAAGAGGAACAAAATTTAACACACTTTTTAGGTTGTCCGGTCCGCAGATGTAACATGTAACATCCGGTACGGTAACATGCGCAGTTTGAATAGTGGGCAAGGCATGCAGCCTGGCGGTCTAATGGGGCAGCGACAGATGGTGGAATCCCATCAGATCATCAGTGCCAGGGTGAGTGGCGGTAATAAGATGATGGAACCATGCACCCTGTCCCCTTTCTCAGATATGATTTTTATTGCACAAATCAGCACTGAAATAAGACACAAAAATATTCATACTCTCGCGGAGCGGAAACCACAAGCGCATTGTATCTCGAGTAATAAAACACCTGGTTCAGTGTTTCTTTTCGTGTAATATAAGATTACCCCCCAAAAAATCGGGCTTTATTGATTTGAAGATAAGAAGCTTTTTTTTCCTTAAAAATGTGCAAATCACAACACCGATGACCTAAGAGTGGTTTTATAATTTTTGTATTGATTGTTTCAGCAACAGCAGTTCGGGCAAGAAATTGCGGCGGGGAGCCAGCAGACCGGAACCCCCATTATGAATATGGGGCGCACAATCATTGGGCAGCAACCATATGGATGAAATTGTGCGTAGTTTTGTTATTTGACTCGTCGACGATGAAATAAACACGATCACAAGTCGATTAATTAAAAAGTACAAGCAATTACAGTGGGGGGGATATATTGCACTTAGAATTATGGTGGACCGACCAGAAGCACGGACCCTTTGCCGGCAGCCAACAGTTTCTTTGTGGTACTCGATCAGTTTCGTCACCGATGGAAATGCAGCTTGAAGGCACGAGCAGAAGTCTTTTGGGACAAAAATAAAGAAATCAGAGGCAGTTTCAAAGTGATGCCCTTTTTTTGGTCTACACTGCTGAGGCGACTCGTGGGCTCGGAATGGGGTGCTGGTGCTAAAACACTACGCATAGCTACCTTGTCTCTAGTCTATTCAGCAGCTGAGTACTGTGCGCCAGTCTGGTGTCGCAGTGCTCACACTCGTCTCATTGACAGTGTCTTGAATGACGCCTTGCGCATAGTTACTGGATGCCTGCGTCCCACTCCAACGGACCATCTACCTGTACTCTCAGGCATCCAGCCAGCTAAGCTTCGCCGAATGGGAGCGACACTCTCCTTGGCTTACCGTGGATCTCTGGACCCCGATCATATCTTGCATGGTCTTTTAAGTGGGTCCTCAGATACTCGCCAAGTGAGAATAAGATCCAGACGCCCGTTTGTGCCAGCTGCGCAGAATCTTTTGGACAACCTTTCTAGACTTGGCATCCGCGCCTCTGAATGGACAAATTACAAATGGAAAACGGAGTACTGTGAAAATGCTTCCAGACTCCGTGCTTTTGTGCCCGAGACCGGTGCCAGGCCTGTTGGGATGGGCTTACCCCGAGCAGCTTGGGTTAAGCTCAACCGCCTTCGGACTGGTGTTGGGCGATTCCATTCGTTCATGCACAAATGGGGCCTCGCTCCTTCACCGAATTGCGAGTGTGGCGCCTCTGAGCAAACTGCAGACCATGTACTAACAGCGTGCCCTATACATCGGGCACCACATGGAGCACGAGGTCTGACGGTTTTGAATGACGAAACTCGATGCTGGCTTAGTGACATCACTGCCAGCATCTGATCCAGGCAGTGCAGCAGTCTGGGGTAGTAAAAGGATAAACCCTCGGCCCCAGTCCTGTTTGTGTCTGGCCTGGAGTGGATGCCCTTCAAACAACGACGACGAGAAAAATTATTTATTATTGTAAGAATGCGTTTATTATCCATTAATTTTACAAGTTTGGTTAGTCTGCTATCGGCATTTGAGTCAGTGACACGTGACATGCATAGTTCTTGTGCCGCTTTAACCGTATTTTGCAGATTCTGTTGTTCGCTTTACTTCATATTTTTATTTCATCTCCATATTTATCCTCCTGACTCGCAGGAAAGCGACAGAGGCGCTAATGCATAGGGCAAGCAATTACCCTGACCTGTTTTCTGAGATGCCAATGTATTGCTGTCCGGTTGAAATTTTTTTTTGCCTTTTAGTTTTTAACCCTATTTTAGTTGATTTACTTTACCTTGCTTCGCCAATTTTTTAGCCAATGGCTTAATAATAGAGTTACTGCTAAAGAACTGCATGGACCAATAACGTTTCGAGCCATGCAGGTAGATATTTTTGTATAATACCCATTACAAGACGCAACTTCTTTTTACATGTAGTACCACCATAAAAAATCATCAAGTGAAAACATTTTTTAAGAAACTGATTATTTATTGCAGGACTAAAGATAAAAAAAACCTGCAAAATTTAGAAATTACATCCATTTAGAATTTTTAGAAATTTAGAAATCAATCTCTGTAGAAATACATTCGATATTTTTCAATAAAGTTTTTATTGTCACACTTCCAATCAGCTCTTTTCTCTTTCTTTCCATCTTTCTCTTTTACATAAAAGGTCTTTTAAAAAACTAGCTAATGTCACAAACATTCAGCCAACCTAAAGGGCAACCACCAAGTGTGAAATGCTGAACTGCAAGCTTACAAGACAACAATGCACAAACTTGTTACAAAGTATCAAAACCTTGACTGCTTCTGCTGCCGTCCCGATGGGGGAGCCGCGGGCCGGAGGATCTGTCGCTGCTGCCACGAGATGGCGGGCCAGGGGAGGAAAGTGGGCTGCTTCAATAATCTTTTAAACAAAAAAAATTGAACTAGTGAAGACCTTATATATTCACTGTTAACTAATTAATATAAAAACAATATGAAGTTGATTGAGATAAACGAACATGCATTTGATGGATTAGGGCTGAACTGTGTGCAGAGGCAGTAAACCTTGGATAAACTTAACCTTCCCACAAAAAAAGATCAACTTTAAATAACAATATAGCTAAAAACTTTGAATGCTTTACCAGTGACAAATATGCTTGATATGTTTGAGGAAAACCATTGAACATTAAAATTCGTTGAATGTTCATGTGGTATGATTTTTGTTTGAATTGTGTGTGTTATTATTTCACTTTATCATTTCAAACAAAAACAAATAAAAAAGCAAAAGCTATTTATTTCAAACAAAAGCAAATAAAAACATCCACATAAACACTCTACGAATTTTAATGCTCAATGGTTTTTCTCAAAGATATTTGCTTAAGGAAAATTCATGTTCAAATTGGTTTGATAAACCTGAGACTAAATCCATTGCCTTCACAGTTTTACCATATGTTCATGGAATAGGTAAGAAAATTCAAAGGATGTTAAATGAATTAGATATAAAAGTTGCTCTAAAGCCTTACCGTACTATTGCTAATTATGTCCCTTCTCCCAATAATTTGGTAAAAGAAGAACTTTCTGGTTTGATTTATCAAGTTCCTTGTGCTGATTGCAATCTCATTTATATTGGTCAAACAAAACGGAGTTTAAAATCTAAGTTAACGGAACATAAACATCAAAGACCGAATCAACCATTGCTTTGTGGGCATTCGATGACTATGGAATATGGATTAAATCAGTGGTTCTCAAACTTTTTTTCGTTGTGACGCCTTTGCAAAAGTTTGCTGAGCTTGCGACGCACCAGTCATAAAAACACTGCTACCAAAGTTCCATTTAGTAGTATCGCAACACTTAATGAAGAAAAGAAAGAATCAATGAAGAAACGAAATATCAAAAAGAACAATAGCCCTATCATATAGTAATTTAGTTCCAATTTAATGTGACGTGTGGGCTTGTTTATTTTTGCAAAGGTCGTGGAACCTTGGGAGAATCTTTGAAACTGCCACCCTCATTTCTCTTTCAACGTCTATTCGTGATCGATATTTAGTTTTAATGACGGCCATGGCAGAAAATCCAGCTTCGAATAAATACGACGTAGCGAAAGGGACAAGCACTCGCAATGCTTTTTTCGTCAAAGCTGGGTATTCATCATTCACTGAAATCCAAAAATGTGTCAGATTGACTGAATTAAACGTCCTTTTCAGGAAACTGTTGCAGGTAAGATCAATGTAGTCTTCTTTTTCTTCTACAGTGAAGGAAGATGGGATGGGCTGGACGTAAGGGTCGCTAATCCATTTATAGCTTGATAAATCTTCTGGAAAGTACTGTGCCAACTTCAGCTCGAGCATAAATAGGTGTTGCACAAATACGCTTAAATCTGAAGGCAGCATCATGCTTTTCTTCTCAAGCAGATTGGACAAAAAAGAGAAGTATTGAGAACTTTCGGACACATTTGCAATATCTTCCTTCCATAAATACAGCTTTTTTGTGAACGCTATGATTTTATCTGAAATGTCGAGCATATTTCTATCAGCCCCTTGCATAGACAGGTTCAGTTTATTCAATTTAGCAAAGATATCACACAAATAAGCCAATTTTAATAAAAATTCGTTCTCAGCTAGGTAATCAGCAAGTTGATTCTTTTCTTGTTGCAAAAATGTATGAAGTTCGTCCAGCAGTTCGTAGACTTGTTCAAATGATTTTCCAAGCGAAAGCCACCTGGATGAACAATAAAACAGCAAACTTCGATGCTCTGCATTCATCTCTGCACAAAGTTTTTCAAACACTCTTGATTTTGATGGCCGTGTTTTGATGAAGTTAATAACTTTGGTGACGATTTCAACTGTAGCACCAAGTTCCGGGCTCTGTTCACGAGCCACCAATGCCTCTCGGTGAATCATGCAATGCATCCACTTAGCCATTGGGGCATGTTCTTGAATTAGGCTTCGCAGTCCAGAGCGGCTGCCAGACATTGCTTTGGCGCCATCTGTGCATATGCTAATGCACTTTCCCCAATCTAAGTTGTTTGTGGAAATAAAATTGTCGATTATGTTAAAAAGATCAATTCCTCGGCAACCAAGTTCAATAGGCTTGCAAAAGAGTAGTTCTTCTACCAAGTTGTGCTCAGAAAAGTCAACAAATGCACGTAGCATATTAGGTGGGCATCTTGACTACTATCAGTCGCTTCACTAATTGCAGGCTGAATTCTCGCTCTTTCATTCGATCGATCAGTTGATCGTGAATGTCCAACGTCATGTCACCAATCCGACGACACACGGTATCATTGGATAACGGTACTAACTTTAATTTTTCGGCAGCTCTTTCTCCTATCATCGTACTTGAAAGATCAATTGCAGCAGGCAGTATTATTTTCTCAGCAATGCTGTGAGGTTTTTTATACTTAGCGATTCTGTGCGCAACTAGATAGGATGCTAATAAAGCCTTTGATGGGAGTTGCGTAAATTTCGAAATAATTAATACTTGGCTCTTCATATCAGTTAATTTTCGAGCAAAAAAGTTTCTGGGTTTACTTGCAAATTTCGGATGTGATGATGTCAAATGTCGTTTAAGTTTGTTCGGTAACATACTCTCACTGGCCAATATCTTGTTGCAAATAACGCACTGAGGTTTTTCCTCACCGTTTTGCAAAATAAACGTGAAACCAAAATCCAAATAAGTGTCGCTGTACTTGCGAGACTTCTTTTTAGGTTTATCATCTCCAATCGAAGATTTACGCTTGGCCTGCAACATTAACTTGCTGTTTACATCCATTTTATAACTGACTTTTTACTGAATAAATTTTATAACTGACTTCTTACTAAATGAATTGCGCAATGCGTTGTAAGCAATAAAAAAGATTTTAGTTGAAGTAATGGCTATTACATAACAATAGAAAAAACTTCGAATGCTTGAAGCGTGAGCCGGTGGAAGTAGTAGGCTACATTCTTGGTATCCAATTAAGAACAGTAAGCCTTAAGCTATAAAACCGTAATTTATACATTAAAATTTTCTCTTTTTCGAACAGAATGGCTGTGCGACGCCCTACGAGACTTCAAACGACGCACAGTTTGAGAACCACTGGATTAAATGATAGATTGGGAAAACACATTTATATTAGAAGTTGAAACTGATTTTAATAAAAGATTGTTCGTTGAAAGTTGGTTTATAAATTCAAAATCGAATGTAATTTTAGTTTGCATCTTTGCCAAGTTAATATGTGAACAGTTACAATTACTCAATTTTGTTGCCATAACAATCAGCAAAGTGAACCACCCACTGTTCGACGTTGGGCGCATTTCTACGGTTAGTGATGACGAGCTTTTAGCAGTTGTTACTGTCAGGGCATGATATGGAATAGAATAAAAATTTTCCATATTCCATACCTTTTCCATACTTTGCATTATATTTAAAAAATCCTAAATAAGTGTTTTTATAAGTTTAACTCAGGCGTTCGCAAACTTTTTTAGCTAAAGGGTTGCATTGAGAAGTTGATTTTGTTTGATGGCTGCACCATAGTGTTGATTAATGGCCCAAAAAGTAGTAAATCCGTCTTGAAATTTTTAATTTTCTAAAAGTAATGTCTAAAGCAGTGCTTTCCAAACTGTGTGTCGCCAGCTGGACTTGAAGCAATATTTGGCTCTAGCTATTTACAGTTCAACAAATTATGTTATAGGGGCTATTGACCAATAATATATTTTTTGAAAGCAACAATATATAATAAAAAGTTTTTCCCTTATTATTTTTAAAATTTTTGCAAGCAAGCTCATATATCTCATTAAAATTGTAAGTTGAGAATTTGCTGTAAAAGCTTTTTGATTAAAATTAAATTAAGAGGTGTCGCCAACAACGTTCCCTCTAAGAGCTTGATTAGTGTGCGCGGAATAAAAGGCCGTGTGAACAGTGGTGGATATTCAAATTTAGGGACCCAAAGCAAGGATTTCATCTCTGAATTCCCTACTTTGCTTTCCAAACATCTCTGAAACCTAAAATCAATCTTTGTATTTCCCTTATTTTGTCCCGACTTTTCTAAGTATGGTTCTATTATTGAGGTAAAGGCCTTTTTTTTTTTTTAGAGAACACCTTGATTTCGGGAATAAAATAGGGATATCCGAGATGAAATCGAAGTGAAGACTTTTTTTTTAGAGAACACCTTGATTTCGGGAACAAAATAGGCAGATCAGAGATGAAATCAATGACTTTTTTTTTAGCGATCACCATGGTTTTTGGACTGAAAACTGAAAGATGAGACGAAAGCTATTTGAATATCCACCACTCTGTGGAGCTTGCTTCTGATTGAAAGCACGTATTTAGTTTGTCTTGCCAATATTTATGCAGTGCGCGGCGAAACGAAAGTACTGCGCGGGGGTTCTAGGCTAGCTGCGCGGCCGCACAGCCGCGCAGCTTAGGGGGAACGTTGGTCGCCAATTTATTTCTGGTTTAAAAGTGTGTCACTTACACAAAAAGTTTGGAAAGCACTGGTTTAAAGTCTCAAAAAGTAGTGATCTCAAAAAGATCTTTACTTTGAATTTGTCCAGATTTTCTTGATTTTTGTACCTAAAAATTAGTGATCGCTAAAAAGGACCTGGAATTCGGTTGAAGACAAACAGAAATTAATAATTTTTTAAATTATTTGTTTGAGGTTTTCACGGGCTGCACAAAAAATTGTTACAGGCCGTAGTTTGCCCATCCTTTGTCTAACTTGTCTGAGTGATCAATCTATAATTTTAGTTGGCAACGTGGTCGAGTGGTTAGAGCGTTGTGCTTATGATCAACATAATCTCGATTCAAAACCCACTAGCGCCATTCTGTGGTATCCTTGAGAACTTTATGCATTTTCCCATGCTTGGTGGTCTTGGCAAGCAGTTCTAAATTACAATCATATCTCTATTAAATTACAAGTGGACAGCAATATCTTGGCATCTCTGGAAGCAGGTCGGGGTAATTGCTTACCCTATGTATTAGTGTCTCTGTTGCTTTCCTGCAAGTCTGGAGGACAAATATAAAAATAATATAAACAAAAGATAAAACAGTCTTTGTTTTGATATGTGCATTTAAATGTTGATAATGCACATCAATATTTGATTAGATCTAACAATGTTTTTTTTGTAATTTGTTGTGTTTTTTATTCATGTTCAACCATTCTGAGACTATATGAAGTTTTTTTTAAGTATTGAGCAGTTTATAAATACATCTTATTTTTATTATTTAAACTGAAAATGTCCAATGGGGCAACCAAGAAGGTTATCTATCTCTGAATTTTCTGAAAGAGACAGACTGCAAGCAAACAAGGCACTCAGACTTGAACTTAAAAACAGGCCCCATCCTGAAGTTGCAAACTGTTTACACACCACTGAAATATCACTATTCTGGTTGTAACTTCCATTCTTTTTTCCTACCCTATTCATTTAAATTTACTTTTTTCTATTATTTGGTGCATCTGATCAAAGGCAGCTTTATTGACTGCACTTAGTATGAAAACAACATTAAAATGAGCAAGTATGAAAAATATAAGGAAGTATGAAAAATTCTTTTCATTCTATTAATAAAATCTTCCATTCCATATTTTAACAATTCTATATTCCGAAATTTGCCTTCCATTCCATTCCATAACATGCCCTGGTTACTGTGAACATTTTAATCTCTAAGATGTCAGTTGATTTCTGACTGACCAAACGTCAGTTTAAATAAAAAATACCCTGCTGATTTAGTAAGTTATCATCAGGAGAGCATTCAAAGTTTTTAACAATATTAATGCCTGGTGGGCAAAGTCAGTACATTTTTAAACAACATTATTAACATTCAATAATCAAAGTTAATAATGTTCTATCTTTACAAAAGAACAAATTTATGATCCTTTGATTTGGTTTTCATTAAAAAAATGCTTTAATTGGTCGGCAGCATGGTCGAGTGGTTAAAACACCGGACTGATGATCAGCATGGTCTCGGCTCAAAACCCACTTGCGCCATTCTATTGTATCCTTGGGAAAGACACTTTACGGCACTTTCCCCTGCTTGGTGGTTTTGACAAGCAGTTCTAAATTGCAGTCATATCTCTACTAAATTACTAGCAGACAGCAATATCTTGGCATCTCCGAAAGCAAGTCGGGGTAATTGCTTACCCTATGTATAGCGCCTCTGTCGCTTTCCTGTGAGTCAGGAGAATAAATATAGAGATAAAAAAAAAAAAATTACAAATGTAGAAAAATAATTTTTAATTTTAAAACTAAAAAACAAAATATTGATTAAGCACAAGATCTACCCTCCATCTTCTGGACAAGAGAACTGACTGATTATGACTGTGCTTAGCAAGCTGCTAAGCTGAATAGATTAAATTAATTAAAAACAATAAAATTGATGATAATGAATGTAATTAATGTCACAAACACCAAGGAAAAAAAATCCCTCAAACTTACTTTTGTCAAAACGTGAGGACCTGAAAATAATAAAATTACTTTCTACTTCAGTCAAACACCACAAAATAATTAATTAGAATATAATACACAATGAAAACACAGTCTTTGATAAAAAATTTTAAAAAAAAATTAACATTTAAAAGATTATGGCCAACATATTGTTAATGTGTAAAATTATAAAATGAAATTTAATGATTGTTTTAAGGCAAGGGTGGGCAAACTTTTCAGCTAGCAGGCTGCACTTGGAAGCAGAATATGTTTGAGGACTGCACTATAGTGATTTCTTAAAAGGTTTTCACTTTGGTTCTGCCTCAGATTTCTGAGTTTTCAAGCCCAAAATAAAGTGATCTCTTAAAAAGTAAAAGTCTTTACTTTAATTCTGCATTGGATTTCTGGAGTTTTGAACCCAAAATAAAGTGACCTCTAAAAAAAGGGCTTCACTTTGATTCTGCCACGGATTTCCTGGTTTTTATACCAAATAAATCAGTGATCACTAAAAGTAATGCCCAAGAATTTGGTTGAAAGAAAAAAACAATCAATAATTTTTTAAAAGTATTTGTTTGAAGCCTTCATGGGTTGCACTTGTGCACTGTAGTTTGCCCACCTTTGTTTTAAAGTATGATGCAGCAATGTGAATGAGTGATGTGGTTCAGACATTCAAATTTATCACACTTGCAGAAGTTTACAATAGTTTTCTGTTTGAAAGTTTTGGCAAGCTGGAAAGAATTAAAATTATTTCACACATTGACTGCCAAAATCAGTAAAATCTATTCCAACACCAATGTTTTTTCTATTTTTCTCACTTGAAAACAGTTAATAGGTTTAAATAAATTCTTTGATGTAAAGAGCTTTATTATGACCAATGTTACTCATACAGTAAAACCATTTTAACTTTTTTGATTTTTTGGTCGTCTTTAAAAAGACTGCTATCTTAAGGCATTCAGCCAACTCATCAAAAGAAATTGAGGCAATGGTGAACTAGAAGAAATACATAGTACAGTACATACAGGGTGGCCAACAAGTAGCCCAACAGTTAGATGAGATGAAAGATAATCAATAAGTAGTTTAAAAGCTTGTATGTGTGCATGTGTACATGCAAGGTATGTCTAAATTCATCCAATCATACAATTGTAATTTCATTTCAGACAATTTGTATTAAAAAAAAGTGACATAATTGCAATTTCATTTTTCCCAATGTCTAGCAGATTATCACAGCAGCAGAGAGTCTTCATTGTGGAGCATTATTGGCAAACTAAAAATGCTGCACGAGTGATTGACGCATGGTGAGATGAATTTGATGATCCACCACCACATCAAGAAATTATTTACAACATCAGAGACTGATTCCATCAAACTGGCACTGTGACTTCAAATATTCTGAAAGACCAACATCAGTTAACATAGCTGCTAATGCCGCACTTGTCGCCACATCACTTCAGCACAATCCATGTAACAGCGCAAATTGTTTGAATATTTGAACTTGGCATTAGTTGCTCATCTGTACAAAACATTTGGTGCAAAAATGGTCATCAACCATTAGATGAATAAATTCGTTGAATGATTAAATTGAGTACATTTAATGCTATTTTCATGAGTGATTATCGATTTAATTTTTGCTCTTCTAACTGTCAGACTAGCCTACTTATTGGCTACCCTGTATAGGAGAGCAAACATAAAAAAAAAGTATCTTTGATTGGTTGAGAGAAACAGAGCATCACTTGACTTATAGCACACTCACTTGTGCTTTAAGCAAGGATAAAAAGAAGTCAAGAAATTTGATGAATGTGGTTTCAAGCATTGCCAGGTAAAAAAAAATCTTTGTGCAGTTAAAACTAAGATGGATTATTAAACAAGTGACCTCCATAAAAGTTAGCTCTTGTATTAATTCATATCATACTCTATAAGCTTTGACACTTTAAAAATTAATTGAATTAAATAAAGAACAGTATGAATATATGTGTCAATGATTACTGGAGGTAATAGCCAATTGCAGAATGCCTACTACAGTACATATAGCAGGTAGGTGGCACTCTAACATTGGCTGTTTGTAAATGATTTATCAGTCCTGTTGTAATGCATTCATAAGCAGTGGCAGCTTGTCCATAGGGCGACAGAACTGTATTTTGAATTGACAACTTCATGAGCTGTTTTAAATTCAGCTCAAAAATTTCATAAAGATACACACAAAATGACACAATCCATTGAAGCATTTATGTGATACATTAAAAATATTTGAGCTGCAATAAATACAACTCATTCATAATAGAATCTGGACTGCAAAAAAAGATTAAAATCTCATTGCAAGCAGATGGGAGTTGGCCAGGTCTAAGTTCTTGTTATTTAACCCACTAAGGGCACTGGCGTATTTAAATATGCATAAGCGAAGTGCCAATAGAGTATTTAAATATGCAGTTGAATCTTAGTGAGAAGTGCCAATAGCGTACCTAAATAAAAAGTTGATTTATCAAAAACTATCAGACGAAATGGTTTAAGATTTTGTATATAGCATATAGTCATGAACCTAAGCTCTCATTTAAAATTTTATCAAATTTAAATGACGGAAAAACTTTCATCACTAATAGGTTAATTTCTTTTGGAAAAAATAGCCAGTTAGTCTAAAATTAATCCTGGTTGCTACATTA
>CAVMFT010000309.1:0-45294 GCA_963680785.1 Diplosoma virens
AATTATACTTTGCTGAAAAAAACAATCCAAACATTAACGTCAAAACTGAAGAATATTTACATCTGGCTCCGCTTCAGTGTATAATTAATTATTTCCAAAATACAAATGACCAACAATTGGACCCTTTTATTTTAAACACCCGCCATCTTTTAAAAGAACAAGACTTACATGTTATTGAACAAATTACTACTGGTCAATCAAACAATCAAGCTTGGCATGAAATAAGACAGGGTATGATGACCGCTTCAAACTTTCATAGAATTCAAACTAGAATCAAAACATTGCAGAAACATCCCGGTGAATCGGCGTATGCTTTGTTGCGTCAGTTGTGTCGCGTTAATCCAAGTTTTTCTACTTTGCCAATGAGTTTGGAATGGGGACACAAAAACGAAAAAAAGGCTATAAGATCTTATAAAAAAATAGCTTGAAAGATTCATCGATGCTTTCAATTTAGCAGTACTGGTCTATGTTTATGTAAGGAAAACTTCTTGATTAGATGTTCTCCAGACGGCGTATGTTTTTGTAAATGCCCAAAGAATAAGAATTGTCCTCGCCGATGGCTTATAGAAATCAAATGTCCTTACATTTATAGATATAGTCCGGCAAAATTAGCTGCTAAAGAAAACGGTTGCTACTACAACCGCGCTAATAATGTATGGGAACTTTCAAGCACGCATAAACACTATACCCAGGTGCAAGGATTGATGGGTATTATGAAGTACAAACATCTTGATTTTGTCGTATATACCACTAAAGGTATCGTTGTTATACCTGTTCTATTTGATCGTCCTTTTTACGAACGTTTAGTTGCTGATTTGCAATATTTTCAAGCAAATTTTTTATTTCCGCACATTATTAAAATGTATGTGTAAATAAAATGGCAGTTCTTAACTAAATGAATATAGCTACCATTTCGTGTTATTTTTTATCTTTTGTTATACGTAGCCTACATTTTAACAATACAACCTGAAAAGCGGATGATGTTGTAACTACAGTATGTTGCCTAATATGCAGTTTGGTCGAGCTGCTAAATTCTAAAACTTTTAGATAGCGCAGCATTGCCAGTTTTGCGTTTAAAAAACCAAATACTTTACCTCCATCTGTTCATCGGTTTTTAGAAGCAGTAAATTAAATATAATTAAGCATTATTGATTAGCGGAAGTAGTTAAGCATTTTAAAGTTTTATCAAAAACAGTAACGATCCTAATGGACGACATTTAAGAAAACCAATAAGTAAAAAAGCTTTAAAGAATATCAACAACATTATCCTAATAAGAAAAACAAGCATACACGATATAGTGGTGTGTATTGCAACGCCGTGTAAATCTCTTTCAGCAAATACCTTCGATTGGAAGATTTCAGTGAGAGATCACGTGATCTTAAAGTGAACTACAAACAAAGCGTTATTGTTTCTTCGCATTTGCACGGCTTTTAACAGCTGTCCAGTCGTGAACTGGTTTCGTGCTGGTTCGTAAAAGCTTTATGATCGTCGTCGTCGTCGTTTGAAGGGCATCCACTCCAGGCCAGACACAAACAGGACTGGGGCCAAGGGTTTATCCTTTTACTACCCCAGACTGCTGCACTGCCTGGATCAGATGCTGACAGTGATGTTATTAAGCCAGCATCGAGTTTTGTCATACAAAACCGTCAGACCTCGTGTTCCATGTGGTGCCCGATGTATAGGGCACACTGTTAGTACATGGTCTGCGGTTTGCTCTGAGGCGCCACACTCGCAATTCGGTGAAGGAGCGAGACCCCATTTGTGCATGGACGAATGGAATCGCCCAACACCAGTCCGCAGGCGGTTGAGCTTAACCCATGCTGCTTGGGGTAAGCCCATCCCAACAGGCCTGACACTGGTCCCGGGCACAAAAGCACGGAGCCTGGAAGCACTTTCACAGTACTCCGCATTCCATTTGTGATTCGTCCATTTAGAGGCGCGGATGCCAAGTCTGGCAAGATTGTCCAAGAGATTACACGCACCTGGCACAAACGGGCGTCTGGATCTTAGTCTCACTTGGCAAGTATCTGAGGACCCATTTAAAAGACCATGCAAGATATGATCGGGGTCCAGAGATCCACGGTAAGCCAAGGAGAGTGTCGCTCCCGGTCGGCGAAGCTCAGTTGGCTGGATGCCTGAAAGTACAGGTAGGTGGTCCGTTGGAGTGGGACGCAGGCATCCAGTAACTATGCGCAAGGCGTCATTCAAGACACTGTCAATGAGGCGAGTGTGAGCACTGCGACACCAGACTGGCACACAGTACTCAGCTGTTGAGTAGACTAGAGACAAGGTGGCTATGCGTAGTGTTTTAGCACCAGCACCCCATCCCGAGCCCACGAGTCGCCTCAGCAGTGTGACGCGCGATGATAGTTTTTTGCGCAATGCCACTAAATGATGACGAAACGTGAGCGATCTGTCCAGTTTTACCCCAAGGTATGTAGGGGTTGGACAGAACGGTAAAAGTCTACTATTGTTGTAGACCTTTAGCTCACGTTTGGCCTCTCGGTTATTTAAGTGAAAGGCTGCCGTCACAGTCTTAGTGTGACTGAGCTTCAACCTCCAAGTCTGGAGATACGCTGACAGTGTGGACATGTCTTGGCTTAAAGTCCCCTCCAAGTCCTTCCAGTTTCCAGAAGAGTGCAACAATGCTAAATCATCAGCATAAGCAAACTTTCTGGAAATCATGGAAGGAAGATCGTACGTATAGATGTTAAATAGGAGGGGAGCCAAGACCGATCCCTGAGGAACGCCGTTTTCAAGACGGCGTAGCCTGCTTTGCTTGCTGTCACCGGTGGTAAGGGTGAAACTTCGATTTCGGACAAGCTCCATAATCATTTTGACCATGTGCTTATCCGGAAGTAGTCTCAGCAGCTTGCAGGTAAGGCCACGGTGCCAGACAGTGTCATAAGCAGCTGTCAGATCGATAAATACGGCATCGGCCTTCTTTTTTTAGCCTCGAAAGAATCCTCGATGTTCTGGGTTAGCAGAACAACTTGATCTACGGTTGAATTCCCGCGTCAAAACCCAGCCTGCTCTTTAGGGAGCAGTGGATCGATTAATGGTTCAACGCGGGCGTAGATAAGCCTCTCGAGGATCTTGTAGGGGACACAGAGCAGAGATATCGGTCGATAACTCTATGAATCCCCCACGGGCTTTTCTAATTTTGGGATCGCGACCACAAGCGCTCTTCTCCAGATCTTGGGAATTTTGAGTCGGCGCAAACAGGAAGAAAGGAAGTCACGTAACCAGGACTTCAAAGCAGCTCCTGCATGGAGTATAAGCTCGAGGCAGATGAAATCAGGACCCGGAGTTTTACCTGGTTTTAAGTGCTGAAGGGCAGCAGCAAATTCTCTCTGTGAAAAATTGTCAGAGATATTTACTGCGTCTGGTGTTGTGGCCCTCCAAAGGTCAGACACTTCTTGAAAGACAAGTCGAGATGACTTGCGATCAACAGCCTCGTATTTCCCATTTCTAACCAGCTGAGATGCAATAGCATTAGCTGAAACGGGACAGTGACGAGGAGAGTGTCGTGACCTACCAGTAAGGTTGTTCAAAATACTCCACGCTTTTCGACTAGAGTGTGAGAAGTTAATGCTCCAAACTGCTTCAGACCATCGATCCCTCCGCTTTCTGTCAAGCTTGGCAAGCAGAGCTATAGCAGCCAAACTTGAGTCGTCCCCTGAGGAGACTGCAGAAAGGTTTTATAGAGGGATTCACACTCTGCATCCCAACACAAAATATAGTTATTTCGATACCCGCGTGGGATAGTCTTTTTGGGTGCTTTCTTAATGGTGTTATAGAAGTCCTGGTAAGCCGCATCCACATCAAGTGAATCAGGCGGCAACAAAGTGTTTGCGAATTTATTCGTCAAAGCAATGTAGTGACTCCATTTGGCCTTGCGGAAGTTCCATCGCTTAACAGGCATGCTTGGCACTGCCATAGCAAACCTTGGTGGTGTAATAAGCGAAGGTCCATGTTGTGACCTGGGAAACTTCTCAAGGACACGTCTATCCGGTAAGCGACTGTTTGGACCTACGCTAGCGAAAGCTAGATCTGGATTGGTGCCAGTGTTCCAGCGGCCGGAATAAAAACTGGCAGCGTCTTTGGCATTATATAGGAGGGCAAGACAATTAATACTTGCCCATCCAGCCAAGCACTCACCGTCCGGACTGTTGTCATCATAACCCCAGTCAGCATGACGACAGTTAAAATCGCCA
This sequence comes from Diplosoma virens, assembly GCA_963680785.1. Classification (NCBI taxonomy): domain Eukaryota; kingdom Metazoa; phylum Chordata; class Ascidiacea; order Aplousobranchia; family Didemnidae; genus Diplosoma; species Diplosoma virens. Next base: position 4,219 of record CAVMFT010000309.1, read on the forward strand.
GCGTACAGACAGGGGTGAGGAAACACTGGGAGATCCAGTGTTCGCTATCGCGTTGGCGGTGGTTTGTAGACGTTGACTATTTTATAGCCATCAACGTCCACACACAGCCACTCGATCTCCGATGTCGGTGGAGATTGGTCCAAAAGCATGTATCTCAGTCGCTCGTGGACAAACGTGGCAAGGCCATGCTTCCTGCTTAAAGAAGACCAAGATAGTTGGTAGTTTGGAAGTACCAACTTCTCTGCATCAGTGCAGTGGGTCTCCTGCAGTAGGATGACGAGTGCCTCAGACTGCATAGCGAGGTGATGAAGAACGTTCATCTTGCTTGCAGTGAGGCCTTCGATGTTCAGCTGAAGAATAATGGGTCTTCGGAACTTGTTGGCAATGTGCCCTGAAAAGGGCAGTTTTATCCTGGCATTGCCCCGTCCTAAAAAGGACGTTTGCCGATTAGCAGACCCACACTAAACATCGGAATAGGTGGATACCCTTCCGTTTTGGTAGGTTCGGTTTCGGTCTTTCATTTTAAAATCAATGAGCAGACTTACTCACGGCCCAGGCTGCGTGAAAGCACCTACCATCTGGGCCAGCTTTATGATAATACAGTTGTTTGATATCGCAAACGCCAGCGTCACTTAAGTTTTTCTAATTAATATTTTATTAACAAATGATTACGAACAAACATTTTTACAATAATGCGTTATTCTAATACACTTTATATTTCCTACCTTGCTTAAGCAATATTACACAAACATTACTTTGTATAAGCTATGTTTAATTGCAAATTTACTGTTGAAAGTAAACGCAAAAATACGTAACACAGCAAAGAGCATTGCAATATGCGCTCGAAAAAGAATCAATCAGAACAAAGGCAAGGTTGTATGTTACTCAAACAAGCAGCGACATTAACTGCAGCATCAATTGTTGACAAAGTGTTCATAGAAATGTTTCCTTGAAGCATCTGAAATTCTTTTAATCTTCCAATAGCTCGCTCCACAACTATACGAGCTCGAGCGATGCGTCTGGTTAGCGTAGTTGCATGCATAGACAACTGCTTTCCGTGTGAAAACGGTGGAATGTTCAAAGTTGCACCACGAATTGCTAGCAAGTCTCTAATAAGAAACCCACGATCTGCAACCACATTGTGTTCTGGCTTAATTAAGTCAAGAAATCCAGATTTAGACACAATATTTTTATCACTGATGTTTCCGGTATATAATTTAGATACAAAAGTAATTGTGCCTGACGGCGTACAAGCTAGAAGGAATTTTAAAGTATTTTGGTGCTTGTAGCTGCTCCAAGTTTTTCTCTGAGCTGCAGTTGAGCTTGCTCGTTGCACTTGAAATTCCGTGCAATCAATAACTGCAATCGTATTTTTAAAGTACTTGAATGCTGCAACAGGTCTATTTTCTAACAATTCACGAGTAGGCCATTTAATCAAAAAACTTAATTGCTTTTGCAAAAAATTTAACCAGGTTGTTGCGACCCTGCTTGCAGTTATTGTGGATACTCCAAAAAGCATTCCAAGATGCTGCAAGTCAAATCCTCGTCGCAAACGCATAAGTGTAAGAAGAAATGCTTCCCATGGTAGTAAGGCAGTGAACTTGGAATGTCCACCCTGAATGAAAACAGTTTATGGTTACATAAGTTTGAGGTAACTATACTTGAAGACCGGGGTGTGAAATCTTATTGCACTCACGGGCCATAGCCAAAAATTAAGCAATTGGTGCGGGCCGCATAAGATTTTGAGCAATATAGTTTTCCCCAAATTTTATACGTTTGCACGAATCAGGACCTTTTAGCTTTCTAGCACTTCACGGATACGTGAAGAAATTGAAACCTAAATTTTAGCAAAGACCATTTAAAGGTTATCACTTAAAATCTGACCCTGATTTCTCGATTTTCGTCACAAAAAAATACTACTGGCTTAACTTCTTCCCAACCACACACGGGCCGTAAATTCCCCAGCCGTGGTATAAGACAATGCTGTAGTTCAAATTTTATGGTTGGCATGAACTATAAAACTATATATACAGTAATGGCCGAAAGTTTAGGTTCACCTAAAGATTTTTTAAAAAACAGCATATAATGAAATCAATTTTGTTTGATTAATAAAAATAACACTCTTTCGCGATGTGTGGACCTATATAAAATTGTCTGACGTCACTCAAGTGAACACTCGGTTTGAATTTATTTGCTAAAATTTCCAAAAAACCTCTGTGACATCACAATGCCTAAGCAAATGCGCACGTCCGTTAGTATTGCTGCGTTTGATGCGAAATAAGAATTTCAATTGTCAGCGACAAAGCTTTTAATCATTGATTAATTATTTTTTTGTGAAATTTATCCTTTTGACAAAAGTAAAGCATCACTCAAATTTTGTACTCTTAATTAATTTTTAACGTCATATCAATATCGTCATTAACGTCACATTTAACATCACAAAACCATATAATTATAAAACATAGCAAGTAATCATACAATTGAAATGTTAAAGAAGCAAACCAAACTTATCACTTAAGTGAAATTGTAGCTGCTTAAACTACACCTCAAGAAAGGCATAAACCAAAATATTTAATCATAATCAAATAATTACAGTATTAGAAATCACCGATATTTGCGATTCTCCTCTCAAGTAATGTATTTCCTTCGTTTTCTCGTGTACAAAATTGAACACTAATCCGAGTTTCTGAACTGATAAACTGCACACAAAATTGATTATTCATTCAACATAAGTACGAGTACTCGTAATAATAATAGGGGGAGCTTAAAATTTAAATTAATATCAAGCTCTTTAAAAAATATGGTATTAATAGAAATAAACATGTTCATACTATCAGAATAAAAAGTACAGCCAATATATTTTGAAATATAGTTTATTAAGGACGTTTTGAAACTAAAACTCATTCCATCATAAACTTGTAAAATATTATCAATTACGAGCTTTACAAATTGATAATAGAATGAGTTATAATTCTGACAGACAGACAGACAGACAGACAAGTTTATTTCATACAATTCCGTATTAATATATAACGCACACAAAACAAAACAATAACAGTAAAAATAATTATAATGAAGAAAATGAGTGCATTTAATTGACGTAATTTGTTACACGAAAAAAAATAAAAAATAAAAAATAAAAAAAATAAAAAAAAAAATAAGATATGACGATATCTCATGTTATTTTATTAAACTTTCTTCCACAGTGCTTACCCCTGTACTTTCAACATTGGTTAATTCGGCTATGACTCTAGGTATTTTTCCTGAAAAATTAAAGTTATCCAAGGTAATTCCTTTATTTAAAAAAGGTGATAAACTTGATGTAAGCAACTATCGCCCTATATCTATATTAACATGTTTCACAAAAATTTTTGAAAAAGTCATTTTTAATCGTCTCTTAAATTTTTTTAATAAACATTCTGTTCTGGTTTCGAATCAATATGGCTTTCGAGAAAATTGCTCTACGTCTCACGCAATTCTAGATATAGTAACTTCAACTTATGATAATATTAATAATAACCAATATACAGGAATGGTTACACTTGATATTACTAAAGCATTTGATACTGTATGCACAAAAGACTCTTGATAAAACTTGACCATTATGGAATAAGAGGAACAGCCTTTAATCTGATACAATCTTATTTAAATAATAGATTGCAATATGTGCACGTAAATAATAATGAGTCCAATCGAAAAAGAGTTATAATGGGTGTACCTCAAGGATCTGTTTTAGGCCCGCTTCTCTTTCTAATTTATATCAATGACCTTCAAAATTGTTTGAAAAGTATCCCTAGACTCTTTGCTGATGACACTGCCTTGTTAATTAATGCTTCCAATATAACTGAACTCGAAATCAAAATAAACGATGAATTGTCTAGAGTTTCCCAGTGGATGAATAAAAATTGTCTTACTATTAATCCCTTCAAGTCGCAAGCTATAATAATACCGCCTTTGCTATCACAAGTAGTTTCGCCGAGTAATATTAATATTAAACTTAATTCTAGTATAATTGCGATTTCAAACAGTATTAATTATTTAGGCGTCCTAATTGATTCCAAATTATTGTTTCATGATCATATTCATAAAATTCGTAGCAAACTCTCTCGTGCAGTTGGTATTTTATGCAAACTAAAAAATTTATTTCCTTCTTGTATCTTAAAAAAACTTTACTTTGCTTTCTTTCATTCACACTTACTATACTGTCTTACAATATGGAGTGCTACATATAAAACTTATCTCGAACCATTAAGAAAATTACAAAATAAAGCTATGCGAGTCATCAATAATATGCAATGGTCATCAAATTCTGATCCTTTGTTTAGAAAAAACAAAATTTTAAAATTAGATGACTTAATCAAGCTTGAAACTTCAAAATTAATGTTTAATTTAGACAGATGTAAATTACCGACTTCTTTTACAAAATATTTCAAAAAGGTATCTCAAATTCATTTCCGTGTAACCCGTTCATCAGTCAATAATAAGTTATACTTACCAAGATATCGATCCAATCGTTTGCAAAGATCTCTTAAATATAGAGGAGTTAAAGTTTGGAATGATGTTCCTTGTAATTTAAAAAAAAATTGCTACTCCATATATAATTTTGGCTACATGTATAAATGTTATATCTTAAATTCTTATCCTTAAATCCATTAATATTTCAAATCAAACTTATATCTACAGTGGTCCATTTTTTATCTTTTTCTATAACATACGTTTATTTTTATAACTTTAATTAATAGGTGGCTGCTCGACTTGAAGACCAATTAATTATTTTTTGGTCACTTCGCAGTCTCCGCATACATTCGGTATAATTATATATCATCTTATTTTTTTTTTATTTTTTTATTTTTTATTTTTTTTATTTTTTCGTGTAACAAATTACGTCAATTAAATGCACTCATTTTCTTCATTATAATTATTTTTACTGTTATTGTTTTGTTTTGTGTGCGTTATATATTAATACGGAATTGTATGAAATAAACTTGTCTGTCTGTCTGAAACGTCCTTAATAAACTGTTTCAAAATATATTAACTATACTTTCTATTCTGAAATTAGTTAAGTGATTCAAATTTTATGCTCCAATGTTCATAGTAAAAAAAATGTTTTTTTTCCAAAACCCCCAACCCATATCATGGGTGTAGTAAATTTTAATGGGGGCGCAAAATATGAAAAACAACAAATTTTAATTTAAAGCAATTTTATTTCATTAAAAATGACACAGCACTTTTAAATGATACAGAGCATCAAAATAAATAACATATTTATAAATTGATACAAGAATTTATTTGTCATAAAGTTGTAAAATACTAATATTATGAATGGTAGATACCGACGTTTACCAGCATTGCTAATTATCAATAATTGCACTAATTTAGCTCTGCTAACAAAACATCTATACTGTCTATTTTATCATAAAAAGTGGTGATTTTTTTCCAAAATTTGATTACAAATCCATAACTACCAGTATGAGATTTCTTTTTTCATTTTTGTGAGAAAATTTAGCCAGTTGTTTGAAAATAGAAAGAGATAATAGTCCTACTACTGTACTATGCATTTATTGTTTTTATTGAAAATGTTCAAATGTTTCTTATTTATAGAAGCACATTAAAAAACATTGGCATACTTTGTTCACAATGGCATATGAGAACATTCTTCTATCTTTGAGCTAAATTGATTAATTGATTGTGTTTTGTGCAGTGGATGGATTGATTAAAATTGACCTAATCAAACTGTTTTTAAGTATAATACTTGATCAAAATGGTAGTTTGAATTGATTGCAGAAATGCAATTGCTATACAATCAGCTGATTATATATGATTAGCAAAAGATGCTGAATATTTTTTTACATGTTTTAAAATTTGCTTGCCTGGAATGATCAATAAACTGTTTGCTAAAAGTTACGTAAATTATGTAGCAGCACAAATCTAACTGAAAAAGAACAGATTTTCAGGTTGATTCATACTTAAATTTTCTAAAAATTCTTTCAACAATAGTGCAATATAAGCTGTTTGGTTGTGGAAACTTTGATGAGAACAGTTTTGGGGGTTATCAAAGCTTTATCAAATAATAAATACACTTACATAGAAGATAAAAATCCTTTCAAAGTTGTTTTTTATAAAGACAACTATAGTACAATTAAATAATGACGATTTTTTAAACATACAGCTTTGCAGATTATTGAGACACACTAACTTTTTCACTACAGTAAGGTAGGAGTTCATAATTAAGAAGTACTAAGTTCTGATGGTGGGAAAGCCAAGTGTTTTTACCTTGAGAAAAATAGTTGAGAAAATCCTACAAATTTATTGCTATATTATAAAATTATACAATAGGAAGAAAACAAAATATAATTATTGTAAGTCTTGAAAATAATGATAATTATTAAATGTGATATACCTGTATAGTACTTGGAACAAACATCATCTTTCACTAATTCTTGCTTTATGAGTACTCGTCTAATATACTTTTTATAAGGTAACTGCAAGTTGCAAACAAAATCATATAATGCACTAGATACATCTTTTTTGGAAGTTGCCAATAATAGAGACTGAAAAAAATAAAATAATAATAGAATCAATGACCAAAAACTTAAGAGCAAAAGAACACACAGTGATATTGGATCTAAAATATTATATTGTGGCATAACATGCTATAACTTGCAAATGCGTTTAATGACTATATTCAGGTTACATTCACTACCTGAATACAGTGATTCAAACTAATTGATTTTCATGTTAAAGTAACATACAGTAAATCAATTAGCTACCTTTACGCATAGGCAATTTAGCATTTCTGATTTTCTGAAAGTTTGGTTTTCTGCAAGCTAAACAAAGACAACACTTATATACAGATTAGCTTAGTTTTGATAAGGACAGTTTACAAACAAAACATAAAATCCAAAACATTTGGTGATTGTCACATATACAATATTACAAATAGCATGCAATATTTACAAATGTTTTGAAGCAATTTACACTTTGTAGAAGAAATGTAAGTGTATTTTTAGACTGTGAAATAAAAGCAATAAATTGATTATCTACCAATGTTACAGCAAAGCTCTGTACTTTTATAATCATTTTTTAAGTGCAAGATTTCCACCTTAGTTATTACTTACATTTGATTTTTTGTTTTTTTTTCTTGAGTGATTTTGCCAATTTGGTTGTTCGATACTTGCAGTAAGCTTCATATTTCTTTTCATTTGGCTACTAACCTTTCCTCTGTTAAGACATCGAATAACTTTGAAAGACAATTAGTAATTTTGGCTGTTTATTTTTGAAGTACTACCATAATTCTTTTTTTCATAAATCGTATGTTTTGTTTTGATCTGAAGTGATATATAGCCAAAACTTGTGGTTTTCCCCAAGCTTACTTTGAATGTTGCAGTTATACTGTATAACAACCACTATTTATAAAAAGTAGAAATGCATGATCAAAGTTTTTTTAAGAAAATATTGCCTTATAACAAAACACTGATTTAAGGTAGGTCTACTGACAAATACCAATATAAAAAATTGCTGTCATGCAGTCTATACAAAATTAATTTGAAAATATTTTACTTTAACAGCTAGGGGAGACTGGGGAAAGTTGTAACATTCAAATTTATCAAAATTTAGCATAAACCAACCAAATTTTAAATAGCTCCAAATAACAGTCATATTAAGACTGGCAAATAACATTGTTTAGTTCCAATGATTAATTAAGAAAATTATTTGTTTATTTTTTTCATATTAGTTAAACAATGATCTAAATTTTTCATATTAAACAAGAATTTTAAAAAATTTATTATAAGAGAAATAGCAAAAAAAAAAAGTGTTATGTGCCCTGGTCTCCCCTAAAAATCATTTATCAGCAAAGTGGAATGAGAAAAAATGGTTGATTTTGATACATTGAAAACATTTTCCTGGCTTGCAATATTCAACCTGTAGTTATTTCTAGTTCTAATAATTTTTTACTATTAATTATTTAATTAGTATTTTACTGTTATCTTAGTGTAAAACAAGGAACATCTAGGCTATGTATAATAATTGTAAAGATAAAATAAATAAAATAATGTCTATGCAAAAATATTTCTGGTTCCATTACGTTAAGAAATATTAATCTAAGTTGAGGTTAGTTTTTAATTAGTTTTAAGAAACAATAAAAACATTATATTCACCTTAACTTCAGATGGACCTATCAAACTTGATTGTAAACTTAGCTCATTTGACAGTACAAGGCTATTTTGTAATAAAGTGGATGAAATTTCATTATCATCAACCATAAGTTGGCATTTCTTCAATGATGATTCATTGGTGGATGAGATTTCTTTATCATCAACCATAAGTTGACATTTCTTCAATGATGGTTCATTGGTGGATGAGATTTTTTTATCATCAACCATAAGTTGGCATTTCTTCAATGATGATTCATTGGTGGATGAGATTTCTTTATCATCAACCATAAGTTTAGGTTTCTGCAATGAAATTTGTGTTCGCTGTTTTGGAGGAAGTCGTTTTGGTCGCATTTCTTGTAACATTTGACTTGATTGTGCTGGATATGGGTCTGGATATAGCTCACTTGGTTGGCCATTATGAAAATGTTTTGAACACACATAAATGTTTCTTGTGATGTTATCAATTGTAAAATTTTTTCTACCACAGGCTTTAATACAAGCTTTACAACATTCAAGGTTTGTTTTTGGCTTGGGAAATGGTATAAATGACACACCAACCATGCTTGGTTTTGGGTTTTTACTCTTTTCACTATATCTTGAGTCACTATTGCACAACCCCCATGCGCATCGAGGCACTTTAATATAGTACAACTATGCACATGCACTGAAAATTTAGAAAGTATCTAATAAATAACAGTTATAATAAAAAGCAAAAACTACTACCACCATCACAAGCATATATAATGATATATTATTACAACACCATCAATAATATTATAAGTATAAAAACTTGTAAAACCACGTAAGATCTATGTAGATTCTATAACAAAATTTGTTCATCATAATAAAAAGTTATCAAATAGTTTGATTGCCCTATCTTTAACTAAGTAATTCAGTCACTTAGTTAAAGTTGCTTACATCTTTGCATATCAACTTAAATGGAACTTAATGCAAAAACCAAGTTATTCAAAAACTGAAAAGTGTGATACCAAGAACAATTGTTACATTATTAAAATATCATTATTTTTTGATTAATTTTAACATGCAACTCTATAAGATAAAGGCTACAAGAAGCTATACTTTATCAAAAGGCAATGGGTAAATATTTATAATAAGCTATTTTTATTTTTCTTAAGTATTTAAATGGATAAAGCTATCAGAACATATTTAAAAAAATTAACTGAAATTAATTATGTTATGCAACTTGACTGTAATAATATTGGAGATACCAAAACTTGTAAGAATATGCATAATCACTAAAAATCAAACCTGGTGCAACTATATAATTTAAAACAAGAATTGTAATTATTCTACTTATTTCTACAAAAACTGTTGTTACAGACAGATAAATGTTTAATATTTGTAAATTAAATCAACAGAGTCTGCTTACCATAATACAGTTACAAAATAGTTTGGTCGTCGACCTAATTTTGGTTTAAATTTAACCTATGTAACATTGAACTTAAATAAATTTTAAAAGCAAAATTACCGCGAGTTGCAGTGTAAAAGATATTCAAAAAATTTTTTTAAATAAATAACTACAGTATCTGACTATAAACAAAGTCTAGCCTAATAAGTGCAAAAATTTAATTTTTATCACATAGCTAACAGATTCTAAAATTTAAACTAATTTTAAAACCCAACTCAAATATAAATTACGGATATATGCTATCCGCTTCATGATTAAAGCAAACTACATAAAGTCAAAGCTTGAAAGCAATAGCAACAGTTGCCGTGTCCACTAGGTGGCTGGAAAAAGGCTTATTTCAACTTACTGTAATATTTTTTACCATTTCTGGTGTGATAGAAAATAGTTTACATATTGACTGTCGTTTTATAATTTTTTTTTCTTGATAATTTAGTAATGATAACAGAACAACGAACCAGCCTTAAATTTCTAGTCCGTTTCGAAAATCTCTTGCTAATCTGGCTTGCTGAATAAAGTTATTACTGGTGATAAAACATGGGTTTTTGAGTATGATCCAGAGACCAAACCTCAGAGTCCCCATTGAAAGAGCCCTCAATCCCTATGGATCAAAAAACAAGGCAGTCAAAGTACAAAATTAAGTTCATGTTGATAGCATTTTTTGAAGTCATAGACATGGTCCATTATAAGCAAAGCAAACCTTGCAGGACCCTTTTATAAACAAGCTGATAGACAGTCAGACTCTGCGGCAAAGATTCATGCATTTTAAACCTTTTAAATCTGCTACAACAAGCGTTTTTCAAACCTTTTTTTCTGCGACCCAAAATCTCTAAAAACGACGATGTACAAATATGACAGCGACCTAAATAAATTTGAGTGAGCGCATATTGAAACAAAACAAAATTGTTACGTAAGCCAACAATGATCGTCTAATTTTTAACTGTATATGTGTGGGCAAAAATTTGTTCGTGAGCAAACTTTTTTCGATTTTTTGATTTTCGGCTGAAAAACGTAGTGATCTCTAAAAAAAAAAAAAGTTCTGCATCTTGTATCCGACTCTGATTTTTTTTTGATTTTTGTCTTAAAACCGTAATGTTTTCTTAAAAAAGGGTTTTCACTTTTGAAATCTTGTGTGGGCAAATCTTTCTCTTTTACGTCCGGTAATTTACAAGCTTTCGCGACTCATCCGCGTAGTCTTGGCGACTCACATTTGGTTCGCGACCCACCCGCATAGTCTTAGCGACCCATGGTTTGAGAAACGCTGCCTTAAACATTTGGATGCCAGCGTGTCACTCCAACAGGACAGCTATTGATTCTTTCGGGCATTAAGCCAGCTGAACTTGGCCAACTAAAAGTGGAATTGTTCTTGTCCAACAGTGAAACTTTGGATCCTAACCATCTACTTCAAGTACTTTACAAAATTTGCTTCCAAAAATGCCACAATTTTGCTGTCCGATTGAAATCTTTTATTATTTTTTAAAAATTTGTGGGCTTCTACCGGGTGCATTACTGCACTGAGAGAAACGGCAATTGTGCATCACGCACGCCGATGATCAGATGTCAGAAATATATCGAGTTGTGGACAGACAGCACTAAGAACGCCATCTGTGGCATTGTGCATCACGCGCGCTAAACCTAAGCTCACTTCCCGACCATGGTTTTGAGTTTTAAACTCTCATTAGGGACAATCTATTTAACCAGGTTTTGTCGCAGAGCTGGTCATATATAAAGAGAAAAATCTACGATTTGTGGGCTTCTACTAGATGCATTGCTACACTGATAGAAGTGGCAAAACCTGAGTAAGCAGATTGTTTCTGCTGAGAGTTTAGAACTAAAAACCATGGTTGGGCAGTGATAAAGCTTGAGTTTAGCATGCGTGATGCACTATGACACAGATGGTAGTTTTTAGTGCCATCTGTTCAATAGCTCAATACATATTTTTTTACTTTTTATTTTGTAGTATGACTAAAATTTAAAGCAATAAATAGTACCGTAAAGTATCTTTTCACAGGGACACAACAGAGTCAGCGAGTAGGATTTGCCGCAATCGTATCAATTGCTTAATGCTCACACATGTAATTTATTAAAATGTCATAGAACAATATCCAAAGCATAGTGATATAGCCGCTTTTTGAGATACCAAATTTTGTTATTAAAAATATGAAATGCAAGACGTTTAAATGTTGATAAAAATAGTTTTATAATTTTTCGAGCATCTTATACGGTGTCCAGGCGTTTTGTTTGCCATGCATAAAGATCAGGGTTGCGGAGTGGTGGTGGTTTTACCCGACTCATTCCTGGGGATGGGGGCGCGGATCAACTCCGCGGAGCCCCAGTAATCGGGCGACTCCCCACGGACGGGACCAGAGGTCCAGAAGTGATAGAGAATGGGCGAATATGGCATGACGCAGATGGTCCAGTACAGGGTAGTCTAGCACGAGATGGAAAGGTCCTGTGATTCAGAACCATAGTTGCTGCATGAAGGAGTCTCGGTTCGACCAACCCTGTGGAGATAAGTGTTAAGGAGAGTGTTTTGGCCGTTGCAGCGTAACTGGAGAGAGCACAGCAAGCGGAGTGAGGGAGAGTAAGCTCCTCGGGAGATACTGGAAGGATTTGATGTTGAAAGAGACCAGATTGGACACTGCGTCTCCAACTGGTGTAAAGGGATAGTCCTTGTGAGGAAATAATGGGTGAGCGGGACACTGATATTTTGAAGGGATCAAGAGAGGCTCCGACTTTAGCTAGAGAGTCAACTAAGTCGTTACCTGGGAGGGAAGCGTGACCAGGTATCCATTGCAAATGGACTACCTTGGTTTTGGATAGAGAATTGAGGAGAGATTGTGTGTTGGATAGGGATTTGGGAGTTAAGTATGGCAGGGGAGCAGAGAGGGTTGATAAGACAGATAAAGAATCAGATAGTAAGGTGATAGATTCAAATTTACATGTCTTGGAGTGAGAGATACACCACTCAAGAGCATGTAAGATTGCGAAAGTCTCGGCACTGTAACTGGTAGCCCAGAGACAAGTCGAAAAGGAGAGCAAGGTAGCAGTGACACACTTTGTACACTTGATGTGAATCCCTGCACCACCCTGCCCCAGCTCGCCAGGTACCGAACCGTCAGTCCAGGCGGTGACATCGCAGTGAGATAGGGAGGAAAGATGGGAGGTAGCTGTGGTGTTGCAAAGAGAGGGGGGTCTTTACCTGAGCATGGGGATGAGAGATGGAGTGAAATTGTGTAAGTAGATGGGGTAGACCAGGTGGGTTTAGGATGGCAGAGGATTAAAGGTTTACGAGAAAGATCAAAAAAACATTTTTAACATCGCCAAAAGACCGTTAGTGTACTTCCGGTACGTTGATGACACTTTCGCCGTATTCAACAATGAAGAAGACTGCAACACTTTTTTCATCCACCTCAACTCCCTTTACCTATGAAAAGGAATCTAATCACTCTTTCCCCTCCCCGACGTGTTGGTAGAAAGGCATGATTCGGAATTTCTAACTTCAGTATACAAAAAACCCACCTTTACCCGCCAGTATCTACGTTGGCACTCTTTTAGCCTTCAGAAACGAAAAATCAATCTAATTTGTACTCTTGTTCACAGAGCTTTTATAATTTGTTCTAAAAGCAAATTGGACCAAGAGCTTGGCAAAATTCGTTCAATTCTTTTAGAAAATGGCTACCCTGAACATGCAACCAATTCGGCTTTCAAACGAAAACTTTAACAATTAAATTCTAACCCGGTTTACACAGTAAAAAAGTGCCCTGTCTACCTACACATCCCATGGATTGGAAATGTTTCGATGAAGTTCGAAAAGCAGATTACGTCTGCTGCGAAACGCTGCTTTTTCTCTGTCGAACCACGTGTTATTTTTAACACCCGACAGCTTTTACCAGCGATTAAGAAAGACGTGTTACCTTCCCATCATCACAGTAATGTTAATTACCAGTTTGTGTGCCACTGCAATAGTCGGTACGTTGGTCGCACGTCTCAACGGCTAGAAGAGCGAATTAATCAACACGTTCCTAGATCCATCGCCAATTCTCCTGCCTCGCCCAACCGCCAGAGTATTTCCCGCTCCTGCAAGGCCAACACACGCCCACGACAATTTCACGAATCCTCCATTGGTCAACATCTTTTTGACAACGCCCAATGTGCTCTTCACTACAGCAACGAAAAATTTTTTATTCTCGCTCGAGGTCGCTCTTCTTTTCACCTTTCTGCTCTTGAAGCGACTTTCATTAAATCTCTCAATCCTCTTCTGTGTAAACAAAAAGAATTCGTCTACTCTTTGAAAATTTCTTAATCTTTTCTCTCATTGGCTAACTTCTTTCAGCCAATGAGAATTCTGCATTCCCCTTTATAACTCAGTTCGGTTTCAATTCTACTTCATTCTGACGATTTCCCCTGAAGAGTGTCAGATGAAAAGCTTTGGGAAGAAAAATTTTTTTACTTCACGCAATCTTCAAAATCGTATTTCGCATAATGCTATTGCCCCTATTGGAGAGTCGTTGTAAGGAGTCGAGGGTCGGAGCTGGAACCCTTGAAATTCTAGAAGCTGGAGTGGGATTTGGAGTAATGGAGTAGGCATCCTAGAAATTCCGGGAGTCGGAGTTCGATAATTCCGACTCCGCAACCCTGATAAAGATTTTTACGGTTTAATCCTACTATGACTAATGCAAATTTAAAAAGGACCAAGACGTCCGAATGGCTAAAAAACGTACAAATAATCTATTTTTAGTAAAAATCATGAGATATTTACAACACCTGTAAGCTTTGTCAACATCGCTACAATGTCTTGACCTGGATTCGAGACACAGGGGTCCAAGACTGAGACGAGACTTTGGGGTTACGAGACCGAGACGAAACTGAGACTTCGAAAAACGTCTCTCAACACATTTCTCGAGGTATCCACCTTTGGTGGATCTAAGCAACACCACTTAAACAACGCCTAGCAACGGTTAAATGACGTTATCAAAATAGATAATTTATTCGCGCTAGATGGAGCAGCCAGAATAAGCAGTGGCTACTTGAGAGTGGTTCATTATTAGCGATGTTTAGTGAAGTAGTTAGTCTTTTTTATTCATGTTAAGCAGGGGTTTCAACCTTTTTAGAATCGTGGCCCAAAATACTTGAAACAAGGCAACTATTCTGGCCTTATGTGTTTAGTCTTTAATTTTATTCCACTCCCAATTTTATAAACCGTTTTCAAATTATAAGTGAAGACAGAAAAAAAACAAAAAGATTTCACTTTGTAACTCTGTGTGGCCCACTTAAAAAGCTCGCTGTAACCCACCAGTGGGCCATGGCCTACCAGTTGAGAACCGCTGATGTAAAGGTATTTGTAAATGCACTGGCAAAAGTACGTTTATTAAAACTTTATAGATGAATTTGCTGTAAGTAGAAACTTTCATATAGAGACTTTCCGGTAACTAGTAATAATAATCAAAGCTTTAACAGTGCCATAAGTTTTTGCAGTTTTTGAGCATATTCAAACTATACCATTTACAAGTCTATTAGGCAAAAATAAAAATCAATTTGGCACAAATGAAAATCAATTTGGCCCAAATGAAATTCAAATTGACATTAATGAAACTATACCATTTACAAGTCTATTTGGCAAAAATGAAAATCAATTTGGCAGAAATGAAATTCAATTTGGCAGAAATGAAAATCAATTTGGCACAAATCAAATTCAATGTGGCAAAAATCAAATTCAATTTGGCAGAAATGAAATACAACTTGACATTAATGAAACTATATCCTGTTTCTTACTTGCTATTTTTATATTTTGGCATAATTTAAAAACTTTTTTTTTTAAATTCTTATAATATACAGTACATGTATATAGTTTTATTATTTGGTAATAAATAATATAAATATGTACCTATATAGTGACCCCATCAGAGACCCTATATTTAGACCTAATATTACAGAGACTTAAAGTATATTATGGAGACCTAATTATGGAGATCTATATAATATCTTTATATTACATTTATTAAACATTACACTTTATTAGTTAAAATCACAACAGTCTGTTTCATCCTATTGAATTGTCAGGTGGTCAATAGAAAATCAAAAATATATAGTTATTTGTGGTAAAAATAATACGCTTGAAATAAATCACATGAAGTTAATAATGCAAATAATGCAGCTTCTGTGACGTCATACAAGAAAATTACTCAAAAATATAGAAAATGCATGTATAGAAGTTTGCATCCATTTAAAGATAAGGGATGGCAAGTTAGGCGTATTGTAAAAAGTTTAAAAGGAGGAAGGAAAAATCTACAAAGCAATGAAAAGGTTACGGGGGAGATCGTATGAGGTGAAAAAGTTAAGTAAAGTACAGTGCAAATCAAAGATGAGCGGAGTCATTTTTTTGGAGTCCAAATCCAGTCCAGCTTTATTGATTTAAACTCCAACTCCAATCTGACTCCAAGAATTTTTTCTAAACCATGATCCGACTCCATGTTAATAAAATTTCATATATATGAACAAAAAACAAAATTTTGTAACAGTAAGTAAGTTGGTCATAACTTACTAATTAATCAGCCATGATATAGCAGCAAATACCAAATAATTGCAGCCAATTACTGATAATTACATTTGTGCACTCCTGCATATTAAATTTAATGTCAAGACATAGTATGATAAATATTTATTTTTACACAAATCATAGGTAGGCCTATGTGTATTACATAACGAAAAATTTATTCAAAAAATGATATTAAGTGATGCTCATATGCTTCCTATTTATAGAGCAAAGCTAGCATATGATTATAAGAAAATGCAGTTGGCTTAAATCATTTAACTGGCTTCTTGCTGCAATTCACCAGAGAAGCCAATTATTCAAACAAAACATTTGATAATTACAATATTTGATGAAATAATAAAGCAATACCAAACTATAAAAATAAAGTCCATACTTGCAATAATAATGGAAAAAGGTAAGGTATAAATAGAAAAATGATGCAAATACAGTGATTCCTTCTAAAAAACTTTTTTTAAACCGATTTAGGTTTATCTAACCAAAAAATAACAATACCTTAGCATTGTTAAAAACTTTTGTGTTTACTGAGCTTCTTCTTCTTCTCCTTTCGGCCTTTCCCGTTATTCAGGGGTGGCCACAGCGTATCATCATTCTCCACATCTTTCTGTCTTCAATGTCCATCTCCTTCGCACCAACTTCCTTCATATCTTCTTTTACCACATCTAAAAATCTTCTCTTTGGTCTCCCTCTTCTCCTCTTTCCTGGTAACTCCATTTCCATCATCTTTCTTCCTACATACTCTTGATCTCTCCTCATGACATGTCCATACCACCTCAGCCTGCCCTCCCTCATCTTCATTCCTAACCGTTCTACCTTAGCAGTACTCCTGATGTGCTCGTTTCTAATCTTGTCTTTTCTCGTCACTCCCATAGCAAACCTCAGCATTTTCATCTCCTTGACTTCCATCTCTTCCACTTGTTTCTTTGTGACTGCTACTGTCTCAAGTCCATACACCATTGCTGGTCTTACCACTGAACTGTACACTTTTCCTTTTACTCTAGCTGGTAACCTTTTGCCACAGATTACTCCTGATACTTTTCTCCATCTGTTCCATCCTGCCTGTACTCTCTTCTTTACCCCCCTCTCACAACCATCACTTTTTTGCACCGTTGATCACAAATACTTAAAATCCTTTACTCTTGGCACTTTTGTATCCTCCATCTTTACTGTTTCGTCATCATTTCCTCCATTTATGCAAAGATATTCGGTCTTAGACCTACTTACTTTCATCCCTCTTCTTTCCAATGCATACTTCCAGGATTCTAATCTCTGCTCCACTTCTTCCCTGGCTTCTTCACAAATCACAATATCATCAGCAAACAGCATCGTCCATGGTGGTTCTCTCCTTACTTCATCCGTTAAGCCTGTCCATTATCACTGCAAACAGGAATGGACTTAACGCTGATCCCTGGTGTAGTCCAACCTTAACCTTGAAACTTTCTGTAGTTCCTACTGCACACCTCACCACTGTTTCGCTTCCCTCATACATATCCTGTACTAGTCGCACATACTTTTCCACTATTCCAGATTTTCTCATGCAGTACCACAGCTCTTCCCGTGGAACCCTGTCGTAAGCTTTCTCTAGGTCCACGAATACACAATGTAGCTCTTTTTGACCTTCCCTGTATTTTTCCATTAACATTCTTAGAGCAAACATGGCATCGGTGGTTCCCTTTCCTGGCATAAATCCATATTGCTGTTTGCTGATCTCCACTCTATCCCTTAACCTGGTTTCAATAATTCTTTCCCATACTTTCATTGTGTGGCTCATTAGCTTTATTCCTCTGTAGTTTCCACAGCATTGTGCGTCCCCTTTGTTTTTATAGATTGGGATAAGCAAACTCCTTCTCTATTCTTTTGGCATCCGTTCACCCATTAATAGTCTGTTGAACAATCTGGTCAAAAACTCTATCCCCATCTCCCCCATGCACTTCCAAACTTCTACTGGCAACTCATCTGGCCCAACCGCTTTACCTTTTTTCATCCTTCTTAGTGCGTTCTTTACTTCTTCTCTACTGACACAATTTACCTCTTCGTTAACCACTTCTGCTTCCTCTGTCCTAGGTTCTCTGTTATTTTCCTCGTTCATCAGTTTCTCAAAGTACTCTTTCCATCTCTTTAACACTGCCTCTGAATTTAGCATCACATTACCATTTTCATCCTTTATAACCCTTACATGCTGTGCATCTTTCCCTGCTCTATTTCTCTGCCTAGCCAATTTGTACAGCTCTTTTTCACCTTCTTTTGTTTTCAATCTAGCATACAAATCATCATACACACGTCCCTTTTCCATTAAAACTGCCTTCTTTGCCTTATTCTTCTTTTCTTTGTATACCTTTTTAGTATTTTCATCTCTTATTTTGGCCCATGCTTTCTTTGCCTCTTTCTTTTATGCTCTTTTGAACTTCCTCATTCCACCACCATGTCTCCTTGTCTCATTTTCGTTTCCCAAATGTCACTCCCAGTACAGTTTCAGCTGTTTTTCTTAGCATTTCTGCCGTTTTGTCCCACTCATTAGGTAACCCATTCTCGCCTCCCAAAATCCTGGTAACCTCTTGTCTAAACGCTTTTTGATAGCTGGTCTCCTTTAGTTTCCACCATCGTATCTTTGGCTTTACTTTCTCTGCTTTTTTCTTTTTCACCATAAGACCCATTTTGCATACCACCATACGGTGCTGCTGTGCGACACACTCATTCAATATTACCTTACAATCGCACATTTCCTTCAGGTTCCTCCTTCTGTACATCACATAATCTACTTGGGTACTTTTTCCTCCACTCTTATACGTCACCCTGTGTTCATCTTTCTTCTTGAAATAAGTATTGACAATCGCCAAATCCTTCTTTTTCTTAAAATCCACAACCATTGATCCTTCCTTATTTCTTGTTCCAGCACCATACCTCCCCACTATTTCCTCATCCCCTATGTTTCCTTCGCCTACATGTTGATTAAGGTCTGCACCAAGAACTATCCTCTCTTCTGTTGATATACTTTCTATCAATTCATCCAGGTCTTCCCAAAAATCATTTTTCTCCTCCATGCTGTTGTTAACCTGTGGAGCATATGCGCTTACTATATTTAGGATGGACCCATTTACCTCCAGTTTCATGGCCATCAGTCTGTCCGACACCCTCTTCACCTCCAGGACACTTTCAGCCAGCTTCTCCCTCACCACTATCCCTATCCCATTTTTTCTTCCATCAGCTCCGTAGTAAAATATTTTACATCCTCCTCCAATGTTCCTTGCTTTACTCCCTTTCCACTTAGTTTCTTGTAGGCACAATATGTCTACATTCCTTCGCTCCATCATATCTGCCAGCTCTCTTCCCCTTCCAGTCATCGTACCAATATTTAAGGTACCCACCCTTATGAGTGAGCATCTTCCTTTCCATGCTTCTCGCTGCTTCTTTACTCGCCTTCCTCCTCTCTTTCTGCTCTTATTTTCACTTTGTTTAGCAGTAGCATAATTTCCGCAGGTACCCTGCTGTGCGACACCTGAGGCGGTCGTTGGTAATCCAGGCCGCGACCGATCTGGTATGGATTGACAATGATTACGCATTTGTATAAATCTGGCAAAAAAGTTTTATGCCGGATGCCCTTCCTGCCGCAACCCTCCCCATTTATCCGGGCTTGGGACCCCCATCAAGAGACACAGAAATGTGCCTCTGATGGCTGGGTTGAGCTAACTAACTTTACTTGAGCTAACTTTATTGAGTAAAACCTGAAAAAAATTGAAGATGTAAAAAAACGTGCATAAAAAAACATATATAAAAGAAAAGATCTAATGAAAAGAAAAAAAGTACAATTTCAAGACACTTATATTACAACCTAAATTTTCTGGCTGTAGATTCATAGCAATATTGATATTTACTCTAACAGTTATTACGTGCTATACCAAACAGAACAAACTCACAACTACACTAGCATCAGTATAATTAAAATTTAAAAGAACATAAAAATAAGAGCCGCATTACCCTGATAGCTTTACAGCTGATCAAAATAGCAAAATAAAAAATCAATTAACAACTTTCTAAACTGCTTTGCTAAAACCATACTACTTGTTAATATTTATCATCTGACAAGCTGAAAGACCAAAAAAATAGCTGTGGGTATGGTTTTTAGCATTTTATATACATATATCATCTGTATTTAGTTTTTTTATTTTATAATAACAGCTATCTTATATTACTTTTAAACTAAATTTACAACAAGCATAATAGAAGAATACATACCGTACATACCAAGACATATAAATGCTTAAAATCAAATAGATCAAATTCAACTAAAGAAACTAAATCCAAGTAATTTACATCATGCATTCTCAAGTTATTATCATAGGTGGGTTCTCATGTTTGGTTCTCAAGTTATTATCACAGTGCTTAACAAAATCAGGCGTGGGCTTTAGGCTAACCCTAACCCTAACCCTAACCCTAACCCTAACCCTAACCCTAACCCATTTCGGAATTATCCCTATTTTTGTTATTTTAAATTATTTTTACAAGGGGGTCCGTATTCTTTACCTATGCCCAAAATCAGTTGGAATTAAATTTATAACATAAACAGAATGTATTAAAATGTTAAATTAATAAACCATATTACTTGTATAAACTTTCTCTAGTTTTATTTAAATTAAAATGATTAACATAATTTGAGCAAAGTAGTAAAAAGACTAACAAAGTCAATCTTTAATTTCTTTTTTCATTTTACTAGCTGAATTTAAAACTGTCAAGTTATTTAATAATGATGAAGATAATCAAGAACATTTTTTGTTTAAAGTATTTCCACAAAAACTAAATACTCTTTCACTTGGGTGAGCTAGAGGCTGGTATTGATAAAACACCAAGAGCAACACAACTTAACTGTGGTAGCTGCTGTGAAATAACAGGGTGAAGCCAAAATTTTATAAGATCTAAACCTCTGCCATCATGAAATATATTAGAAATCTCATTAAAAGTAGATTCAAAACTGCTTGTAATGTAAGAACTAACCTCATTACAATTTGTTTGAGACTGCAAAAATCATCTTGCCAATGCTGAAATTCATTTTCTAACCATGAAAATTTCGTAGATTTTTTAGGTGGAGTAATATAACTATGATCTGTAGCAGTCCCACAGTAAGTTAACCTTGAGTTTGATGGACCAGCATAGCTTTCAGATTTATTTGTGACTGTGGAAGAAGCAGAGGCAACACTGAGAAGTGTACGTGCATGTAAATGAACATTTTTTTGTTCCTTTAGAGTAAGGGGAACCAATAGTTTAAATTTTGGATGAAAAAACAAGCCTAGCAAGCGAATATCTGACATAACGAATTTTTCTTTTAAACATTGTAATTCTTTTTTCTCCAAAAATTGAAGCATACTTGAATCAGATGGAGATATTTTCATGTAGTTGTTAAGCATATGATGGCACTGAAATACTTCCTGAATTGTAGGGTAACTATCGCCTTCAAATTCTTTAGTAGCAGCATTAAATACCTGAAGAAAATTTATTAAAAGTTGAACTAAAGCCCAATCAATGCAATCCACTTTGTTGGATTTATCTTTTTTTGCCAAACTTTCAATTATTTCAACTTTGTTATTAAATACTGAACAAAGCAACCCTACAAACGATCGAAACTTACCGGAAAACACAGCCACAAGAACAAATTTAAATTAATTAAATTACCTTTTTTGTCCGTTAGTTTAATCCGCTCTCTATCATTTGCACTGTACTTCACTTACTTAACTTTTTTACCTCATACGATCTTCCCCGTAACCTTTTCATTGCTTTGTAGATTTTTCCTTCCTCCTTTTAAACTTTTTACAATATGCCTAACTTGCCATCCCTCACCTTTAAATGGATGCAAACTTTTATACGTGTATTTTCTATATTTTTGAGTTATTTTTCTTGTATGACGTCACAGGAGCTGCATTATTTGCATTATTAACTTCATGTGATTTATTTCAAGCGTATTATTTTTACCACAAATAACTATATATTTTTGATTTTCTATTGACCACCTGACAACTCAATGGGATGAAACAGACTGTTGTGGTTTTAACTAATAAAGTGTAGTGTTTAATTAATATAATATACTTGCTCTAACCACGTGTTATTGAGCACTGTACCGGCAAGGTGAAACATTACTGAATTAATATCTATATATAGATATATTACATTATAGAGACCTAATCATGGAGACCTAAAATTATGGAGACTATATACATATATTATAAAAACCTAATTATGGAGACTATATATATATTATGGAGCCTAATTTGGAGACCTAAGATATGTAGAGACCCTATATTATCTATATATGAAGTAATATTGTTATATAACTTTTTTGCATAAAAGCATATAAATATATACAAATCAATAATATTAGGTCGCCGAAATACGAGTATCTATATATAGTCTCCAAAATTAAGTTTCTATAATATATGTATTTATTCTACATAATTTTAGGTCTCCATTATTAGGTCTCCATAATATATATTAAATCTCCATAATATTGGGTCTAAATATAGGGTCTTTGATGGGGTCGCTATATACGTACATTTTTTACTATATAATAAAACTATATACATGTATATTATAAGAATTTAAAAAAGAAATTTTTTTAAAATTATGCCAAAATATGAAAATAGCAAGTAGGAAACACGTAAAGAGCTTCTTTGTGGTACAGAATTTTAATATCGCTTTAAACAAAGTCGATTTTTTCGGAGCCATAAGCTTTTCGTGACGCTCTCATCAGTGGCAATCGCGTCAAAATGGGACGAACCAGAGAAAATCAAAGTATTTATAGTCTCAACAGTTGGGAGAAAGGTGCTGCAGTCTCGGAAAGGAGAAAGGCACAATTGCACAGTGTGGTGCAATACAGGATGTTCTCGGAAAGGAGAAACGCACTATGTGCAATAGCCAGGAGAAACACTGTTACTCGCAACTTAGGTTATTTGAAAAGTTTCAATGTGTAAACAAATTCCTTTTGCTTACATAAAACCGGATGTTTGGTTTTGATAAAAGTTGCCTCGAGTAGACACAGATGGAACGAGTTGCGTGCCACAGCAAGAATTTTAAAACGTTTGTCGTTATGCTGCAAACTATAACGACAAACGTTTTAAAATTCTTGCTGTGGCACGCAACTCGTTCCATCTGTGTCTACTCGAGGCAACTTTTATCAAAACCAAACATCCGGTTTTATGTAAGCAAAAGGAATTTGTTTACACATTGAAACTTTTCAAATAACCTAAGTTGCGAGTAACAGTGTTTCTCCTGGCTATTGCACATAGTGCGTTTCTCCTTTCCGAGAACATCCTGTATTGCACCACACTGTGCAATTGTGCCTTTCTCCTTTCCGAGACTGCAGCACCTTTCTCCCAACTGTTGAGACTATAAATACTTTGATTTTCTCTGGTTCGTCCCATTTTGACGCGATTGCCACTGATGAGAGCGTCACGAAAAGCTTATGGCTCCGAAAAAATCGACTTTGTTTAAAGCGATATTAAAAGTAGGAAACAGGATATAGTTTCAATAATGTCAATTTGAATTTCATTTCTGCCAAATTGATTTTCATTTGTGCCAAATTGAATTTCATTTCTGCCAAATTGATTTTCATTTTTACCAAATAGATTTGCAAATGGTATAGTGTTTTTACATTTACACAGTTGAACTTATTGTTAAGCAAATTATTTATGAAAATTTATGCTAAACATACACTTAACAAATTCTGTAATCTTGTTAAATAAATTACTGTTTATGTTGAAGTTTAATGTTGTACTAGCTTCTTACCAAGATGGTCATTTTTTCAAGGTATTTAACACAGGAGCTTGCTTTGTTTTTATCAATAACATACAATTGCATAGATTAGAAATTATGTGATTACTTACAAACAATTTTCTGTTATCACAGCCCATGTAAATTTTTAACTAATAAATCAATCAAATTCTACCATTTTTATATTATAAATTATTTTCTTATTTTTCGGTTATTATGTCAATTATTTTTTATACTAAAACTCTATTGTTTGTAAAACCGTGCATTTTTATGTTGGTCATTATAAAGCTTATGATCAACATGGACAGTATAGAGTGGTTGTCGGCAGCGTGGTCAGTGGTTAAGGCGCCGTCCTTATGATCAACATGGACTTGGTTCAAACCCACTCGCGCTATTCTGTTGTGTCCTTGGGAAAAACACTTTACGGCACATTCCCTTGCTTGGTGGCCTTGGCAAGCAGTTCTAAATTGAAGTCATATCTCTATTAAATTGCAAGCGGACAGCAGTATCTTGGCATCTCCGGAAGCAGGTCGGGGTAATTGCTTACCCTATGTATTAGCGCTTCCGTCGCTTTCCTGCGAGTCAGGAGGATAAATATAGAGATAAAATAAATAATAAAATAAAGTTAAAAAGCCTTAAAATGTCAACTCACCACTTTGTTAGTTGGATGTGAAGGAGGTAATAATACTCCTCATTATTAAATATAAATTCTACGGCAATTCTTGGTTCCAGTGAGTTGCATGCTAAAATTGAAATATCTTAGAAAGTCTTGAATATGTTTTTGCTTTAAAAACGAAACCCCTACCTCTGTTATTATTTTCACAATGGTGGATAAAAGGAATTTAAAACTAATCCTAATAGCTTTTGCTATATTTGTGATAAATATACATTGTCAGTACATTGACGAAATAGGGGACATAAAATGAAAACTGTTTATAAGACCTACTATGGTTCCAAAGTTGCTGATCAGGACAAAAAATGAATACCTCATGTTTTCTACAATTTTTGCAACACTCAGTTGCTCCAGTGGCCTGTTGGTAAGTAAAATAAGATGATTTTTGCAGTTTCTAGGTTGTTATTTTTGTCAAACTGATAGGCCTATAAAATAATTTTCTAAAAAATAAAAATCTAAAATTATTTATTCAAGTCGCCAGCCTGCCTAAAACCATATCAAACTGGATACTGACATTCTAATTCTTAAACCTCCTACTCCAAAAATTTTTAAATTTCTAAAGCAGTGTTTCTCAAAGTGAGCCACTTGGATCCCTAAAGGGAAATTTGAAATCTCCAAGGAGGAAAAATCACTAGGGGAGGAATCAAGGAAGAATTTGAAAATTTCACTACAATGTAAGTGAGGCAAAAAATTGATACTTCGAAGCAGGGTTGCGGAGTCGGAGTCGGAGTCGGAGTCGGTCGGAGTCGGAGTCGGTCGGAGTCGGAGTCGGTCGGAGTCGGAGTCGGAATCGGACTGTCAAGTAGACTAGGAGTCGGAGTCGGAGTCGGAATATTTTATCCGACTCCGACTCCTCATGTCCAATTTCTTTACGTATTAGTGGTGTCAACCGCGCAACTTACGCAGCCGCGCGCCAATGGAGTGCAGTGCAGTAATCTTTTTAAGAGGACCTTGCCGCGTATCGCGCGACACAGCGTGCGACTCATAAAAAGTTTGCATTTTAATTTGTAAGCAAATAGTATTTTGCGTAATGCTATGCTCGGGCACCCGATTTAGTTGCTTCCCTTTCTTCAATCCAATGACAGGAAGCAAATGTCAGGTGCATAATCAATTTACTATCCTAAGCAGCCTCTTTCTATAATACGTGGTACCTTGACATACGAGTTTAGTTCGTTCCGTGACCGAGCTCGTACCTCAATTTGCTCGTATGACAAAGCGAATTTTTCCATTGAAATTAATGTAAATGCCATTAATCCGTTTCAGCCTCCCAAATGCCCCCCTTTTTTTATTTTTGACGTGTCTTTAAATAAGTACTTTTTCCAACAGAAGCGAGTGTTGAACATCTGTTTTTATCACTAAGGCTTATCAGAACAGACCAAAGGGCTGCAATAAAGAAGAAACTCGCAGAAGCAATTTTGTTTTTACGAGCAAATTATTAAATTAAAATTTTTGAAAATTAAAACTTATTCTTCTTGCTCTATTCTTTCAAAAAAATATCAACCAAAAGTTTTGAACCAAGGTGAATTTTTTAACAATCTCCTAATATGAATGTCAATGAACGGCAGGGAGCCTGCATGTTCAGTCTCGTACAAAATTACAATAATTAAAATATTCATGAGATAGAAACTACAGACCCTCTTTTATTTTGTTTACAAAATCCGACAAAATTCATATATATATTCTTACTATCAATATATAACCATGAATTACTGTGAAGAAGATGGACTCCATGCCATCAAACTAATGGCTGAAGTTTATTTGAGAGAAATAAGGATGAGCTTGTTATTGGTATGAAAATGTCAACATTTTTCTCTGAAGTTTCTTTATATGCAGTTGGTGATTCAGGAAAATTCTAAAATTACTCGCATTTTATTGTTTTTCTTGTAGTCTATAATTGTGGGTTTAAATTTTTAATTCTTTTACATATGGTTTTTTGTTTCTTTTGCTTTTATAAACTTTTGTTTTCAAATTTTCATTTTCAATAAATTCCATAGTTATTACTAACATTTGTAAAAATTTTTACAATTATGAAATTTTCATATTTACGTTTTAACCTCATTACCAACTGATAAAAACAAAACTATGCCACCTAAAACAAGAAGCACCAGACTTGAGTTTTGCTCTTGTTAAAGCTTGTCAGTGATGCATACCTCATTGAATTTGGAACCGACTAGATACGCAGGAGACAACACTCAGGGTCTAGTCCTATACTCAGGCCTTACACAAGTCATTAATCGTATTAACATTAAGGTTTGTCGTGGGTTCGATTTACCATGAGAAAAATAGTAGCTGTAAAATAGACTAGAGATAACATCATAATTATCCAGAAAATACTTTGATGTACAGAAAATGTAATAAGCATTAAGTATAGAATACATATTTAGTTTCAAGTTATGTATGACATCTCGAGTTAGTTTTCCAAATGTGATTTGTATTAATGTTTCATTCAAACACAGTAAAAATTATAGTTAATGGGTTGTGTATATAATATAATTATATACTGTATATATACGTATTTATCAAAACATAAATATAACAAAAAAACATGTTGTATTAAAATAGTTTCAACAAATTGCTTCACCTGTGAGACTCAACAATTAAAAAAAGCAATATTATTTACGTTGAAATAAATAAAATAAGCAAAAATTAAAAGTTAAAATAAATTTTTATGTTTCAGAAGAAAACTCGCATCTTAGAAAAATTACGCTACCAAAAGTTTGGGTTTAAACAATTATTTTACTCAAATTAGTGATTGATTAGCAAATAATTACTTTTGTTACGAGATATCAAAAGAAAACATGCTGTAATGTTGCGCATACTCGTAGATGTATTAAACTTGGTTAAGTTGCCGAAAAGATTAAAGTGTAAAAAAGTTTATGGATCATTAGTTAAGAGCAAGTGCTATAAAAATTTTTTTTATACTGTATAAAACATTAGTATGGATCATTCGTTAAGAGAGAGTGTTATAAAAACATTTTTTTATAAAAAGATTCTTTTATAACACTTTATTTTAACTATTAAATTTTTTTACGCTTTACCGGTAATCTTTTCGGCAGCTTGGTCAAGTTTAAGAATACATCCATGCGCAACATTACAGCATGTTTTCTTTTGATATCTCGTAGCAAAAGTAATTATTTGCTAACCAATCACTTACTTTAGTAAAATAATCGTTTAAACCCAAACTTTTGTTAGCGTTATTTTTCTAAGAGGCGAGTTTTTATTTGAAGCGTAAAAATTTATTTTAACTGTGTCCCCTGATAAGCCTTACAGGTAAAACAGTCTGTTGGGACTATTTTAATAAAATATTTTTTTTAATATTTGTGTTTTGATAATCAGGAATAATCGTTCTGACTATTAAAGCCATTGAGCACTCTTCTGAAGAGTACCAGGAATTTGCAGTTATATATGTATATACACTCATATACATAATTTTTTAAACTAAATATCTTTTTATATATTTAAAAAAACCTGACTTATTTTGTGCGACTAACAACTCGAAAGGATGATTTTTGCTTAGTTAAATCTAATTTAAGAAAAATATTTTTCCCATAGTAGGGAGTCGGAGTCGGGAGTCGGGAGTCGGAGTCGGAGTCGGAGTCGGAGTTGGAGTCGGAGTCGGAGTCGTAGTCAAAGTTAAAGTCGGGAGTCGGAGTCGGAGTCGGAGTCGGATCATAATCTTCCGACTCCGCAACCCTGCTTCAAAGTAAAAGTTTTTTTGGAATTACTACTTTTTAGGGACAAAAATATCAGCAGTGGGATTGTGATCAACATGGTCTCGGTTCAAAACCTACTTGCTCCATTCTGTTGTGTTCTAGGAAAAGACACTTTACGGCACTTTTCTTTGCTTGGCAGTCTTGGCAAGCAATTCCAAATTTCAGTCATACTGTATATCTCTGTATAACTAAAAAAACAAAATAAAAAATTTTTAACCAGACAGCAATATCTGGGCATCTTCAGAAGCAGGTCGGGTTAATTGCTTGCCCTATCAATTGTATCGTGATGCTTTCTGCGAATCAGGAAGATAAATATAGAGATGAATAAAATAAATAAAAATTGAGAAATCTGAGAAAGATTCAAAATTGAATGTTAATTTTTGAACTTTCTGGAACAATTGGAATTTGGGTCACAAATTTGGATGAAGACAAAAAAATTCTTCACTTTGATCATCGAGGTATTCTTTTTTAGAAGGGGGAAATGATGGTAATCAAGTCCTGAAAGGGAGGAATGCAGCATAAACTTTTCAGAACCACTGGTCTAAAGTCTTTATCTGAACCAGACAGTTCCAATAAAACTACGTCAAGTGAGTTGAAACTTGTGCAACTAGTTATTCATGAATCAAATACTTTAGTTATCATAAATGAAATTATTTTGAAGAATTTTATTAGAGATAGCATTGACAAAATACCTAGCTGAAATTTTTGAAGTTATAAAACTTACTGTGCTTAAAGAAGGAACAAAAACTTTATGGTTTCGACACCTTATTAAAAAAACTCAGTTTATTCTTTGACTCCTGTAATGGCTTGTGCTTCTGTAAAGATGTTGATGGCGTTATGATGGAATTAGGTTATGAAGACAAGAGTGATAATATAAGATTATTCATTAATTTGAGCAAAGCAAGTCTAAAGGGAGTGCTTTTGCATGATGGTAATACTCACCCGTCTATACCTGCAGCACATTTAGAACAGCTAAAAAAAACTTATGAAACAATGAAGCCCTCGTTTAATGTTCTTTAGTACCCTAAATTTTCTTTGAAGATTGTGGAAATTTAAATGTTATTTCTCTTAATTTAAAAAAATTTTGGAAACTTCCGGAAGTGATGCCTTATGAGTGCTTGCATTTTTATTGGTACAGAAATTGGAAAAGTTTTGCTGATACAAATTTTTCCAAACATCTTAATGTTGAAAAATTGGGAACTTGAAACACATTTATGTTGCCTGCAGAAGGTTTGCAAACCACACAGTTGAAAATTAAATCGAAATTGTGGGAAATATAAAAAAAGCTTTTAGATGTGTTCGTAATAGAATTAGTTCAAAGTTGTATTTCTAGCATTCACATCTAGCATTCTTTTCAGAGAATTTAGGTGTTGTGTATAATGAACGCGGTAAAACATTTAACGGAACATCGCAGTTGTGGAAAAACGTGGCGAAGAAAAATGTAATTTTAGTATGGCGGGAGACTATTATTGGTTTTTGCAGAAATAGAGTAAAACAAAATATCATTGCAGTGCAAAACGGGTATTGTTTTTTAAGTGGCAGAGAACTTTTTACTAGTGTTATCATATTTTTTCAATTTAATCATTCAATTTTAATTAAACTGATAAGCAAAAACAATATTGATGTCACAACTCGTATTGTTTTATCTGAAAAGCCTAACGTAATAGAGTAAAACTAAATTGAGATTTGAATTCACTGCCCAAAATATACAGTAGTCAAGACCAGCAAAAAAACCTGAGCAAAATAAAAAAAAATTTTTTTGTTGAACTGTGTTATTTGTGTCAAGTTTTTTATGTGGTAAATAGTGCTAGTAAAAAAAATTAAGAATTGGCAGAAACTTAGTTTGGGTGGAGTTAGAGTCAAGGTTTGGGGTAGGAGAAATTTTTTCCGACTTTGACTCTATCTATTCAAAATTTTACGACTCAATTCTGACTCCTACTCCAGCTATTAAATTTTTTACGACTAAGACTCCAGGTTATCTAAAAAGAAGACGCAGACTTTCCAATACAGCATGCCTAAAAAACGACTGCGACTTCAGCCTAAAACGTGCAACTTCGACTCCATCTTGAAGGCCTAATTTAGCCAAAAGCGGAGTCTCCAAAAACAATAACGATTTTGACTCCACCAAATCTAAAAATGTCTCTATTTTATCTAAAAAAAAAATTTCGACTCCCACTCTGACTCCACAACTCTGGTTAGAGCAACCGCCAAACAACGATCACAAATCGTGTAATATTTATTTTAATACTAATTTGCTGGCGCAATGCACAATGCCATAGACGGTACTCTATAGTACCTTTTGTCTTGTAACTCGATATATTCCTAGCATCTGGTCCTCGGCGTGCGCAGTGCACAACGCCGTTTCTAGCAGTGCAGTTTTGCATCTGGTAGAAGCCACAAATCTTAGATTTTTCTTTTCTTATATAACCAGCTCCGCGACTAAAATTCGAGGAAGCGGACTGTCCCTAATAAAAGTTTAAATATAGTATTGCTTTGCGCGATGCACAATGCTATAGAGGTGCTCTAAGTGCCATCTGTCTTGAACTCGGTGTAAAACTAGATTTTTATCTAGAATAAATAATAAAAAGTATGGAGAAATAAGGCGTGTCACACTTCATTCATAATAATTTTAATTATGACGATGTAGTTTATTCCCGTTAAAAGTAATTTAAAGTTTTATTATGAAATAGTTATCGCGTGGCTAATGAAGCCCTGCTTTTGTATTATGTGATATAACGTCCGCTTCGCTTTCTATTGCCTGATGTATTTCCTTGTCCTTTTTCTCTTTTCACCCGACAGTAATGACGTAATATGTTTTTGTCCAAGCGCCACTATAGCTCGCTAATAGCGGATGTTCGCCTATATACCATTTGGTTTGAGCAAAAGCGCTGGAAAGTTGGAGAATGATCTAGCTCAGGGGTGAGGAACCGGCGGCCATTTTATAGTTAATGTGCGGCCATATGTAGCTTCGTAAATAATTGCGTCGTACATTGTGTTAATTTCTAAATGTATAAGGAGCCTTTGTATAAAGTAATTGATTAAATAAACAAAATAATATCTTAATAAAAAGTATGGTAATATTTTAATAAAAAGTAATATCTTGGTTTGTGTTTTTAACTTCTTGGTTTTTAAATACGATGCGCGTTGTGTTCTGCTTTTACCTGAAGAAGTCCGCCCGATGCAACGGACGAAACGTCGTTGAGTTCTTCTTTAATAAATATTACGCCTTTTGTATTTGTTGAAGTTTTACTTGCCTCTGATTTTACCAGAAGAACAATGAATTTTAAAATAATATCTTAGTTATATTGAGTATAAAGTAATTGATTAAATAAACAAAAATCTTAGTTATGTTGAGTTTTTTCATAAGAAAATCGTTTTGAAACGTTTTTAAACAACATTTTTTTAGCTGTGGCTTGAGTTACGAAATACCTAATGTCATAAGTTTACTTGTTTCATTTTGTTATGTCATAATGCTGCTATGATTCTTTTAGCAACTGTTCGTTTTATCCTCTTCGCTTAGTTTTGATTTGCAAGCAAGTTTTTATATTTGTAGAATTAGCAGGTTCTAAATAGATTTATTTGGGTATCCCAATTATTTTTTTTTGCTTATTATTTAGGTTAAATGTGGAAAGAAACGAAAACATTAAATTAAAGCAAATTGTTTATAGTGTAGCGTTTACTTACTAAACACACTGTCTGACTCCGCGATACATGACCCGTTTCTAACAATGCACTTTTAATAATGAAAGCTCGAACAAAGACCGCGCGTACATTAGCGAAAATCATTGTAAGCGTTTTCACGCATGCTTGCGCACCGACATCTCTCGTCACATGAGTCTTTCGCGCGCGCCAGATGATTGGTCGCCACATGGCTCCCCCCCAGCGTTGTTGTACGACTCTTGTATACCAGCGATATAGTCTTTGACAATATGTGGCGGTCGTCGAACTGATCGTCCACTGCGTGTAGTTGTGATGCCTGGAGATTTATTAGGGAGCGGCGACGAAGAGGAAGGCGTCGAAATGTCTTTTTCTTGGTTGTTGAGTTGTGGTGGATATCTCCCTGTGGCCAGGTATGCTGTTTTGAGACGGTCAACTGAAATGTTTTCTGTTTGTCCATTTACGTCGAGGGTGAAAAATTTCTCAGATGTGGAGATAATTCTGTATGGTCCTTCATAAGGTCGTTGCAGGGGTGTCTTGTGTTTATCGATTCGTACGTAAACGAAACCTGTATGGCCAAGAGAGGGTGGGTAATAGGATGTAAGAGATGAGTGGTGTGTCGGGGGTGGTGGAAGGGCTTCATGAATCTATTTTTGCAGGTCGCGAAGAAATGTGGTTGAAGGTTGTAGAGAAAGGGGTGGGGTGGGGTCAATGAATTCGCCGGGGATGCGTAGAGTAGATCCGTACACTAATTCGGCGGGAGAACATCCCGGTTCCACGCCAAGTTATTCGTAAGCCAAGGAGTGTGAAAGGTAGGTGTTCCATCCAATGTGGAGATGTAGTGCGGACTTTGAGGGAATCTTTGAGTTGTCGATGCAAGCGGTCTACCATGCCATTAGCTTGTGGATGGTAAGCTGTGGTGTGTTGTTGTTTAATGCCTAACATTTTATTTAAGTTTGACCATAAAGATGAAGTAAATTGTGGACCTCGGTCTGATGTGATATCTGCCGGTACTCCAAACCGGGAGATCCATCCTCGTATGAGAGCATTTGTGCAGGTAGGTGTTTTTGCGTCGGGGAAGGGGAATGGCCTCGGGCCATTGGGTAAATCGGTCGATAATGGTGAAGAGGTATGTCATTCCTTCGCTCGGAGGAAGTGGACCGACTAAATTTACGTGGATGCTGTGAAAGCGCCCTGTTGGTTGAGACCTATGAGAGAGTGGGGCTCGAATGTGGCGATGCACTTTGGCTGCTTGGCAACTCTGGCATTCTCGGCACCATCTGCGAATGTCGCGTTTAAGGCCGTGCCATACATAGCGGTCTGCAATTGCCCGTTGAGTGGGGCGTGGTCCGGCGTGAGCTATAGAGTTTATAGCTTGGAAAACTCTGTAGGTCCATTCCTTTGAAAGCACAGGACGAGGTTTCCCAAGTGACATGTCGCAAAGGAGGGAGACGTCGCCGAATGGTATATCTTGAAGCAAAAGGTTAGTTATTGAGGTTCGATACGCTGCAATTTCTTGTGAAACTGCTTGGTCGTTTGCTAGTTGTCGAAAGTCAATGGGAGGCTCTGTGATAGTGTTGATTCTTGAGAGTGTATCGGCTACCACGTTAAATTTTCCTTTCACATGTCGTATGTCAGAGGTGAACTCGGCTATAAACGACAGGTGGCGGGATTGACGGGGCGAGCGGTCAGCATTGTTGGACAATGCGAATGTTAATGGCTTGTGGTCGGTGTACAAGGTAAAGGGCTTGCCTTCTGCGAAATGCCGAAAGTGGCGTACAGCCTGGTACGCTGCCAGTAGTTCTCTGTCGAAGGTACTGTATTTCTTTTCCGCAAACGACAATTTTCGGGAAAAGAAAGCGATGGGTACCCAGTAACCATTGTGCAATTGGTCGAGTTGTGCTCCAATGGCCAAGTCAGATGCATCTACAGTTATGCTGGTAGGTGTGTTTGCCTTAGGATGGTGTAGTAATGTAGCATGTGCCAGCGCTGCCTTGGCGTTTTCGAAGGCCTTCTGACATTCTGTAGTCCACATAAGTTCTTTGCCTCGGCCAGACGATGCGGCATGCAGAGGCGCAAGCTGCGAGGCGATTGTGGGGAGGAAACGGTGGTAGAAATTTATCATGCCCAAGAAACGTTGAAGAGAAGAACGAGAATCTGGTGTGGGAAAATTGCGGATAAACTCAATGCGGCTCGGGAGAGGTCTAACACCTTCGACTGTGATAAGATGTCCTAAATATTCGAGTTCTTGAACGCCAAAAATACATTTGGATTTTTGAATTATTAATCCTTTTGAGGACAACAGTGTAAAAATCTGTCTTGTAGCAGTTAGGAGCGTTATGTTCAAGTTTAATTGGTGCAGTTCAAATTCAGAAGGTTAACCACTACTTGATTCTATTTACAGCACATTTATTCACTTATTCAAATAGAATTAAAAACAAAATAAAAATTAAAACAAATAATTACAATAATAGAAACAATTTAGTATAGCATTACCATGACAGAAATTACTCATCTAACCGATATCTGCAGGAGAGCAACTCATTTTATTTCAATTTGTGACTAAGCCACGTCGCTGTATACAAGTGGGCGTATTACCACGTGATCATACGATATGGAACGGCAGGATGTGAATTTCGAAATTGCATAAAATAGAGCATGTGAAAGTTAAATTCAACGTTTTGAACTAAATTCTATAACTCCGATAATAATTAAAGTTGTATTTCGTGTGAAAATACTTGGGCTGTCCAATTAATCGCTACAGTCTAAGGTGATTGTAGTGTTCCACCGGTGATTTACTAGCAACCAAAATATCATCTAGGTAGACGAAAACAAAATCGAAAACAAAAAGTGTTGGAAAATGCTGTCCATGAGTCGTTGAAAGGTTTGTGCTGCGTTTTTTAACCCAAAAGGCATCCGAAGAAATTCCCAGAGGCCAAAACTGGTGGCGATTGCGGTCTTGGCAATTGAATCTTCGGCCATAGGAATTTGGTGATAACCACGAATGAGGTCTATTTTGGAAAAAATCTTTGCTCCAGCCGGCCGTGTGTTAAAATCGTGAATAAGGGGGAATGGATAACGATTGTCGGTGGTAATTTGGTTAAGGCGGCGATAATCGCCGCACGGTCTCCATCCCCCAGAGGGTTTAGGCACCATGTGTAGAGGGGTGGACCAAGGTGAATTGGAACGGCGAATTATGCCTGCCCGCTCTAATTGTTGGAATTCGGCTTGGGCTAGAGCTAGTTTTGGGGCAGTTAAACGCCGAGGTCGTGAATGAACTGGTGGGCCGCTGGTGACAATATGGTGTTCTACACCGTGTTTACTCACCTGGTTTTGTAGACTGGGGGCTAAAATTTGTGGAAATTGTAGCAATAGTTGATTAAAGCGGCTAGTTGCGCCCAAAACTAAACCGCAGTGACTGTTCGGTGTGCGCTCTGTATGTGCAGCGAAAATATGGCTGTGATTTAAATCGACAAGTCGGCGTCCGCGTAAATCGATGGCAATGTTATTGGCCGTAAAAAAATTGGCGCCTAGTATAGGGCGAGCGACGTCGGCTAAGTAAAATTTCTGACGATATCGCTTTCCTTGTCCGAGAATAAAAGTAATAACACGTTGTCCCCATGTGTTAATTTTGGAACCGTTGGCCGCTGTGAGGTTTTCTGTAGGGGTACGTTTGCGCTTGTCGTTTGAGGAAGCAGGGAAAACGCAAACGTCAGCGCCGGTATCTACTAAGAAAGATATCCCTGTGGCACGATCCCACACTGACAAGGTGTTAGTTTTGATTAAGCCGACCGCCGCGGTCATTGGCGGCCGGCTTGCCCGTTTTCCTGCACGGTGATTGAAGATGACGTTGCCACTGGGAGTAAGCTTGCAAAAAGGCAGCCGGGTCTGCAGGTACGTGCGTTAGGGGCGAATTTTTTATGGTAGTAGCAGATAATGTGATGAGTGGAGGGATTAGGTTTGGGTTTTTGTTTTGGTTGTAAGTTCTTAAGATGACCGGGGCTTAACGCCGATACCGAGTTGATAGGGAGTAACTCGTTAGCTTCGATAATACGGTCTGCAGGTAAAGCTAATTCCTGTAGATTTGGGAATTCTTGAGCCGCTAGAATCGCACGAACCTGTGAAGGAAGTTGTGCTAAAAAAAATGCTCGCCGAAGGGTGTCAGCGTCATTGTTGAGGGACTCGAGATAGCGTAGAAATGCGGAGGGTTTCTTGTCCCCAAGCCCTGAAATATTAAGTAGCTCAGCGTCTTTTTGTAGTTGAGATTTACCAAACGCGTTGAGTAAAGTTGTTTTTAAAGCATTATATTTTCTTTGCTCCGGTGGGTTTAGAAGAACTGCTTTAACTTCTGCAGCGGCCCGATTGTCTAATGCTGTAATTATGTAGTCAAATTTAGTTTGATCAATAATTATAGATCTAGATCTAAATTGTGCTTCGGCTCGAAGAAACCAAATCTCCGGGTCGTCTGTCCAAAACTCTGGGAATTTAACTGCTACTGCTTGAATCTTAGTCGTTGACAAGGCGTTGTTTGTTAATTTGCTGACTGTTTCAGTTAACTGCGTTAAAATTTCACTGTCTGCTGACATATCAATGTTTAACAAAGTTAATCCAGTAATTTCAGCTTATTTTCTGCTATTAGAAAATTTTGGGCGTATTCGACTTCCGGGGTCACCAATGTAGCGTTTACTTACTAAACACACTGTCTGACTCCGCGATACATGACCCGTTTCTAACAATAAACCTTTAATAATGAAAGCTCGAACAAAGACCGCGCGTACATTAAGGCCCGTTTCCACTACGAGCATTAAAAAGAGCATTCTTTCTTTGTTTTATTGCTTTTTTTTGCGCTCGCTTCAATTTTAACCGCTCGCTTCAATCGAAGATCAATAAAAGAAACAAAAAATGCTCTTTTCCACGCTCGTAGTGGAAACGGGCCTTTAGCGAAAATCATTGTAAGCGTTTTCACGCATGCTTGCGCACCGACGTCTCTCGTCACATGAGTCTTTCGCGCGCGCCAGCTGATTGGTCGCCACAATAGACCTACTTATTATCAGTATCGCGTCTAATTTGTAGCGACTTAGCCTAATCAACTCTCCTTATCTTGTGTTGATAAACTAGCCAAGTGATTTGTGTTATGTACATAATAGTAATTATTGTTTAAATTTCATTAATGTGGATTACCCCAATAATGGCTCCAAAGCGAAAACGAACATTAAACGAAGAAGGAAGAGTATTTAACGAGGAGTGGGGTATGCAATACTGTACTTTCTTGTGCCTAATAAAGACAAAATGTGTTGTCTACTATGTGACGCCACAATTTCTTGCATGAAAAAGTACAATGCTAAGCTTCATTATGAAACACATGAAAAACATAAGAATTTTTAGTTGGAAGGAGAAGAACGTAAAACTGCTTTTGAAAGATTGAAGAATTAAAAACAGCGTCTGCAGCAAATGTTTAAAAAAATATCTTGTCAAAAAAATGATGCCATTGAAGCCACCTACCGAGTTGCGCTTTTACTGGGAAAAAGAGGGAAGCCATTTAGTGATGTAGATATCACAAAAGAGTCAATCATTGAAGTTGTCAGTTCCATACATCTTGAGAATATTAGCAAATATAATGAACTACCTCCTTCTCGAATTACATTAACAAGTCGTCAACATGAATTAGCATGCAACTTAAAACAACAACTCTATTCAACAATTCAAAAGGAAGTGTTTTATTCAATAGCTATAGATGAGTCTATTGATAATACTGATTTTGCACAAGTTTTAGTTTTTATTTGTGCGATAGCAGGGGATTTTCACTGTTTTGAAGAATTGCTTTGTTTATGTACCATGAAGGATAGAAATCGTGGAATTAATATTTTTAATGCTTTTAAAGAGAAATGCAACAAAGCAAAGCTCAGTTTTGCTAACTTGGTAAGTGTATGCACTGATGGTGCTCCTGCTGTGAAAGGTGTCCGAGAATGATTTATTGGCTTACTTAAAAAAAAATTAACTCATCCAGAATCATTAATTGCTTTTCATTGCATTTTACACCAACAAAATCTTGCTGCTAAATCTGCTACTGTAGGAGATACATTTAACAAAGTTTTAAAGATAGTTCACTTTATCGGAGTCAATTCAACTTGTCACCGTCAGTTTCGTGAGCTGCTCTTAAATGAAGACGAAACTGATATTGTAGACATGCCGTTTTACTGCCAAGTCCGCTGGTTATCTCGAGGAAATATTCTTAGCAAAATTTTCAAGTTAAAGCAACAGATAGTCAGTTTTTATGAGAAACAAAAGAGACATTTAAAAAGTTTTTTGTTGGTACAAAATTTTAAAATAGCTTTTAACAACAAATGCTTCATTTAAAGCTCTTTTGTTAATTAAGTAGCCTTAAAAAAGGCTGTTTTGAAAACCCGAACGTTTTCGTCTAGCTCTCTTCAGGAGGTTTCGCTAGAATGAATTGCAGAACTGAATGTAGTATTTCAAAAGTTATAAAGCTGATTCTGATTGGCTAAAAATTAAGGTTAATAATAGTTATCATAATAATTGAAAAGTATTAATAAATAAAATCACGTTTCGTCAGCGTAAGAAATTTTTTTGGCAAAAAAAGGAACAAAATTATGCAAGCTTTGTGTTAAAATTTGGTACTAAAAAAGAAAATTTTTAAATTATGCTAACAATTTATGTTTGTAAACAAACTCTTTCTGTCTACACAAATTAGGTTTTCGAAGAGTGATGAAAATTGATTCTAAGACTGATAAGTGGAAATCGGATCGTGCTTTAGAGAGAATAAAAAATTGATTGTCCTTATAGTGAGATGCACATTTTTGGTTATGTAACAAATGGTTTCCAATCGCTGAGTCACAGTGCGGTATTGAATTAGCTAGTTTACCTGGACGTTCTGGTTGTTTACGTTCTTTACTGGTTCTATTCCGAATAGACTTCGGCACATGCTGGCGGATTCTGTCCTGCAAACGTTGAGACGTTCGACCCACGTACCGACTATCACAGTGGCACACGTATTCGTATACGACGTTACTTTGTTGAAAAGTGGGAAGAACGTCTTTATGTATAGCAGGTAAAATTCGTCTGGTGGAAAAGACCACTCGTGGTTGGACCGCTCCAAAACAATTATTAATAGATAATTTTATTTTTCTTTCAAATTTCAGGGAATTTTCGCCAATCCAAGGTAGTTTTACATAGACAGGACATTTTTTGGGGCCTTCTTTAGTGTTTTGTTGGAAACGTAAAAGTTTTTTAGAAATTCTCGAATCAATAAGGAATTCTGGATAACCATTTTGTACAAGAATAGAGCGAATATTATCTAGTTCATGTTTTAATGTGGATTTAGAGCAGATTTTTAAGGCTCGATGTGTTAAAGTATCAATGAGATTTGTTTTACGTTGTTTTGGTCCAAAGGAATTCCAGTGAATATATTGACCTGTGAAAGTGGGCTTTCGATAGACTGAAGTGATGAATTTATTGTCAGATTTCGTAACAAGTACATCCAAAAAAGGCAGAGAATTATTGGTTTCAATTTCATTGGTAAATTTTAAAGGAGGGGTGAAGCGAGTTAAGACAATTTAAAAATTTTTGGAATTCAGTTTCTTTGTGAAAAAGGGAAAAAGTGTCATCAACATACCGACAGTATACGGTAGGTTTTGAAATTTCATTGAAAAGTTTTGATTCATAATAGCCAACGAATATATTTGCTAGAGCGGGACCAAGGGGACTACCCATAGCAACTCCATCAATTTGCCTGTACATAATGTTGTTAAAGCTAAATTCAACAGAAGTGGTTGCAGTTTTCATCAGTTCAATAAAAACATGTTTAGGAATAACTGGAGCAGGGAGGTGACCGTCGTAAAGTGTTTTAGTACAAATTTCAATGGTTTCTGCTAAAGGTACGTTAGTAAATAAGCTACAAATATCAAATGAACAAAGAATTGAATCATTAGAATTTACTTTGAGTTGTTGTATCATTTCAGCGAAAGAAAAGGAATCATTAATACAATTAGTTGAGTAGAGTTCTAATACGGGTTGTAATAAGGCGGCGAGAAATTTAACGAGTTCATGTTGGGCAGATCCAATCATCGAAAGAATAGGACGGCAAGGCACATCTTGTTTGTGAATTTTTGGAAGGCCGTACATTCTTGGTCGTTGTGAGCCGGTGGGTCTAATAACTTCATAAACGGTTTTCGGGAGATCATCACTTTTAACTAATTGAAGTAAACGACGATGAAGTTTGGTTTCATTTTGAGCAGTATTATCAAATTCATTTGCAGGCCCAAGGCATTCAAATTTAGTTACGTCAGAAAGAATGGC
Organism: Diplosoma virens; assembly: GCA_963680785.1. Taxonomy (NCBI): domain Eukaryota; kingdom Metazoa; phylum Chordata; class Ascidiacea; order Aplousobranchia; family Didemnidae; genus Diplosoma; species Diplosoma virens. The sequence continues at coordinate 44,468 of CAVMFT010000309.1, forward strand.
TACCATTTTTTTGTCATATTCTGATCTATTAAGAATGACGACTCCAGAGCCTTTGTCAGGCTTAGTAATTAAAATGTGTTTATTAGAACGTAGAGACTTAATCGCTTGAAGACAGTCAGAATCAAAGGGGAATTTAGTCACATCGATAGGAGAACCACAAAAACTGTGTGCTAATTCATTAAGTTTAGCTTTAAGAAGACTTAGTTCATCAATACTTTTTGGTTTATGATGTAATAATTGAGCAAATAAAATTTCAAATTCTGCAAATACTTCTTCACGTTTAATATTAGTTGGCGGAAGGCAAAACTCTAGACCATAGGCTAAAACAAACTTTTCAATTTCGGAAAGATTGTAACTAGATAAATTACAAATAGTTTTACCAGAAGGATTAGACGAACCAAAGCGTTGACGACGAAGCCAATTAATGGTATTAAAATGCTTTGTGCGAATTTGTTTTTGTTTAATTAGTTCAATGTTAGCAAGATACCGGCAAAAGCGAATCCAATCAAAATAAGATAAAAATTGTCGTACTTTGGACCAGAGTTTTAAGTAGATTAAACGAAAAGATTCTAATTTAGTCTTACTTCTACTAATTTCATCCAAAAGAAAAGCTCGTTCTATAGTAGAAGTTTGTCTTACCTTGGCTGCTTTAATGCGATGTGACATAAATGTGGGAATTACATGTTGAGCATGACAAGTTTTCAAAAATTCAATAGAAAGTTTTGCAGTTCGAATTTTACCTCGAATTTTGACCACATTGTTCAGTTCTTCCAATTGTTCTTTATTGTACCGTCGACGGAAATACTTAAAAAGTTTTTTGTTGGTAC
>CAVMFT010000310.1:0-11000 GCA_963680785.1 Diplosoma virens
TATATGTTGGTGAAACGGGCAGATGTTTTAATACTCGCTTATCGGAACATAAACGTGATTTGAAACCGATTAATTTGGCTAAACTAAAAGAAGACGATTTGAATAAAAAAAACTGCATTGGTTAAGCATTGTCTTAATTGTGAACATAGGATTGATTTTGGTAATTTTGAAATATTGGATTATAACATTGACTATGATAAACGCAAATTTTTAGAATCATTATATATTAATAATACAAAAAAATTCAATAAATGATAAAGATCGTAATGTTTTTCCAAAAATATATAGCAATATAAAAAATCTCAACTAATGTGGGTTTTCAACCTGTTAAATTTGTTTCTTTTGCACTAAGTACATGTAATTATGAAATCGTTATGTATGTTCGCTTCTCACCTTGTGTTTGTTGGTTTGTGTTTTTAACTTCTTGGTTTTTAAATACGGTGCGCGTTGTGTTCTGCTTTTACCTGAAGAAGTCCGCCCGATGTAACGGACGAAACGTCGTTGAGTTCTGCTTTAATAAATATTACGCCTTTTGTATTTGTTGAAGTTTTACTTGCCTCTGATTTTACCAGAAGAACAATGAATTTTAAAATAAGTAATATCCCTGGTAACAGTGTTTATATTAACTTAAAATTCTATAAGACTATTTTTACTGTTCTTTATTCGTTATCTCGTACTTTTCTGGTATTTTTGTACAGTCTAATTTCTTACTAAACAATTACATTTTAGGATTTCTAGCAAAACTAAAAAGTTTTGTTGCTGAACGAAAAGGAGAAAGAGAGGAGATGCAAGATGCCCATGTCCTTCTCAATGATTGTACCAGCGATTTCAGCCAATTATCTCCTAAAATGTTAGTTGTTGGTTGTTTTAGATGGTTTTATATTACATTTAAAGTTATGGCATACATAATTTTTGTACTATGCATTTCTTTGACCATTTTTTTTGTTTTCCTGATAAAATGTTGGTACAAAACATTGGAAAACTTCACTAATTTGAAATTGTCAATGTTTGCTACTTCATCTACATTATTTTCGTATTTATTCATCTTATACTGTCAATGTTTGCCAAAATTTGTAATGATAGGCTACATGCTGTTAGTGTTACATATAAATTTTCGCCGAAAGTGTGCTTTAGAAATTTGCTTTGTGCGCTCTCAAAGAATATTATTATTTTTTTAGTCGGATAATTTTTTTAGACTTTGCTTGTATTGTTTAAAAATCAATTTGTGTTACATTATTCTAAGGTCGATTTCGATTTTTACGCCTCGATACTTCGATCTCACTTTAAAACCGATTGTTTTTTAACAAAAAAATCCCAATGCGATAATTTACCAAGTCATTTTTGCATATATACCTAATTGTGAAAAAGGATTTTGCGAGTATAATCATGTCACGTGCCTCATTTAGAAGCCGCGTGGCGTATTACGCTGTATTTGACGGCCATGGTGGTTCCAGAGCGTCCGCTTACGCTTCGAAATGGCTTCACGTTCAGCTGTCTCAGCGATTGCCAAAAGGTACGTAACTGTTTCAGTTGTCAGTGAACTATTTGAATCCAAGTTGATTTACATTGTATCTAGGTATAATTATTAGGTGCATTAGTGAAAATTCAAGCACAAATGAAAGCACAAAGCTAAATGTTATTTTTAAATATTGCGTCATACAATTTCGTTTTATGGTTTAGTTTAGTTTTTGTTTGTATTTTTTTGAAATTGCTTAAAATTATTCGTCTGTTTCTTGTTTTCATTAAATTTGGTAGAACAAGCTAATTTTTACTCTTTTTCCTGATATTAGTTATTTAAATTAAAAAAAAATTTTTTTGTTGGGATGAAAACAGGTGACGTAAATAACTTTGATAAAGAATTGAAACGGCAAATTCTTGAAGCATTTCGTAAAGTTGATGAAGATTTCTTAAAAGAAGCTTCGCAAAAGTGGGTACTTTTTTGTTTTGCTACTTTAAGCCTTATATGTATTGTTCTCATCTTAAAATGTAACAGCAAACCGGTTTGGAAAGATGGAACCACCGCCTGCTGTGTCCTGATTCTCAATGATGTTCTTTATATCGCCAATCTTGGTGATAGTAAGGTGAGATTTGCTGTTTTATGTTTTAACACTTTTTTTGTGGCTGGTGCGTTAATGAAAGTGTCAGGCGCCAAACCTTATCAGACACCAGTAGGCTGTTTCATGTAATTTAATCAATCACTTACTGACAAACACGCCAAGCGTTTTTTTAGCTTATAAGTTTGTATGTTTTTTTCACTCTTCAAAAAAATCTGACTTATGTATTGATTTTAATTAATTTTTTTTATGCTTATTGTATTACATTTTCAAGTTTGTATTGGTTTGTTTTGCAGTATATTTTTTTGGTTTTGCTATACTCAACTATTGTGTACAGTTATTTTTACGTGGTTTTCAACAATTTAATTTAGTTGAGTTAACTGTATAGCTTAAAAAAATTATCCCAATACTTTTGCAAGCTATAGCATAGTTTCAATTGCACCACGGCATTTTTTTCTTGGTTTTTGATATCATATTTGGTAAAAATTTTAAATGATTAATCGATGGATTCCCTCCGAAATTTAACGTCAACTTCACTTCAAGATTTCTTATTAAACTCTATTCCTGCGATTGCAACCGTTTCCACTGAGTTAATTTGTGATCAAAAATTTTCCTATTTGATCTCAGGCGTCCAATTACAGTTTAACACAGTAGAAACTACATGGTGGGCGGCACAAACGTTAGATTGTCGCCATTTTTTAGCTGTAATACTTTCAGGCTATTCTTTGCCGTTACCAAAGCGATTCGAAAAAGCACGTATCGATTCCACTGAGCAAAGACCATAATCCCACCAACTATGACGAAAGAATGCGCATACAGAAAGCGGGCGGGAACGTGAGGTAACGATTACGGCTTCTACAACGTCTTTCCTGTATTTTTTCCGCGTTGCTGTGCAGCAATGAGTCGGATTGAATCGTTTTGTTAAAAGCATTTCCCTTTATTTTCCTTTTAGTGCGTACGTTTTTTCAGAAGAAACTGGTCGATTTAAATTACTGCCGGATTTTCACGTGTGACGTTTTGCGCTGTTCATTTTGAAATATCTATGAGTAAAGTCGATAAATAAAACAGCTGTAGAAATAAAATATGTTGACACTTGCTTGTATTAGTTAAGCATTTGCTTAATATGATTAGTGGGTTTGATTTAAGTTTTAGTTTTGTCATTTTTGACCTCGAGCAGTTTTCAATATTTCCTCAAAACCGGTTTTAGAAATGTAGTTTACTGTACTTGTTTTTTCCAACTTCAGATAGAAAGTTCTCATCATAAAAATATTCGATTTTAAATTTCAAAAAATAAAGCTTTTTTTGCTATAAGGCTGTTTGATGATTTAGCGACTTGGGATTGGCAATTCGGGATAATTTACTAATTTGAAATTGATCAAGTATACGTAGTTTAAACCGGAACCAGAATTGGGATTCTATTTTTATCCCGGTATATTTTCGAAGCAGATCAAAAGACTGCAAACAACATTGTGATTTGTGAATCGCCAAATGCACTGCTTTGCAGATTCAAATCAAAACAAAGTGAGAACAGATCATATTCAAAATACGCCCCTCGGGCTTATTTTGAAGTTTGTTTGTAATTCTAAGGGCTTATTTTAAACATGATCCGTGAAAATTTGTTACTTTCAGGCGCATCTTCGGGCTGTGCAATTTTTTTTAATACTCAAGAAGAAAAGATTAAACGTTCTAATAATACTGCAACTTTTTAATACGAAAAAAATTAATTATTAGCGGTAGATCTTCAGGTTTCGGTTAACCGATTAAACAACGCTTTAAGCGAAGTTTCGCCAATAGGGTTAGGGTTTTGATTCCCTGCAGTCTTTTGATTCGGTGGTTTTATGATAAAAGCGGTCAAACGTAGACGGTCTTTTGAAGAGCGATATTTTAGAAGGTAGTTATACGTATTCTTTCACGAACACAAAATTAGCCGGAGTTTATTTATTTCACTCAATAATCAAATCAATCCTCAAGTTTATTGCAGAACAATGCTTTCTTTTTATTGCTTTTATAGTGTGTGTGTGTGTGTGTGTGAGTGCGTGAGTGCATGCGCGTATATAACTACAATAGTCGCTGATTATCTCCTCACCATATTTAAAGTATATGCAGGGTTACCATTTTGTGCTTATATTTAAGATTTGGGCTAATTTTTTGAACATTGTCTTAAAAATCTTTAATATGCTTATTTTCAGGGGCGCCGGAAGCGGGGGTTGGGGCAATTGCCCGTTCCAAACACTTTTGGAACGAAAATGGAGATTTCGGACAGGGATTGAAAGTGATGACTTTTTTTAAGGGGAGGGACAAAAATGAAGATTTGCTGTGCTTATTTTTTGGTCACTTCAGATAGTAACTCTGAGTATATGCGATCAAGTAAAAGGCGAAAACAAAAGAAGTGATTTTATTTTTGGTTTTGCGCGCGGATTGTGGCATGAAAATGTCAACCGGATCTATTTGTCCCGTTCAAGTTGGCATTGTTGTTTCGCTATGATTTAGAATACGAAATTCCGGATTACTCATCGCCACTACCGATCAGTATCGGCGACTAATCTTTTATTATTATATAACGGACTAGGAAAGAATTGCACAGGGCAACTAGAGCTAAATTTCTGGGACTTGATGATTTTGATTCGTCTGTGCCAAATAGGATGTTGGCCTTTTTTTAGTATATACCATAAAACCTGCGAATTCTTTTGATTGTCAATCTTCAAACAAGCGAAAACAAGAAAAATTTACAGTTGCTTAAGTAAAGAACAAACGTCAGTCGTCGCTTCGTTCGCTGATTTCTCACTTCTTGGTTTATGACAAACTTCTTTTTTTTGTCTTGTGAGACTGCCAACCTTATAAACGTTTGGCTTTTTTTCGAGGCCAATCGAGCGCAATGTAATCAATAAATTACTTTCCACTCCAAAGTTTGCTTGCCAGTTTGTCTCGACGAGTTGGAATATGCTAATAGAATGCTAATGTTACATTCAAATGAACCATAACCTTACGTAAAAGAATGAGCAATCTGGAATGGCACATCCGAAATTCCCGATTCTAAATTAGATCGAAACCGGATAATTGGGTCCGGTTTAAATTCACCATGCCGCGATTTGCGTGAAGCAAGCGCGACTCAATCTCTTTGTTTTCGCCTTTTTTTTCATCGCACGCACGTGAGGAGAAATCCAGGAACTATACTTGTTATGTTTGCACGCGCCCGCCACACACCATATGCGTAATGATTGTTTGACGGACAAAGCTTTGAACAGCCTTAATGGCTCACATTACAACAAACTTTGATTAGTGTCATTTTTCGTTGTTGAAAACAAAAAAAATACGGTAGTCGTCAAAAGATAATTTTTTTTTTAGCTAAAATAACCTAAAACAAGGTTTGATTTGCGTTAAGAATTTTTAGTACGCTTTATGTAATTGTTTTGTTATTGCAAAAAAACCGGGCCGCCTGGCAGTGGGGGTAAAAGTTTAAAAAATTTTAATTGCAGATTGGTTTTGACTTTAATATTCTATACCAGGGTTGGCAAGCTTTTTATGTTGCGGGCCAATTTTTTTAAACTTTTGACAGACGAGCCAGAATGGCACAAACAACGCATTTGATTTTAATAAATTTTTTAAATTCCATTTAAAAGCAATGCTATCAAATGTCGTAATAAATAAGATAAATTGTTTGGCGGCCGGATTAATAAAGGAAAAGGGCCGTAAATTGGCCGCGATTTGAGAAAGCCCGTTTTAAGCTATGCAATTTGCAATGCCCCGCTGTCTGTGTTAGCTTTTGACTCTCAAATAAAAAAGCTTTCAAACGTGTGAGACTGTTTTCATGGCGGTCTTTTATCTGCTAAACTGTATCAAGCTGAAATCCGAAATTTCGTATCCGATTTCAGTTGCACCAGAATACTGGCGATTTGCCATCCTTATAAAGTCACTTAACTTAATAAAAGAATGCGATCCAATGTTTCGGTCAGTTGCAGCTTTTCTTCGCCGCTTCGACACAAACGTGCGTGTATTTAACACAATCCTTGATGGCATTTTGGTAAAAGATAACCTTTTGCACTTACATGAAAAAAGTTGAATTTAGTTTGCTTTCCAGTAGCTTTTCCTTCTTTATATACTTTCCTGATTATTGATACATTTTCTGAAATTTTACGACGGAAAATTTTTAAACTAAAAGAATAATTTTTAGTCTTTTTTAACCCATAATGTCAAGTTATTAACAATACGATTTACTAAAGTTGATGATTAATATGCGAGTTAATTTCCTTGTATTATTTCTCTGTATTTTCGTTTAATGTTTGTGTTTTTCGCTTAACATGCAATCCAAGTCTACTGGCACAAAATTGGAGATTTTGGTTACTCAATCGACTGAGGGCCTGAACAGTATCCAAAATTGCATCTATCGGCCAAATGATTATGTTACGTTGATCGAAATTTCAAAGATTTCTCTCTGTAGCTTGTTCTTTTTAGAGAGGGGCGAGTTTTGGGGATTCTCGAGGTTTCCCGCTCTATCGGTGACGGTCAGTACAAGCGTTGTGGTGTGATTAACGTCCCGGATGTCAAGCGTTGCCAGCTGACTTCCAACGATCGTTTTTTTCTCATTGCCTGTGACGGTTTGTGGAAAGTTTTCAATCCCGACCAAGCGATTCAGTTTGTGCTTCAAGTTTTGCAGGTGTATTTGTTTCGAAATTTATACCTCGGTTTCTGTTTGTCTTATCAAACTTTAAAAAATATGTATTTCAATTGCTTGCCACCCTGTCGTTCCTTTTCGCGCTTATGTGTTTTTAGTATCCCCAGTTTTGATTGCGCTGTTTCTGAACTCGAAGCGAAAAGCTATGTGCTGACGATTTTTGAATTTATACCTAAATTGCTCTTATTAATATTTCATTTCATTTTATCTATATATTTATCCTCCTGACTCGCAGGAAAGCGACGAAGGTGCTAATACGTAGGGAAACCAATTACCCCGATCTGCTTTCGGAGATGCCGAGATATTGTAATTTTTAGTAGAGACATGACTGTAATTTAGAACTGCTTGTCAAAACCACCAAACAGGGGAATTTTTGTATTTTCAACTGTTTTGATTTACGATTAACTCAAGTTTCGCTTTGTCCAAAATAACTTTTGATTTTGTAACAATTAAATCACTTTCGATACTGTTTAATATTAGTTTTTCTAATTTCTTAAATTTTTAAGGACAATTCCATCGTCCCACCCGAGGGAAGTAGCATGAGCCTTGAAAAATGTCGTTATGAAGTCGCTTGTAACAGATTGGCCAGTGAAGCGGTGAGAAAGGGAAGCGCTGACAATGTGACTGTTGTGTTGGTTTCCGTACATAAACTCTGAACGGTGTTTGTAGCTTCATTCACTTGCTTTTGAAAGTCTTTTACGCTTTGTTAAGGTAACTTGTGCTTTTTTTACGCCAGTATTTTTTAAAAAGAAAAAAAACTTCAAGATTGTTTTAAATATTAAAAGCGTAAGACATGTTTCTGGTGGTCAAAGACCCAAGAGAGCTTTTATTTTGTCCGTTCCAAAACTAAAAATAGCATTCGAGAAAAAGTGTATTGTTTTTAATTTTTTATTTCTCAACGTTTGTTCATGTGTTAAGAGCGATTCCACACTTGCATCTCCCGATGTCGTCAACTTGTATTAGGTTCTATCCACACCGAAAGTTCATTTTTGCTCTGACGTTGTACACAGCTTTAGGCTAAATTATTTTCTACCCGGCTTCAATTGCAGTTTAAATAACGATTGTTTTTTGATTGAAAAAGGTGCATCGGGTGTACAGCTGTTGATGACATTGTGGAAAGTACTTTTTCGTTTTAATAAATGTGTTGAAACCTTGTATTTGCGAGCAGTGAAACCCTTTAGGCAGCATTTTCTGAAGTGTTTTATGCTATAGTTACGTAAAGATGTGTATTATTACGTATAAATAATTTTAAGATTGCGTGGTTTGAATGTTAAAAATCCAAGATTTTAAAGACCCGAATAAGTAGTGACCATATTTTAACCAGAAATTACAAACTTTTGAGCCTGTAGTGTGTTATCGTAAAAACGGGATATTTGATATAAGTCCCCACCGTACTCGAGTCGTTAAGAACGCTGTATGGCATTTTTCTCTGTTTGCCGGTCATGGCTATTAGTTATAAATTTCAATCATATTTCAATAAAACAAAAATAAAAACTTCAAAGAAACATATCTTGGCACCTTCGGAAGCAAGTCACATTCGACATTTTTAATTTATCTGGCATAACATAGCACATATTCACAGCTGTAAGACAACTTAAATTAAAAAAAATCTAATAGTTTGTAATTGTCCATATACGTTATAGCCAGTGAGGCATCGAAAAAACCACACGATTACCCAAATCAAGGTGCTTCCGAAATTCTCTAGTACTGTTCTCTCATAGTTATTGCAATTCTTCATTATACTCGCGTGAAAAACAAAAGCAGGATAATCTAAGATCAATTAATGGCTAGGATTTCTTCCGAGTATAGCAGACGAGTTCTGGAAAGTTGGCATCTTTTACTGGGATGATCAACCCATTACCTGTTATCCCAAATAAATTAAAGTGGTTCCTGAGTCGAAGAGTTTTTAAATGGCTTTTCGTTTTCATTATTTTTCAAGGTGAAGTTCAAGAATGTTTATTGAATTTGTTCTATTAATAGTTGAAGGATAGCGCAAAATTTTTATGACGCTTTATTAAGAAAATCCACGGTGACGATTAGAGGCGCCGGAGTTGTCCCCCCACTTCCAGCGCTGCTGTTGACGTTAAAATGCTTTTGGCGGCGAGAAAACATTTAAAAGGTTTACTAAAACAAGGACTCTCCATGTGATCATTTCTAATCGAAACACGTTTGCATTTGTCTAGATTTTTATCCCAAAAAAACGTACTATTAGAATGCAAACATTGAAGATTTCTAACAGTCTTGTCATCAAACAATCATGCAAATGACATAAATTTATTAGATTAGTTGTTGCTGTTGCAGTAGGCAATTCTCGAAACAGCCGCTAAGACTGTCAATAAACAAGGTCCGAGAGAGAGCATTCCAGTTTGTTTTTAAAAGAAGTGCGCATCAACCAGAACAAAGAAAAATTTTCAAACCAGTTGACACATTATCTTGAATGCATGGGGTGCGCAAAGCGTCGGTTTCTAGTTCTACCATATCCTTGTCTATGGATGTTGTGGTAAATGTTAATTCTTTCTCACGTAACTTGTAAATTGGCAACCATGGTCTGATGCTATTATCGCTGATACACCGTAAAATTGATGAATCGAACCGTGCAGAGATTTTATTGCAGCTTTCGCAGAAACTTTTTTGTGGGAGTGGCAGTGAACCATCGAGTAAGGGCACCCATCGGAAAGGGATAAGGACCAGAGATATTCACATGAATATCTGAAAATCTTTAAATATGCGTTTTAAATCTCGGAGTCGCTTTGAGAGCAACGTCTAAAAGAATTGAAACAAGAACGTGTCAATTGCTTCGTCATCAAATCAGCATTCATTTTTTAGACAAAAACGACCTTTAATGTTTGTTTATATTCCAAACAAATTTTGTTAAACAATAGGCCTACTTGGTAACGGTAATTAAAACTTTGTAAATGCTACGGTAATAGACCTATTTTGTTTAAAATTTTGTTTTGCTTGATTAGGCTTAGTAGCCTATATTTTTCTTTATAACTAATTTACATAAACTGTATCCTTACACAATTGAACTTTCAAAACATTTGCCATGAAAGATTTTGTCGGTCATGAAAAATGAAGAGACATGTAAATTAAGCAGGCATCGATTGTGTCAATTTGGCTTACCAAAGCGCCATTGTGCTGATCGAGTAATGCCAAGTTTGTTCTCAACTCAAGCTCTTTTTCAGTTTTCAATAACCAACTTCAACAATAGGCCTACGGTGGGTCCCGAATTGATATCTGCAGCCATTTGAAGAATGTAACATTTTGAAGGAGTCGTCAAGTCAGTCCGAATACAAAACCTTAGGGTCCGAATCGAATCGGAGTTTTTTGCTAAGATGCTCAAGATGAGCTCTAGTCGAAGTTTGCCAAAACTTAAGTCCTTTAATTTGAGTTAAAGTCCATCATAGCATATTTATTCTAAACTGGAGATCAAATTTATAAAGAGTCTCGAGTCACTTCGAACCAAGTTTATGAACAATAGAAAGGTGCCTACCCTTTCTATTGTTCATAAACTTGGTTTCATAAATTTTTTTATATTGAGATAGTTTTAAGAGTGAAGTTAGCAAAGGAAAAATTTAAATTTTTTCCCTCAAATCATTATATCTGGACTTGAGTCAGGTATGATTATAATTTAATTTGAAAACTAAGGTCTAGTCTGAGTTCTAAAATTTTTCACATAGACTCACGTCCGGCTTGTATCAACTGCAGCTCTGTTTGAAGACATGCCTAAAGAGCTGAGAAACATTTATCAATATTGATTTAGGTCTACTCTTGCAGAAAAATTATCATCATCAATCCAGTTTTTATTGGTGTTACTTCCACAGAATTAGTTTTTGAAATTTTGTAGAAGTTTTTTGAAATTTATGTTCCGCTGGTAAAAAGTTCTTTCAATTTTTGCAGAACTTAATTCAGTAACTCAATACGTTTTTTAATCTTATATCATTTCGGTGCCTGTTAAGAAGACCGATAATGCAAACTTGGCCGCCTACCAAAAGACAAAATTCTTAAATCTTCTTACTGGACCTGCCCTAGGAACCAGTAACAAAATATAGTCTAGCTAAACCACAGCTCAGACTACCACAATAACTTCTTTATTAAAAAATATGCTCCAATCCACTTAGGAGCCCACAATAGTATAAATCAACAGCAAATACAGATTCAGTAGCTTAATTCTTCACAATAACGTAGGCAACCAGAGACTTGCGGCCAAAAAACTATGAATTCACACAGTTAACAATTTTCCAATACTAAGTTACCACATGGACTCCTAAATA
>CAVMFT010000311.1:0-95182 GCA_963680785.1 Diplosoma virens
AACCCGAGGGGATGAAACTGTCATTACTAAAAATGGGTAACTATAATATTCTTCTACTTTATTATACAATAGCAATACCTAACTATTGCTAAATCATAAAAGAAATGATTTAAAGCTTATGTGAACTCATTTTTCATTATTGCCAAATGCTTATTTGAACTGCATCAAAGTATAGTTTTAGATCTATGTCAGATAAAAATGCTTTAATCAGCGTGCATTTATTAAAATGCCTATCATTAATTATAATTATTCTCTAAAACGTTGATTTTCGAACAGTGCGTGTGAACAATTTGTGTGAGCACTAGGGAATTTTGAAATAAAACTATTTTTACTCCTTATAAAGATCCTTGAACAGAGTTTTGGTGTCTTAAATCTTATTTAGAACTTATGTTTTAATAAAACCATACACACGATTCTTGTAATATTTCTGAAAAAAAAAAAAGTTGTACTTAGTTACTTTTGTTCCTGGAAACCAAAATTTTGTTAAACAATTGCAGGCTGAACTTTGTTTCTTGAATAACAGCAGATTTTCTAATAAGCAATTTAAAATTATACAATAACTTTTTAAATTCTATCAAAAACCATGATCAACAATAACTTTTTGAAACTAAATAAAAAAAAATTTTAACGATTGAACACATTGCTCGAATTAATGAAAGCTTATATAACACCAGCTGTAAGAAATACTACTTTATCACCTTTTTTTGTGATAACAATTTTTGTGAAAAAAACAGTGAAAATGTAAGGAAAAAGATTGTCTTAAAAATTTATCTGAAAAAATTTCGTTCAAAAACAATATACTTTTTAAATAAATTAAATTTTCACTTTGAGTTTGTTTGAATAACCTTGAAAAAATTTGGGCCAAAACATTTTGCGGTAAAACTTGACGTCTTTTTTAACACGAGCTGATCTGCTTTGCTTTTAAATGTGAAATTTAATTCAGTGATTTCTTTGCAATGTCCCCAGAAAGATATCATTCTGGTAGTGATCGATAACTTGCAAACACTTTTTGGGTAGTTTTTCCCTTTTTTAACGATTTTTCCGAAATAAAGTTATGTAATTGTTTACAGGTTGGTGACTTCTGATTAAAGTTTTTATCATTTAAGACTTTTTTAAAACTTCTATAGCGCAATAGAAGACAATTTTGATTAATATTTAGCAAAGGCTTTAACTATTTATAAGCAATATTTTTTATTGGTAATGCATCAATTTTTTAAGTATTGACTTAATTTATCCATCTTAATTAATAAATTATTGACTTAATTAATTAACCAACAAAGGTTGACTGCTTTATAAATGAAATATGTTTCAATATTAACCGCCTCGTTCAGAAGAATTAATTTAATTAGAAAGCATTTTTCTTAAAAAAATGTTATTTTTTTAAAAATCTTTTTGAAATTATGCTTCCAAGAAAAATCTTCTTAAAATCGTTACTTATATTCTTGTGTTATAATTAGAGACTGAATTACCGTTAAATCTTTATTTAAAGATTAAAACAATAATTGAAACTTGACGTTTTGCTATACTATAAAATCAGTAAACTTTTTTCAAGAAAGACTAAACGAATGAAACATAAAGGTCATCAGTTATGAAATCATAGCGATACGAAAAAAAAGCCAAAACAATTCAATACATAGTGACATCCAGAGGAATGTGATTATTCATTTCAACTCCATTAACTTCGACTAGCATAATTTAATGAAAAGCGTTTTAAGTTTAAACTTGGATCCTGGGTCCAACTTCCCTGAAATATGTGTTTCTTTTATTGTATTATATATATACATTATATAAACAATTTATTTTTTTGACTTCCAAGACAAGGAAAAAAACGTTAAAAATAATGCACTTGGGCGAGCTTAAAAATTTTAAGTTGTTTATCTATTTATAAAATAATATAACCGGAATTTACAGCAAGCCATTAATACCGTCAATTTGAGAAAGTGATGTAAAGTGCTCCTTTGAAAACAGAATAGAAGAAGGACAGTAGAAGTGCAAACGAGACTATGTACATCACGATTGCAATTAAAGCGCTTTTTAACTTGACCCCACACCAACAACTTGTTGAATATAATTATCGCTTAACTTGAAACGTATAAGGTAAAAACAAATTTATAACGTATTACATTTTTAGATGCCTTCTAGTTACTTTTCAATGTCAAATAAATTATTCTAGAAACACTAAAATTTTTATTTGGTCCAGTCGATCTATTTTTTTTTAATACTCTTACTTAATCATTTTTATTAAACTTACATTAAACGCACTTTTCTTTATTTTTTAGAAAAACATTTAAAGGTGATCTTCCAGTAGCATATCAAGTGGCTCAATGGTTGTCTTCACATTCGAGCAATGTCAGTCTGTTTGAAAATAATCATCAGCAAGTGGAAGCGATCGATCATTGGTTTCAATTTGCATTCAATGATTTGTCAAATACCAATAAGTTTGATTCCTCAATGCATGAACTCGACTCTACATTAAACTCACGGAATTTTCTGGTTAAAAATAGTTTGAGCTTTGCAGACATTGCTGTATGGGCTGAATTAAAAAGTATGTTTGATTTTTATTGTTTTTAAGTTTTTCACAGCTAAAAATGCTTTTACTTCGATAGGATCAAGAAAATGGCAGAAGCTGCTAAAAAAAAATCAATCAAGTTTTGCTCGTGTTCGTTGTTGGTACGAATCCCTTAAAAGTAAGCCACAATTTTAATTTGTTGATCAAAGGTAGACGTAGGTTTTTTAAAAAATTATCATAAAGATTATAACTAATTTTTTTTTTTTTTTGTTACAGACAAATTGTGACTACAAATGCAGCCGACGGATTTTTTAGAATTTATTTCGTTATTAACAACTGACTGCTTACATCAACCGACTTTTTCTTATTTTTCTTTTTCAACGTTATATTCATTGCTCTAATAAAAGCATCATACAATAGGAGTTTTTGATGGAAAACCTTTTTAAGTATTCAATTATTACGTACATTAGCTGGCAAACGAAAGTTTAAGACCCGCTTTTGGCTATTTCATGCTATAATATTATTTTCAGCTGTGTTATTTATTTCGTGGCATTGCTGTTGTCTACTCTGCCGTAGGTGAAGGAATCAAAATTTTCTTTAATCCTTTTTAGTCTAAAAAATTTAACCGGATAGTAATATTTTGACATTTTTGAAAACAGTTTGTTGTAATCATTTGATTTAAGTTTAGGTTTTTAAACATAGATTTGCGAATAAAGAGGATAATAATTGATATAATGATTACGATGATGGTAACGAGAGACATCAAGAGACAAAAAGGTGTCGTGATTAGGAAGGTTGGGTTTAAATTGAAGTGTTAAAGTTTAACTCAAAAAGTCAACCATAAGCCTGATTCTATTTACTTATTCAAATAGAAAGAAAAAATTTTTTTCCTAAAAGTTTTTTTCAATGTACGAGCAAGCGAGCAAAACTTATTTTTGGTTGCTTGCATTTCTCGTAAACGAACAAGAAATTTTCCACCACTCATCTACAGGTGCAGAGTAAAACGCCTTTTAAGATAGTCATTTTAAAACCGTCGTGGAATAATATATACATATATATATCCATTAGATCACACTTAAGATTAGATTGAGGTTTATAGGTAGGAATCAAAGCACAACCAGTTTATGTTTTTTGGAATACAGCATACTTTTTCACATAATTTACAAAAATACGCAAAAACTTTACTTTACCATCTTTTTGAAAAAGCACTTTTTTTAGGGCAATTAGAAAAGCGATTTCTTGCATTTACAGTGATGACGTTTGTACGGAGTAAACAGGGCAGCCGCACCGAACCCCTAAAATTGTTAAAAAGTGACCCCCAAGCAAAATATTGCTCTATTTTTTATAGTAGTACCATGACGGTCGCCTCCCTTGTCTTCACTTTAACTTTAGGATTATGGTAAGAATTATATACTGGTGTTGGAGAATCGCTAATATAATTTATACTTCTTGGTAGGAATCAAATTCGCTCTAATCCCAGCCTTTGACTTATATTATAACAGTTCTCGCCTTTTTCATATTCTCTGTTTGTTCGAAATTTGGCTAATAGTATAATTGATTTTTCCTTTGCTATTGCTTTTGAATTGACTTCAGTTGTCGCTTTGGTCGCAGGGAAAAGCCATCATTTAATTTATTTTGCCAACTGTATTGTGTGTTAGCTGTGCCTTTGTTCATTGGATTTGTGTTTCAAGTTTGATTTGGAATAAAAATGTTTGGTTTTGATTTAGAACCTTTTCTTAAAAGTGCAGTTGGTAAAGGCCGTGGAGCTCCCTCGGGCCACGTTGGTATCAATTTTGCTGATTGCAACACTGGATTGAAAGTAATGACCTTTTTTTTTTGATAAAAAAAGCTACGGTTTTGAGACAAAATTGGAAATTTTTTTGTAAAAGTCACTTTATTTTGTGATAAAAAACACTCAGTAGATTAAAAAATCCCCCTTACTTTTCTTGTACCGGGCTATCCCTTTCGTAAAGCATTACTGTGCATTCACAATAGTCTGCTATAAAAAGCAAAAAAAATCCGTTTTCTAACATAACCCAATTTCTAGTGAATTTGCTTTTTTCAGAAACATATATTTTTTCTTTCAGTACCGTTGCACTATAAGTATGTTGATTTACAATCCAATTGCCAAATAATTATTTATCAGAATTAATCAATTTCCTAATAGCAAAAACTAAATCCCAGACAGGATATACAAATTTTTTTAAAAAGAATATTTTTACAACCGATTTTGGTGAATTAAAAAAAACGCACTGATTGTAAATAAATCTATGGTTTATGGTAGAAGCAGAGGTGGGCAGAGCGCAACTTAAAGCGCAAAGCGCAACTTCCGCAACTTGCGCAATTTTATACTTTTTTGAAGGAGTTGCGCTTTAGTGCGCTGCGCTAATCATAAAAAAATTTTAAGTTGCGCTTTATTGCGCTGCTCACTAAGAAATAAACAAATCAATTGCGCTTTATTGCGCTGCGCATTAAGGATTAAACAAATCGATTGCGCTTTATTGCGCTGCGCTCTTATTTCGGAAAAGCGCAATATTTTTTGGTTGTTTTTTAATGCAGACGACCCGTGGCGAACTTTATTGCAGGCATTTCATTTTGCATGTCAACGAACTGACAAAGAAATGCTATTGGTTCTCTAAATTGGTAAAACGAAAAGCGATTGGTTTTCTAACACGGTATACGCCCTTGTCTAAAGACCCGACGATGGTCATGAGATTGCACGAGTCATAAGTGACTTAAACCTCATGTGACATCATAAGACCTCATGTGACTTTTGATATACGGGCCGAGGTTGAAATCGGCAACTCACTGAAGTCGTTGCCAGTGGACGACAAAGTCATTGTGATTAAGCAAGCTATTGAAGCTTATGTAAAGAGTACCTCTGTTTATTACAGCCTGGGACAAAAGTTTAAGACCACCTTTGGAAAAAGGCACATTTTAGAAAAAAGCTTCTTAATCACCTAATACTAAATATTCTTGTGTCAAAATGCATATTTAGTTTTTGGATATAAACCTTATCACACATTAATTTTTAATTTTTACTTTCGTTCAATTTTTTAAATGTTTAGCTTAAAAATACAAAATTTTGAACCACGAAAATTGGCAAAAAATCTAGCAGTTAACGTTGAAAAACGTATTCAATTTACCGGTCGTTGCACAATGAAGGTCTCAGAACGTGAAATATCAAGGCAGATGAATGTTAGAAAAACTGCTGTACCTAACACTATCAAAAAAATTTCAAAAAATAAGTACTTTCAAGGACAGCAAAAAACAGGCCGTCCGAGCATTTTTAGTAGTGGAAATAAACGTTTTATTAGGAAGAGAGTGAGTCAATTCCCTTAGAGTTCTGCTAAAAAATACAAGCTAAAATGGCACAAGGAAGCTTAAAAATTAATAAAATTGTTTTTTTACTAATTTTGAAGCTTCCTTGTGCCATTTTAGCTTGTATTTTTTTCAGCGGAGCTCTAAGGAAATTGACTCACTCTCTTCCTAATAAAACGTTTATTTCCACTACTAAAAATGCTCGGACGGCCTGTTTTTTGCTGTCCTTGAAAGTACTTTTTTTGTGAAATTTTTGATTGTGTTAGGTACAGCAGTTTTTTTAACATTCATCTGCCTTGATATTTCACGTTCTGAGACCTTCATTGTGCAACGACCGGTAAATTGAATACGTTTTTCAACGTTAACTGCTAGATTTTTTGCCAATTTTCGTGGTTCAAAATTTTGTATTTTTAAGCTAAACATTTAAAAAATTGAACGAAAGTAAAAATTAAAAATTAATGTGTGATAAGGTTTATATCCAAAAACTAAATATGCATTTTGACACAAGAATATTTAGTATTAGGTGATTAAGAAGCTTTTTTCTAAAATGTGCCTTTTTCCAAAGGTGGTCTTAAACTTTTGTCCCAGGCTGTAAATGTGAAATAATTAATTAAATTACGCTAGGCAAATGTAATAATTTTTTCATAACTTTTGGTTTATTTGGACAAAGTATCAAATCGAATTTAATGCCTTTTTAACGCCTATTGACGAGCTTTTAGCAGTTGCTACTATGATCGCTTTATCTCTGAAGATGTCTGTTGATTTCTGACCGACAAAACATCAGTTTAGATAAAAACATCTTGCTAAATTTTGGTATTATCACTGCTAAATCAGTTTATCACCGGTTCAAATAATGAGCTTACATAAAAAATAAAAGTAAAAATCTTAGCTTTTAGGCGAATTTTTTTATAAAATATTTCGAAATTGGCGAAGTGGTCATGTATTCGTAGATATTAACAATAAAAGTTATAAAAGTTATGCATCATCAAAGCTAAATACATATCTTTTCCCAGTTAATTAAACCGCTGTAAAAACAAAGCCTGGCGGACAGTTGTCGCACTAGGCCGTCAATTACTTGTAAACAGAAAAATTTGTGCCATAAAAGATTGCAGAAAACGAGCTAAATTGAAACCATGAAACCATCAGAGCTAAATTGGAAGTTATATTTACATTAATTTGCTTTTTAACAGTAACATTGTTTTAAAAGATGTACCCAATTTGGAACAGTTGGTACATTGTATGACCACAGTTTCAACATTAGTAAGGTATAAACTTATATTTTATATTAATTTTTATTTGGTGTAAATCAGTAAAGTGTTTAGTAAAGTATAGTTTTTATATTTGGTTGTGTTATATTGTAAAATTTTTCATCTGAAAATCTGCTAAAAACTGGTTTTATTAGTGTTTACAAAGCTTCGATCTTTGTGATTTATCAAATGATTTTTTTAAATTCAGTCACTTTTGTTAAAAATTTAGGCAAGAAACTTTATACATAAAAAGAAAGGCAAATCATTACACAAAAATTATGTTTGTAATTCCACATCGCAGAAAACTCACCTTAATTTTTTTCACTGTAAAAAAATATTTTGACTTGACTAATTTATTTAGAGTTGATTGCTTTTGATCACATCGATTTTAATTTTACAGAAATCTTTTTTAGTTCGAATGTTTTCTTCTTTTGGTGAAGAACGCTAATTCATTAATAAAATATTTGCTTATTAAAATTTTGCTAGCATTTTCTGACATAATTCTTTAACGTTTAATTGTTGTACGAGTTTGTTTTGTTTAGTGATGTTGACAATTTGTTGAAAAAATTTTACTTTTGGGTCGAGAGTTTTTTTTAGAAATTGTAAGAATTTTTGGGTGTTTTTTTGTTGATAGTGTTTGATTGTTTGATTTAAGTGAAAGTTGTGCCATATCAACTGGGTCTGGTGTAAAAAGTGTGGTTGTATGTTTTGCCCCGTCAATAAGTTTTTAGTTTGCGTTTCAAATTACGTCACATTGGGGCTTATCGTACTTTACGTTCTCAACTGCTCCAATGATTGTAAAAAAGGTCGACAGTTGGATTTTATGTATCTTTTCTTGTTTGACAGGACTTAAGAATAACACCAACGGAAGGTGGGCAAATATTTTCTTTGTTCAATAAAACTATAGAAGATTGGATGGCAACAAAGGCAACATCGAAGACACAATTCCAGTTGGAATCTTTTCCTGTGTTCCACCGAAGAGCTTGGATTGAAGTTTTTTTAAAATACAACACTGGCATTCCAAGCTCTGCGGCAATAAAACATGTCTTCTCTGTTGGATCCGACGTGATGAAACCAAAGAGAGCGACGTTGTCGTTAGAAAACTTTGAACAATTGGCATTAATTTGAGAAAGGGAAAACTGCGTGCTTCCATTAAAATAATTAAATAATTTATTTGTGTTGTTGAGTTTATTTATTCCGTTTTGTGTTGTGTGTTGTTGAGTTGTTGAGTTTATTTATTATTTATTTATTTTATTAATTTATATTATTGATTATTTTATTTATTTTGTGTAAATTGAATGAATAAAAAAGGAAAAGTCGTTCAACTATCGCAAACAATCAATATCGAAAAAATGCTTTTTTATTGACTTTGCTTTATAATCTATTGATTACTTCAAAAGTAGCGGTATAAAAATTTGATGTTATTGATGAAAACAGTAGCTCACGAATGTTTGAAATAAAAAGCAAATTCAATGAAAGTTTTTTTTGGTTTTTGATTGAAATTTGTAAATACAAATGTCTTTTTGTTTTAAAAGACAAAGTTGGGTTGAAAGTTTAGTTAAAACTTAAAAAAATTTTTTGTATGTGTCATAACTTAAATTTAGAGCTCTGGTTTGGACTGCGCTTAAGATCTGGTTTGGACTGCGCTTTGACAGAATATTGCTTCTCATGTGATTTGAAAATCTTGATGCGCTGCACGGTCACGTGCGTAAAGTAATTTTGGGTAAAGTAACTTTCCCAAGGACACAACAGAATGACACTCGCGCCATTCTGTTGTGTCCTTGGGAAAGTTACTTTACGCACATTCCCCTGCTTGGTGGTCTTTACAAGCAGTTCTAAATTTCAGTCATATCTCTGTTAAATTACAAGCAGACAGCAATACCTTGGCATCTCCGAAAGCAGGCCGGGGTAATTACCTACCCTCTGCGTAGCGCCTCCGTCGTTTCCTGCGAGTCAGGAGAAATATAGAAATAAAAAAAGTTAATATAGTCTTTTTAAATACATTAAACATAAAGCGCATTACGCATAACATAATTAGTTTTAATATTTAATTTAATTAATAATAACATAATTTAAAAAAAAGACATTGCGCTCTGCTTAACATGATTTGTAAAAGTTTGTAAAACAAAGATTTACAAATATTTTTTTGCACTGCGCTTAACATGATTTTTAAAACCTAAAACTTAAACTGGGGGCGTGAAAGGTACGTAGGGGGCATGAGCAAATGGCTGCAAATTAAATTTTAACTCCTAGATTCTTTAACCTAAGGGTAAGCCGTCCTGGGGGTGGAGTAAAAGGTTTACAGGGGGGGCACGAATAACTAGCCACAAACTAAATCTCAACCGAACCTGGCGGCCTTTTTTTGGAGAACACTACAATTTTCGAAAGAAAATTGAGAAATAGGGCACTAAATCTAAGTGAAGACTTTTTTTTTGGTGAACATCATGATTTTGGGACGGAATTTATTGCTATGATAGAAGGGGCCGCGATTTTTATTTGCAGGACAAAAAGGGCCACGGTCTCAAAAAAAAAAACCCTGGTTTAAAAAAACATTGCGCAACTTGCGTTGCGCTTTACATGGTTTATAAAAGCGCATTGCGCAAGTTGCGCTGAGCTTCACTAATTTCAGAGGCTCGTTACGCTTTAGTGCGCTGCACTTTGCTAATTTATGGAAAAATGCCCACCTCTGGGCAGAAGACATCAACTTACGGTGCTATCACCTTGATCCAGTTGTTACAAATAACATATAGCTTCGAAATCTAAAAACTACAATTTGTTTCGTCAACTGGAAATTCAATAACTGTATGATTTGTACTGGAGAATTCTCAAAAAAATCCTTCTGCTTTATTAGAGAAATAGAGTGGTGAGAAATGTGTTTATATGTCTAAGCAGAATTACATACAAAGCGTACTACTGACATGATATTGTTTAATGTGAACAATCTATTTTATTCTTAAGCGTTTGGAAAATGTTTTATAATAGTTGTTTTGTTCAAAAACAGATAAAACTTTTCTTCATTTTTGCCAAACGTTTTACTCGAAGCACATAATCTTCTTATAAATCTGTTATGACAGTTGCATATAACACTGTTATTGCATAAAAACTTGGCTTTAACTGCAAACTGCTGGGTTTTTGCTGAATAAGAACATGGTTTGAATGATTATGGAATTTGCTCGAAACAAAAGTTTCAGTTTTACTAACGGCGACAGTAACAAAAACAGACGCGCGTGTCAGAGAAACGGTGTTACTCCAAAATCAATCAAGACTGATTCCTTTTTAACATCCAGACGTATGATATACTTTTCACAATTTCCAAATTATAAAAAATTGTAAGCTAAATTTTACAGCAATCAACTTTTACCATTCTGTTTAGTTCCGATTTATCTTGGATAAAACTAGACAGATCACTCACGTTTTGCCACCACCGTTTGGCATTGCACAAAAATTTTTTTGCCTGTTCAGCTGCTGAGGCCACTTACACATAACTATCTTATTTGTGTTCTATTCAATTGCTGATTACTGAACCCCATTTGTTGTCGCAGTGCGTATACTTGTTTTTAAACATTGTCTTGAATGACGCTTTGCGCAAAGTCAAAGGCACTGGATATTCTGTCCCTCTCCAAAGAAACACTTACCCGTTTTTACAAGCATGCGGCCATCTGACCTTTGACAAGAAGGAGCAACACTCTTTTTGGCTAAAGATATCTAAAGCCTTTTCTTGATTTTTGTTAGAATAAAAAGAGATTACAGTTATAATTTGCTTATTGTATTGAAAATATTATATTGAAAAATAGATGTCATGGGCCTCTTCTTTATTCTACCGCATGTGCTTGTTCTGTATCGCAGCACTAAGTTTTTAAAGACATCCTTACAAACCGACCGAGGAATAGCGCTTTTCTCATCTGATGGCTTCCTTCAGTTTATTAATGGTTCTGAGTTTTGCTGCATACACTCGGTCCTTTAGGTAGCCCCAAAAGAAGAAATATGAGGGGCTAAGGACTAGGTTGTGAGATGCCCACTGAAAATCAGTCTTGAGGCTAATCACACGGCATCAAAAGTTTTCTTTTAGAAAGTTCAGGGAAAGCTTGAAAGTATGAGAGCCAGTTCGGTCTTTTTGAAAGCAGAACCTTCTTATAAGCAACCAATAGAGAGTCTGTAACTCATTTTTGAAGGCATTGAGGAACTCAAAATATTTAAAAAGATTTTTTGTGGACACAAAATTTTAAAATAGCCTGAAATGTTGCTATAGATGTGGCCATCTATATAGACAAAACTCTTTTATAGAGAGGGTAGCCTTAAAAAAGGCTGTTTATGAAAACTCAAACGTTTTCGTGTAGCTCTCATCAGGAGAAATCGCTACAATGAGTAAAGAACTGAAATGTCGAAATTATATCGCTTAAGATTGTCGTTTCGCCGAGTAAGAAATTATGCAGGTGTAGCAAACCTGCATTGTGCCGTCAAAAAAAGTTCGTTTATAGGCTTAAATTATCAACATAATTATATTGGTTTTATTCTATTCTTTTTCAGACTTCAAATTACAACTACTATAATTTTGCCAAGTTAAACATCCAAATTCCGTCCAATAAAAATTATTCCATTTCTAACTCGACGAAACGACAAAAATTTTTCACTTTTCGACCGCTTGGTGGCTGATGCTTCTAATCAACTGCGCTTCAGTATAATTTCTTACTCGGCGAAACGACAATCTTAAGCAATATGATTTCGACATTTCAGTTCTTTACTCATTGTAGCGATTTCTCCTGATTAGAGCTACACGAAAACGTTCGAGTTTTCTTAAACAGCCTTTTTCAAGGCTACCCTCTCTTTATAAAAGAGTTTTGTCTATATAGATGGCTACATCTATAGCGACATTTCAGGCTAACTCAAAATATCTTTTCTTAATTACTTTCACTGTCTCTCCCAATTCTTCAAAAAACATTGGTCCGATAATGTCTCTGGCTAAAATTGTAGTACACACTGAGAACTTAGGGAGTCTAAAGGCATGGTGGCTACTTTGTTAGGGGTGGAGGTTTTCCAGAAAACAGTTGTCTTTGAGTTAACCTTTTCTTCAAAATTAAAGTGGGCTTCATCTGAGGTACAAAAAAGGTTACGAAATTCTGGGGTATCCTTAACTTTCTCCAGAAACGTGACTGCCACACCTTTTCCCTTCTTTTTGTAGGAGGCTGTAAGGGTTTGCCTCGTTTGTATTTTATATAGTAAGTCTTTATATTGTTTATTAGTGCAAAATGACGACAAAAAATACATGCGGGCTTGTTTTTGTTGGGTTATCCTTAAACAATAATAATAATAAAAGTGGAAAGACCGTCAAAAGAGAGGTGAATAATATATATATATATATATATATATATATATATATATATTCTCCAAAATTAAGTTTCTATAATATATGTATATATTCTCCATAATTTTAGGTCTCCATAATATATATTAAGTCTCCATAATATTGGGTCTAAATATAGGGTCTCCGATGGGGTTGCTATATATGTACATATTAATATTATTTTTTACTATATAATAAAACTATATACGTGTTTATTATAAGAATTTAAAAAAGAAATTTTTTAAAAATTATCCCAAAATATAAAAATAGCAAGTAAGAAACAAGATATAGTTTCATTAATATCAATTTGAATTTCATTTTTGCCAAATTGATTTTCATTTGTGCCAAATTGAATTTCATTTGTGCCAAATTGAATTTCATTTGTGCCAAATTGATTTTCATTTGTGCCATATTGAACTTCATTCGTGCCAAATTGAATTTCATTTGTATCAAATTGAATTTCATTCGTGCCATTGATTTTCATTTGTGCCAAATTGAATTTCATTTGCGCCAAATTGAATTTCATTTGTGCCAATTTAAATTTCATTTGTGCCAAATTGATTTTCATTTTTGCCAAATAGACTTGTAAATGGTATAGTAATAACAGACTGTTCTAAGAAACATCCCGTATTGCTGCGTCATCGTTGTTATTGTCGTAGTTGTTACACTTCATTGTGATATCATAATCATTACATTGTCGCATCACTGTAGTGTTTTATTTTAAAACGACTAAACTAGTCTTCGTTTACCTAGTCTTGCAGTTACTTTATGGCGTTACTAAAGTGTTTTACTTTAAAACGATTGACCTAGTCTTTGTTTACCTAGTCTTGCAGTTACTTTTGTTTAGGCTGTTGCTTGAGTTTTGGAACAGAAAATGTCATCTGAGCATATGCGGAGCTTTGTTCCATCTGTTCAACGGCAGAACATGACACCATTTGTTAAAAATGTCTATTATGGTTATTTGGTGTTAAGTTTGGAGACCAAGACAAAGCATGGGACCCGCACAAAGTGTCTCGTAATTGTTGTCTTCATTGAGACAGTGGAGCATTAGAAAGCAAAAGCCTTTAGCATTTGGTGTTTCAATGGCTTGGAGGGAGCCGATTGGATATGGCAAAGAATGTTACTTTTGCTCATGTATTGTTGCTGGATTCAATGTTAAAAATGAGCATAAAATTTAGTATCCTAACTTGCCCTGTGCCATACGACCGATTTCTCATGGGCCAGGTGTACTATTTTCATAGCTTCCAAGAGTTTTGAAAACAGTTGAAGATTCTGTCAGTGAGGAGTCTTTGTCAGATAGCCAGTTGACAGATTGTTCAGAGTATAAGTATGGTGATGATCAGCAGCCAAATCCGTTTAATTAAGCCGATCAAAATGAGCTTTTCAGAGATTTGAATTTGCCAAAAACTTCTGCTCTTATTCTGGGCTCCATATTGAAACCAAAACTTACGCTCTGCACTGATATCACTTTTGCTATAATCGTGAAAAAGATCGTGAAAAATCGTAAAAAGTAAAAACATCGTGAAAAAGAATATATTTGTTTCTTTGTCATGGAACACTTTTTAGTCTATTGTGTGAATATTCAAGGTCTTATAGAGAAATTTGTTTAATTTGACAACACCCGCATATTTTTTAACACATGCACATGTTTATTTTAACAACACACTCTACGATCAGCAGAACATTGGTGATGGGAACACGATTACAAAATTGCAGAAGTTACTTACAACCATGTCTTCTTGTGTTTGCAGGTGAACTCTTCGTCTGGGAAAATATAGAGTAGAAGCCATCTGCAGAAATAATTTCAATACATAAATAAAAAAACAAAAAAGTTAAAAATCAAGGTTTTAAAATAAAACTATAAATAGAAAGGTAAGAATTTTGTATAAAATAAAAAGAAATAATTCTGATTAAAAACATGGCACATTTCAACTACTTTTTCTGATGCTTTGGCAACAATATTGCAGTTTTGCTGAAATTATAACAAAGCTTTGCATTAAACTCGGTTCAAACACCAAAGCGTGTCACGAGTTCATCTCCTCAATATTGTGTCTGATTAGAAGAACCATTTACCAGTCCCAATCAGGAATAAAAATCACTAGTCAAGTGTATCCCGGTGTGGGAGCAACTTGGTGGGCTGATTTTATTAGGGATTTTAGAAATCGGGATGTACAACTCCGTTTTGGATCCAGTTTTTGGTTTACGTTAGTAGGGTTAACTTTTTAAATCAAAACTAAAGTAAAATTTTATGGTAGTCGTTATTCGAGTGAATAAGAAATTTTTATGTAATATTTAGTAATGGATAAAGACAAAAAAAGTTTTAAAAAACTAAGTGTTTTTTGTACTCAATAGTTGTCGTCAATATTTATTTAAAATATTAGTAAAAAAAGTTTACTTGGCAGTTATCCAAATTACCAAATTAAACTTAAAAACTTTAAACAGTTTGATTAAAACAAAAACAAAAAATTAATGATGAAAATTTATTAAGCTATAAAAAGTAATAAAATTAAGTAGTTTTAAGTGACTTGGCTACCTACTCTAATATTTTTCAATAAACCAGTTATTTTTAAAATTTAAGTATAATAGTCAAAAATTAATTTTAGCACAAGTTAAGTTTTTATTTAGATGATCTAATATAAAAAGTTTTATATTATAGCATGAAAAATTTAGTAATATAAGTTGTTTAGGTAGTTAGCAAAAATAATTAACAAAATATATGATCAAATATTTAAAACCTGAATTTTTAGAATTTTGATCAAAAGAAAAAAACTTTTTTAAGTATTATTTTTTTCGAATTTAAAGTGACTATGCTGATTACTCAAGAAGCCAATTGTTTTTTAAATAAAGTATGGTAGTTAAAAAATAATCTTTAAAAAAATTTTTGTGTTTAATTAATAGATTAAGAGTGAAAAAGTTTTTTTTATTTAAAATGACAAAGTAAGAAAATTGCCAATTCTATTAATTTTTCAATAAGCCAAAAAAGCCAATTATTTTTAAATAAATTATGGTCACTGTAGTTAAAAAATAATTTAAAAAAATTTTTTTGTGCTAATTAATAGATCAAGATTGAAAAAGTTTTTTTTGATTTAAAATGGCATGGTGAGAAAATTGCCAGTTCTACTAATTTTTCAATAAGTCAGTTATTTTTAAAAATTAAAAGTGTGTAGCCAACAATTTGTTTCTTCAAAAGTTGTTTGTTTTATTAATAAAAGATTAGTGTTGTAAAATATTTACAATCATTGTTCAATATAATATTTTGTGTAATTACTCATATTTTCCATGATATGCTGTTGGGTGTAATATTATATTGAACAATTCAAGTATTTATTTTTATATTTCATATAAGTATAGGAAATTTTTTACTTTCACTTTTAGGGTTTTTTTAAAATAAATTCTACAGCTTGCAAATACTTAGAAGACTAAGCTCAAAATTTGTATTACAAAATTCTGTCTAATATTAAGTGTTATTAAATTTGTTGCATTTTTGGGTTTAGGTAATTGAATTTCATTTGATTAATTGGATTTTGAGTACTACAGAAAGTTCTTGACAATGGTGAACACTTGCTGTATGCCAGCTTGCAATTAGGGCTATAGGTCCAACAAGAATGGAAAAAAAGTTGTATTCATTCTTTTTTTTTTTAAAGAGCTTCTTTGTGGTACAGAATTTTAATATCGCTTTAAAGAAAGTCGATTTTATTGGAGCCATAAGCTTTTGGTGATGCTCTCATCAGTGGCAATCGCGTCAAAATGGGACGCACCAGAGAAAATCAAGGTATTTATAGTCTCAACAGTTGGGAGAAAGGTGCTGCAGACTCGGAAAGGAGAAAGACACAATTGCACAAAATCAAAGAAGTGTGGTGCAATACAGTGTAATCTCGGAAAGGAGAAACGCACTATGTGCAATTACCCAGGAGAAACACTGTTACTCGCAACTTGGTTATTTAAAAAGTTTTAATGTGTAAACAAATTCCTTTTGTTTACATAAAACCGGATGTTTGGTTTTGATAAAAGTTGCCTCGAGTAGACACAGATGGAAGGAGTTGCGTGCCACAGCAAGAATTTTGAAACGTTTGTTGTTATAGTTTGCAGCACATTGCTCGTTATCAAGCAAGTGTTGTCCTATGGCAGAGTCACAATCCAGATTGTGACTCTGCCATAGGACGTAACAATTCTGTAAGCTAAAATGTAAAATTTACAAGCAAAATGAAAAATGCAGTTCTTTTCTTCGGATACACAAGTGTTTATTAAGCTCCATTTGTCGAGTTCTATTTTGTCAAAATGATGACAATTGCAAAGTAGCTCGAGAACTTGCAGTGTCAAAAATAATTTTAAGTGAGCAACAAATCAAAGCTTTTGTTTTTTCTAACTTGATACCAAAAGATCAATATATGCATTTGCTTTCATGTGGTTCACTGCAGACAGTAACTGAAGTTTCCAATATTCTTGCTTGGTGTAAATATTCTTAAAGAATTTGATGCTCTTCCTTTATTAGAAACAAATGTTGATAATGGAGCTGAAAAAAATGGTGTGCTTTGGCTTAATGATGTATTCACTGGTGTTTCTTTGGATGATATGATATGTGCTGATGCCAATATAACATACAATGTGAGTGGCTGTGTTGGCAGAAGCATATCTTTCTGCCACAAATGCTCTTCTTGCAAAAAGTTGCTTATTGCAGATGATGATTCCTTTCCAAGCCACAACTACCTACCAGATGAGTACAAAGAGTTGTTTAAAAACATAAATCGCGGGGGCCTATCGCAACCATTTGAACTTATTTACACTGTGACAGCACTAGCATTGCAACAGTATATGGTAATTCTATCCACTATAGAACTGACAAAAATCAAGTTGCTATCCATGAGCAACCAATGATCTGTTTTTCTCAAAGCATTAATTAATATTGTTGCAGTAACTGAAACTCTCAGTGACCTATTGTTTCAGCAATGTTCTGCAGGTCATTTGAATTTAAAAAAAGTGGTTAAATTTACATTTAATTGTTTTGCAAAAAACTAACTTAAACGGATAAATGCATTTAAAGTTGAATTGCCTAAAATATCAGCCAAAAAACTGCAAAAATTAACTTCAAAAAGCTCCCAGTTTTAATTCTTGTGTAATAGTTTGTTTTTACTGTATTTTGATAGTTTTGTTGCCTCTAGTTGCGTTTTAAGCTTTATACTTGTTTATTTTTCTTTCTTGGTAGGCTATTTTAGTTTTATTGTATCCCAAATTATTAGTTAGTTTTGTTGTTTTCGCATATGCATGTTTATTTTTGTTTTTCTTATATAACTGTAATCAATATATATTTACATAGTATTCAGAATCTGGTTTTGCTTAATGCCTTTATCAAAAGAAAGATTTCAATTTTTTTGAACAAATAGCCGTCAGAAATCTTTAAATTATAACTAAATGCGTTTAACCTTCAAACGAAAGGTTTTGAAGCTTCGTATGTCTTTTGACACTATTTTCGCAGTAGCCCTTCTAACGTAAACAGCCAAAATGAGTTGTTGATCCCGGTGTTCTGATATCCCTATGATTTTATCTGCTGAGTGTAGGTCAAAGCTATATCTAACAACATCAGTAAAAACAAACTATTAATTTTTATATTACAAGATATACACACTGTATTCAAATAAATATAATTTGTAACGTAAACTGGACAGTGAAAGACTATTTGATGGTCATCAAGTCAAAAACTACTGTATATATCTAAAGTTCATTCTAAACCCTAAAAATAAAGTAAAAGCTTAGATTAAACTTTTAAGGTTTTTTATGACAGCCAAATGAAGCTTCAAGTAAAGGAAAGCGTTCGAAGTTAGCTCTTCACCCTGGTCCAATTGTTTTGCAGGTGCGAAAAGGTAGCAGAGAACTGGTCTAGAGCAGTGCTCCGGAAACTTTTTAAAATTGCGTCACACTTCTAAAACGTGCTGCGGCACACCGCAACAAAAACTGCAACTAAAAACACAAGAGAAGCAAAAAAACGATATGATTTATGTTCGTACATCAATGAGTTGCAATATTTGTGCTACGATGTGTCTGCGATATTTGTGCTTGTTTTAATGGGCACAATCGCTCTATATTTGGCTCAATACTTGAAAGAGCAACTCGAAGTTCGTCGTCAACATTTTTGATGCAGAATCGTTCATCGTTTTTTATTAGTAATAGGGTTAAAAACCTTTGTTCGCACATATAAGTTGCGCAAAATTGGAGCAAAATTTCAATAGCCGCTTTGAAAATTATCTTATATTCTTCTTTGATTGAAATCCAAAACATATCAAGTTGAACTTCGATTTCAAATTTCAGTTTTAGTGTTCTGTCGTTTCTTACTAGGCAGGGCGTAGGCAGGGACAATTCTTTTGTTGACATTTTAGCGTTGGCTGAAAAAGGATTTCGGATTTAGTCATATTGTTCAGTGTTAATCTCAAAAAAGCACTTGTATTTTTGCTGTATTAAAGTTAAGTGTTTTTTGGTTAAATTTAACACAAAACCCTTTTCAATTTTTTTTGATTGTATAACTTCTTGGAAACATTTCCAGAGATCCTAGTCTTAACTCATTTTTCTAGAGTAGTAATTTTTGTTGAAACATTTCAATATTTTTTCACTTATTTCTTGCATTTTTACATTGAGCTCGTTCATGTGTTCCAATACGTTCGCCATGTAAGCAAGTTTAGCAATCCAATGATTGTCTTCAAGATGTTTATGCAATTCGTGTTTGTTCTGTTTTAATAAAAACTGCTTTACTTTGCTTTGGAGCTAAAATAGTCTCGCGAAAACTTTTCCTCGTGAAAGCCAACGCACAGAAAAATAAAATAGCAACGATTGATGTTCTGATCCCATTTCGTCGCATAGTATTGAAAAAATTTGCGAATATAAGGCTTTTGCTTTGATGAGGTTAACAATTTCGATGCAATCGCTCATTGTTTCAGAAAGTTTTGTGTTTAAAGTTTGATCATTAGAGCTTCCATGTGTATGCAGCAATACGTAATTTCTATTGCTGGATTTGGACGTTTTATCCATGCAGCAAAACTTTTATCTGCGCCCATCCATGACCTCCTAAAGATACGGCCTGATTTGTCACATTTTGCAGACGGTTGCAAACAGTCTGACTTCAAGTGCGTTTCTCCTTACCGCTAGACAAAGCAGGTTTTGTTGAAAAGCCATTTTAAAGTTTTTGTCTTGAAAGGGAAGGTTGTATAGAGTTTTTAACTGGACAGTAATGAATAAAATGTACATTTACTAAGAGCTGTAGTTAGCTATGTTAAATATATTATAAAATTGAATGAGTGAATGTATTAATAATTAAAGTTTTTAGAATGTTTACAAATTTTGTAACATTGTTTAAATACTCTGATTAGGTGTAAATGTTTGACTGAATCTTTTGCAAAGGTTTGTTAGTGTAACAAAGTTTTTTTTTATATATTGCGATAAGATTCTAATTAAAATTAATTATACAGTTATAGTTTTTAAGATTGGGCTCATTTGTTGGATTAATTCTCAGCTCAATTTAATGTGTAGCTATAAGCAGTTAAGAATTAAGTTGTGCAATGGTACATAAATGCATATTTTTTGGCTGTAAGTCTGATTATGATAATCAGAATGAAAAAGTGTCTACATTTTCTTTTCCATTTAACAGACCAGAATTGCTAGAAAAACGGATAAAGTATGTTAATTGACCAAACTGGAAACCTTCAAAAAGCTCAGTTGTGTGTGTTAAGCACTTTAAAAATGAACTAATGTATGGTCAAAGAAAGTTTAAAAAAGTGTGTTAAGTACTTTAAAAAAGGAATCTATGGTCAAAGAAAAAAATTAAAATGGGAGTTGCAGCCAGTGCCCACAGTTCATAGTAATGAAGCTTTAAAAAGACTTTCAAATATTGCTTTATCAAGGAAATTACCCGAGCCAAGAGTATTTCAAAATGATGAATTAGAGCAGTTTTAAAATAAATATGTATTCAATCTTTTGATGATTTATGCTTAAAAAACAGCCCCAGCTGGTTATTAATGCAACAAAACAAATAATTCTCTTATTTATTACAATATTGTTTTTTGTGATAAAAGTGGTTTTCCATCTGTAAAGGAGGCAATTAAGATTTATAAAAACTTAAATGTGCAGCTTCAACTTTATGGTAAAGTGGTGTCTCTTCCACCATGGTTTGTTAATGAAAGAAATGCAAAGCTTACTAGATACAGTATGTTGCAAAACTTCCCTTTATACCTCAATAGTTTTAGTGAAAACAAGATTAATGCTGAAATGAGCAAGCTACAACACCATTCTTTAAAAGGTCGCCCTCCATATTCTTCTGATATGATTTGCTTTACTTTGTTGCTTCGTTATACTTCTGAACAAGCTTATTCTTTGTTACTTAAAACCTTACCCTTGCCATCAATATCTTTATTGTGCAAACTAAGGAAAGGTATTATTGACAGTTTAAAAGCTGTAAAATTTTTTTAGATTCTAATCAAATTTTAAAAGACATAATTGTAATGGTTGATGAAATGTATTTACAGAAAGGTGTTCATGTATTGGATGTTCATGTATGTAGGTGGGAATGTATTGGATGTGACCAACAAAAAAATTTTTATAAAGGCATTGTGGTTTTTATGATACAAGGTATTAAACAGTCTATTCCTATTGTTGTAAAAAGTTGTCCAGAAGTTACTATTAAAAGTTATTGGCTGGCTAAAGAGATAGCTGACTGCATTCAGCAGTTATCTCTTGATGGTTTTAGTGTTTAAGCTGTTATATCAGACAATCACTCATGCAATGTTAATGCTTTAAGTAAGTTAAAAAAACTGATTGCCCATATTTTCTAGACTTGTCTTGTGGTAAATTGTCTATTCCTTCTGTATTTCTAATAGAAGTGATGTACCAAAGTTTTGCTTTGTTGAGTTTGCATGACAGTTCTATTTGCAGCCAATATTATCTTTGTACTCACCAAGCTGTGCTGTGCATGCTCAAATGTTATTTGGACAATATTCAAATTTTATGTGATGATTACTTTAGTAAAGGATTGGAAATTTTATTCAATATATTAGTTAATATTTTTTTACAATAACAAACAGAAAATTGTTAATGATTCTATTATTAAAGATAGCATTTCTGGATTTAAAAGAAGACAAAGAGAAAAGCACTAGCTTAAGGTGAGTGATCAAGCTTAAAGTAAGTGTTTGTTTTTATCATAAAATAACATCATATTATTTTATTGTATGATTGTTTATAATAAAGTGTTCATAAGTATATTTTACTATCTAAAATATGTAGTAAAGCATACTTATTGCTGAAATTAGCAAGCTATTGAATTACTTACAGAGATTGTTATAAAATGTTCATAAGTATGTTTTACTATCTAAAAATGCTCATGTGATTGACCTTTTCATGGTTACAAAAAGAAACATCTACTCCATATAAAGAAGACTATTTAAAATTTATAAAACTTTTTTTAAAATTACCAATTATTTTATTGTCCAAAATTTATGTATATTAAATATGTTCTACTGTATATAATTTACCAAACATTGTAAAAGCTATGCATAATTTTTTATTATTTGTTATTATTTATATATAATTATTTAATTATTTTTTAGATTGTTGCGCAGTGTCAAAATTGTGCCATGCAGGTAGAATATGGCTATTGGCGAAGGTCCTGTATAAGCAAAAAACCTAGTGACTGCAAAAGGTTGCCTCCTGGGCGCAGTCGGAAAACCTATATTCATTAATGTCACATATTAAATATTATATTGATTAAATTTTCGGAGTTTTTAACTTATTTCTTGTGTCAACTAGGCTTTAATTGCATAAAGTTGTACCTAAACTACAAAATTTGAATAGCAGCGGTAAGGAGATACGCACTTAAAGTCAGACTGTTAGCAACCGTCTGCAAAATGTGACAAATCAGGCCGTATCTTTAGAAGGTCATGGCCCATCATTGATGAAGCACCATCAACACAAATGTTCTTGCAGTCACTCCAATGGATACCATGGGTTGAAAAAACTGATTGGTTATGCGAAAAATTTCCTGACCAGTAGTTCGCTCTGGAAGTTATTTGCAAAATAAATATTCTTCGGTTATGGAATCACCATCTACAAAGCGTACTACACTTAACAGCTGTGCTTTGTTGCTAATGTCTGTTGTTTTGTCAATCTAAATGAAAAATTTTGGGGATGTTTTTATTTTTTTATTAAAGTTTTAAGTACATCACTTGAAATGTCGTCAATTCGTCTTTTAATAGTATCGGCAGACAATGGCACTTTTCTGACCTCCTCAACTTTCTGTGGTCTAAGCATTAATCGAGCAATTTCCAGGCATGCTGGTTTTCATAAATTTTTGCCAATAGTATGCGGTTTTTTTTGTCGTGCAATCAATTTAGCGACATTATAGCTGGTTTCTAATGCTTTTTCGGAGACTGTAAAGATAACTTCACATAACAATCTTGTTTGTTATTTGGACTTAACATTCGCTGAAAATAATTTTTATTCTTGTGTGCATGAACGGCATATTTCGTATTTAAGTAATCAATAAGTCTACTGGGAACCATTGCTTCATTTGCAAGTTGCTCTCCACAAATAGCGCACAGTGGCTTTGGACCGTCTTTGTTACCACACCAAGAAAATCCATACTGAATGTAGTCTTCCCTGTATTGCCTTTTGACAAGGTTTTGTTTCTTTACAACGTTGCTTGGGCATTATCTTGCTCATTATCACAAGTTTCGTATGTTCTTTTCAGGAATTTATCCATTTTGTTAACCTTTTAATCAAAGACCACTGAGCCCTGACTCTGCATACATTTGTTCTGTTTTGCCTCGCCAATACAAAAATATCGATGCGTAAATGTATCACGTATCTCTCTTTTTACGTCACAAATACACAGTGGGGAGTTTGGAATTTGGATTTGAGTGGCTTAAGTACAGTGGTTTTCAACTTTTTTCATACCGTGGTCCACTTTTCAACCCAAGGTAACTTAGCAACCCACTTCGGTCGACAAAATGTAATTCCCGTCCCAAAATTCTGGTAATCTCTAAAAAAAAGGTTTTCACTTTAAATTTGTCTGCAATTTCTCAATTTTCATCCCAAAAATATAAAAAAAGGTCGTCGCTGGGAACTTGTTTCCGATTTTTCCACCATAATGTCTTCACCATACATATTGATTTCATTTTGATTTATGCTCTGTGGTCCACTGAAAACACCACAGCGGCCCACTACTGGGTCATGGCCCACCGGTTGAAAACCCCTGCTCAAGTAGGTAGAACAACGTTCAAATTTGCAAAGGATGAAAAGTATTTTGTAAAAAGAAGAGAAAGATTACAATTACTCTGCGGCACACCTGACTTTGTCTCGCGGCACACCGGTTGCACAGCACTGGTCTAGAGTACCACCTTTAGCCAAAAAAAGTGTCGCTCCTAGTTGTCCTAGCTCAGATGAATAGATGTTTGTAAAAACTAGCAAGTGTTCCTTTGGAAGGAAACAGAGGCATCCAGTGATTTCGCGCAAAGTGTCATTCAAGACACATTTAAAAAGCAAGTATGACCACTAAGACAACAAACAAAATCTAGTAATTAACTGTCGGACAAACCACAAATAATATAGCTGTATGTGGTGTTTTTGCACCAGCACCTGCCTTGAACCACAAGTCGCCTGAGCAGTTGGACACGCAAAGAAAGCTTTTTTAAGCACCCAAAACGCGAGTTACCTGTCTAGTTTTACCTTTAGATAAATAGAAAGTGGACAAAATGGTAAAAGCTGATTGTTGTAAATTTTTAGCTCACATTTATTCAGAATCTGAAGATTGTGGAAAGTAGATTATACAATAGATGTTAAAAAGGAATAAGTCTTGTTTGATTTTAAAGTAACAACGCTTCTCGACACCCGAGACTGTTTTGCTGGATCTAGCACAACTGGCAGCAACCCAACTGGCTGCATGCAACTGCTGTATTGGGCTTTAAGGCAAATTGACCAAAGTCGAACTAGCCATAGAGTCATTTATAAAAAGATAAAATAGAAAAAAAATATTTTTCTAACTGCCACTTTTTCTTGTTAGGAATCATCGTCTGTTGCTTTCTTGATTTGATTCCTAGAGCGCTTTATTTTTCACGCACAATTACAATTGATTGTTTGATTTTACACCAAACGCATCAGGCTTTCTTTTCTGCAGTTTAGTTCCACTTTAGACGTCTAACAGCTTACTTAAATTATTTTATATAATTAAACATAAACACTAAACATGAAGAATTCTTCATCCGCTGGGCAAGTTTTAACAGAGTAAGCACTTGCTTAACCACTTGTCGGGTTAGTCTCAGTCATGAGGTGCGCCTTGTGCCGCAAATCCGAGAACTACTTATATGAGTCAAATTGTAGGCTGGCTTGTGTAGTCTAGTAGTGATATCTCCTGCCTGGAAGACGACAGGTAGTCAATTCGCAGTGAGATAAGCATCACTGACGATCTCTAACAAGAACGAAACTCGAGTCTGGTATTTCTCGTTTTCAAAGCAGCTTGGTTTTAAATTATTTTGTTACTGAGAGCTAATTTATTGGTTTTGTTTATTTTCAGATTTAAATTTCTGTTGTTGTTTAATAGCTATAAAATTTGTCTTAAAGACGCCGAACATTTTTCTCGATGAACAATAAACTAAAAAAGATCAGTGAAGTGTTTTAGAGTCCGTTTCGACGTTAGCGCTTAAAAATTGGCAACGACAATTTTTATTGTCTTGTAATAAAAATATTAAAATAAATATGCCTTTTCTATAATTCAGCTTTTTAATAATATTTACCTTTTATCTATTTTTCTTTAAAAAAAACCTTTTTATAAAAATTATGGTCCTTAGAGCTTTATAATAATAACTACATTTAATTTATTTTGATATTTTGCGTGTGCTAGCGGCAAGATGGCTGCAGCAAGTTGTCCTTCTCCATAACTCTATGACCAGTTAGGCTGCAGTTTTGTTTTGCTTACTGTTTTCGTTAGTAAAAGTAAACTTCTGCATCAACAGCTTACACTTTAGCAGTGTCATATGCAGCTGTCAGATCGACAAATATGGCACGGGCCTTCTTATTCTTAACTTCGAAAAAATCCTCGTGGTTTTGATTTAGCAGAACAACTGGATCCACGGTTGACTTTTTGCGTCTGTTTTCTAGAAAGCAATAGATCCTTTGGTTTGATGCAGACTTAGGTAAGCGTACATAAGGTTAATGTAATGCGAATAGGAAAAAAAATATGCAAACAAGAATTCAAAGCAACACTTGACATAAGCAGTCCAGATCACCCGTAAATGAGAGCCTATGTTGAATTTATTCAAACGTTTCCCACTAGGGGTCATTTTAAACTACAAAAAAATCAGAATATAACAGGATAACATATTAGACCAGGTGGCATCAAACCTCAACAATGATATTTTTACGTTCAAACGTAAAACTCATTGCAAAAGTCAAATGAGGTCTTTACTTGACATTTGTAAGGAGCGTTTTTAAATTCTGGCTTGAACATTTTTTAGAGGTAAGAAGTCATTTGTATAAATCTAAGACTTTAGTGCATAATGAATTTACGTAAGTTTGAAGCTCTTGTGGGCACAACAGAAAGTAAATATGTAGGCTGTTTCCTAGCAATCGTCAAAAACTCAGAAAAAAAAAAAATCCGATTTTACATGAAATATGTTTTTCACCGCCTCAGTCATGTAGATGTTTGTCAATCGACGTAATTCGCTTCGTCACACAAAAGCAATAAATTGCTAAAATTGATGTCATTTAATAAAAGCGTAAAATTGAAATTCCACACTTTTTAAATTTTCGCTGGTCAGGTGACATCATAGTATGCAACTGCTCGATTCGGTCCGCTACGAATGCTTCAAATTGCAAAGAATAATTAAAAATATAACGCTATACAACAGATGCATCGCCTCAGTGATGCCCTTACAAAAAGGGGGGCCCGGTGCAAGAAAAGTGAGGGGGGCCACTATTTTCTGTCCCAAAAGAAGGTAGCTAAACCAGGTTTTGGCGTGTAAAAGAAAAATTGTGCAGTTCTCCAAAAAAAAAAAAAAAAAAAAGGTCTTCAGCTCAAATTCAGTACTAAATCCAGTAGTATGTGATGGCTCTTCGAGTTCAATTCAGATTGTAGTAGTATAGAGGGCGCACTTTTATCACAAAATACGTAAAAAATTTTTTCCCATTTTTTTGAGCTGAAATCTACGTCCTAATGCTTCCTTGCAAAAATAGAGCAATTTCTTGTGTATGGGGGCCACTTTTTGCTCTATTTTAGGGGGGGCTCGGTGCGACCGCACCACTCGCACCCTATTAAAGCCATTACTGCATCGGTCCAAAGCACACGCAATTAAAAGTAAAACCCAACTCATTTAGAATAACACTGCACAATTTTGCGGACACTACTGCAGCAGCAAGTTCTAAGCGTGATAAAATCATCCGCTTCAAAGGGACAACACGGGTCAATAAACACTGCACTACAGAGAGACCATAAACACTGCACAGAAGCATCCGAATAAACACAAAAATATATACACAAGCTCCATAGCCATGTGTGGAGGCATCATAAAGCATGCAAATAGTACCTCCTGCACTTCTTCTCTCTTTAGCTAAAAACACCTTAGCATACTTATTTCCTGTAAATCCGGTACAAACTTAAATTTATACTTTCATTCCACTGCAATGGAGCTGAACAGGCCTGCTGCTGGAGCTGCCTCGCCGGCAACAAAAAGGGCTGATGAACATTAACGCGGACCTTCAGCTCATCTGTTGCAGAATCCCACACAATTCCCATGGTTTTCGAAATTGGAAGTCTCCAAAAGCAAAGGTGAATTCCTCTTGCTAAGTTTTCCTATAAAACACATTTTTATTCTTAAAAATAAACTTGATCAACCGAAAGCCTCCACAAGCCAACACCTGACAAAGCTAAGTCACTAATTCGACAGCTTCTTGCTCAGTCGGACAATATTTACATAAATGCATCGACATCCGCATTAGTCTTGTTGTCAATCGCCTCTTTCCCAAAAGCGTTTTGTCTTGAGACAACCGCAAATTGGTACTGAAAACGAAGCAAGACATCAACAAGATTTTCCCATTTGTTCTAGCGCTACGCTAAATTTGACCAATTCACCACTTTTAATTTAATCAATTTTGAAGTGCAATGGTGCGGAATATCATTTACTTTGCAGAATATCACTGAAGTAGTCAGGGTTATTACAAAACTTTTCAATAGGGATTTCAATCCTTTTTTCGTCAATAAGCAAGTATTTGCCAGTTCTGTCTCTTTCGACTTCCATAATAGCTTAACAGAGTAATGGCCATCAATTTTCCTCAATGTGCTGTCCAAAATTGACATGGCGTGTCGATCGTCTTCAGACCACAAAGCAACCGCGGGACATTCACATTTTGAAGTTGGGTTCAAGCAGCTGCAATAACTAATCATAATATTTAACCTTTTCTTTATTATCCAGAAATTTTACCATCACTTGTGACTCATTTTTAAGTTCTCGATCTTCACCATCCTTGCCATAGATAACTCAGCCCAATGCAGTGTGCAACCCACATGGTTCACCAGGTTTAGCAACAAGAACACTTCTATGCAAATATGCTTGATGAAGACCAATTCCAACCAGCAACTGTACGTTGTTCTTCTTTAAAAAAGGGAAACTCAGTTCCCTCAAATACGGGTAGCACTCCGCAATCTTTTGTGTCGGCATACTGATACTTATGATGTTTCTATGGACGAGGAGAACGACTCGTCTAAACCTGCGCAGTCAGGTAATCAAAAATTTAAATTGTTTTGGATCAACAAAGGTTTAATAGTGTTTGAAAGTTTGTCAAAACAATTTCGGTTACACAATTTTTAACCGAGAAACTATTTGAAATCAGTAACAATTTATCTAGAATTAACAAATGATCTAGACCCTTATTCAAATAAAAAAAAAATAAATACAAAGGATTAATAGAAAAACATCACTAACGCATAAACAGTTATTACAAAACATACCTAATCCTACTCTAGCTAAATCAGCGTATAAACAAACACTAACCTAACCCTAAACTAGCTAAGCTAAAATTGACCAAGTTAAAATGGATGAAAAACTCAGATAATTTACGGCGCTATAAACTGAAGGAAACAAAGCCTTTTAAGAACAAAATTCGCGCCGCGAGAGATCGAACAGAAAGAAAACAAATTACCAATAATTATGCGCCGCGAGAGATCGAACAGAAAGAAAACAAATTACAATAATGATTAACTAAATTGAAGAATTAGCGACGCGAGTTCAAATCCAACAAAAAAATAGTAAGTTAAACAATAAATAACAAATTTAAAACATATAATAATCCTTTTGCCAAGCGGGAGGTTTTATTGTTCGCCTTCTTGACGGGACCTCACAGCTTAGCGCATCATCCGTCGCAACATGTGAACCAGAAGTAAAATTGGCTTTATTCACATAAAAATAATACAAGTAAAATCTATAAAACAAAATATACAAGTTAATATTATAAAGGCGAATTTAAACACACAGAACGAAACCTTGAACTAAAACTAACACTGCTCAAACAGAATGCAACAAAAGAATTTTCTTAACGCAAAGTAACAACCAACTAAAAAGGGCATGCAGTAATAAGGAAAAATACAGAAGGCGTTGATTAAGCAGCGTTCAGTCAAAGAGGCTCGATTCATCACAATACTTATACCAACCGTCTCTTCAACTACTAGAGCATCCTTTGCAAAAATGCAACCGAATCATCTATTCCTTGAATGACCGTCCACCTTTGACTCAATCAATAAAGTTGTATTACTCGTAACTACGTAATTCTACATTACTTGCAAACAGAGGAACACCAAGCTTTTTCACCAACGTCTTAGAACACACACTCACATTTGACTCCTTGTCAATAAAGGCATAGGTGTACAAAAACTTATTTGCGTATTTGGACCATATTTTACCGGCAATGATTTCTTGGAAGATGTGAAAGCACATAAATTCTTTACGGACTCGTTAGAATTATTGAAGCTCTTTTCCTCTACCGATACGGATTCTTAAAGAGCTGAAGCTAAGTTATTATTTTGATTATCTTTAAAATGAACCAGAGTTTATAATTTTTCTCACATTTTCTCCCAGATGATTTATTGGGGCAATTTGCAGCACGATGTTCTTGCACCAAGCAGTTAAAACATACGAGGTATAAAGCACTTTTTTCCAAATGATAACTTTTTGAACTTAGAGCATTTCCACATTTGATGAAGATCCTAACAGAAAGTGAATAATTTTAGTGCTTGGACTTTAGATTGTTGGTTCACTAAGGTGCAGTGAGTATGCAGATTATTATGACAGTTATTATATCTGTACGATGCATTGTTTGTATGTCTCATAATGTATTTCGTTTTTTTAATGCTTTATTTTTTTCAATTTTATTGTGTTTTTGTGCTTTTGCAGCTGATAAATAAAAAACACACATACATATATACATTCATATACTCGTATATACAATATAAATACATACATACTTGCTAGGCAGAGCAGAAAAAGTGACTCTTTGAAATAGGCCTCAAGAATTGCTTCTTGCTCTATTCATTGTTCTCACTCTGATTCAATTTAGAGTTACATAAACGCATGCCAAATCCAATATTTGCTTCTGCAGCAGTTTTTAGCCAAAATTTTTAAATTCTTAAACTTATCATCTTCAGTGCGAGAAGACACAAATTGATCTTTTATTTTATATGGCAAGCCATCAAAAAGACCATGTATAAGCGCTGGCCTTCTTAGCATACTGATGTTAATATATTGAGCTTCTAACATACAAAGTTTACTTCTGTTTTGAAAGCTAAGTTTGCACTGAAACATGCTGTCAACTATACATAGCAGATCTTCTCCGTCAACATCTTTTAATAATAGACCTAGCACTAACTTAAAGTTGGCAGCGTGGTCGCGAGTGGCTAAAGCGCCGTGCTTGTGATCGACCTGGTATCGGTTTAAAACCTACCCGTGCCATTCTGTTGTGTCCTTGGGAAAGACACTTTACGGCACTTTTCCTGCTTGGTGCTCTTGGCAAGCATTTTTAAATTTGAGTCATATCTCTAAAAAAATTAAAAATCAAAATCAAACTATTCATCCGGAAAGCAATATCTTGGCATCTCCGGAAGCAGGTTGGAATAATTGCTTGCCATATGCATAGCTCCTCTGGGATTTT
This sequence comes from Diplosoma virens, assembly GCA_963680785.1. Lineage (NCBI taxonomy): Eukaryota > Metazoa > Chordata > Ascidiacea > Aplousobranchia > Didemnidae > Diplosoma > Diplosoma virens. The sequence goes on from CAVMFT010000311.1 coordinate 30,584, forward strand.
CCTGCAAATCAGAAGGATAAACATAGAGATAAAAATAAAAAAAGTTAAAAACAACTTTTGTCAGAGCCAATTCATTAATTTTCTGGGGTCGCCAAAACGGGAATCAAGAGGCTTTCAAGCTTTCGAATAAGCACCTTTACTATCTAGAAGGCAATTAAAATCTGAAATTACTTTATGATTCTGCCCAGTACATAAGCTTTCCAAAAGGCTAATTAATTTTTAAAGTTGCTCTATACCCCACTACATATCTCTTAAAACGTTGCTTAGATCCCAAGTATTTGGCGCGTTTTGCATTTTACTCGCTCTCGTTTTTAATTTTTCTCCTTACTAAATTTTTCTCGCGTCGCCACATCTGGTTTAAACTAAAACAATTTGCGGAAGATCTTGTGTCTTGTCTCGGTATCGGTACTCTTGTCTCAATCTCATTCCCCTAAAGTCTCGGTCTCGACACTCCAAAGTCTCGCCTCAGTCTCGAATCTCCGTGTCTCGAGTACAGCTTTGGTTATGATTAGGGTAAAAGGTAGATTTCACCACGATAGGCTATAATTCACCATAGAGTTAGGTTTAGCTGTGTAAGAATTAGAGTTAAAGTTGAGGTTATAATTTTTTATCCCTTTAAACTCTTATCGAAAATTCAAATTTCACCCTGTTAAAATCTTGATGAAATTCTTCGCGCTGAAATTTACTGAGAACCTACTCAACAGCTTCTCGCAGCAATCATCTGATTTAATTAATCTAGTTTAAAATAACAAATAGATGATCTAATCATAAAATTTTATTCAATGAGCTGTCGTTTCGATAAACTGTATTATTAATTAATTGCGTTGAACAAACTGTTATAGTAAGCCACAAAAATATAGAGATTATCTTTTTCAATAAAAATTCAATTTGATGCAATCTTTCTTACTCTGGTTGATCTATTGCCCAGCTAATAGATCACTGGCATTATTCACCGCAACAAGGTAACCGAACATTGATAATTTTTAGTTCACCCAGGTCGAAGAACATGGGTTTAGGGTCAGCCAATTCCCTGGAAGTTTGTTTGGGATTTTTGTCAACCACAGCCTTTAAAACCTTAAGAGGGACAGAAATTGGTGTTCCTGATCGAAAGGAGTCTTCGAGGGTAAAGTTTCCTGATTCAAATTGTTTGAACCATCGTTGACAAGTTTGGACAGTCGGGGCCTCGTTTTTATAGACAGATCGAATATTTCTTGCTGCTTGGGAACATTTCTTGCTTTTGAGCCTTTTTTAAATTCATATAAAATGCAATGTCTAATATGCATCTGATCAAAACTCATTTTAAAACGGTAATTTAATTGTAAAACTCAAGAAAATGCTATTAAATTAATCTGAAATAAAATATTAAAACATTAATATAATGACAATAAATATTGATTAACCAAATCCAAAATATATAGACTAAAAATGCCATGGAAAAAAATTCGACAAGACTTTCTATCCAACCTAATATTTTTATAAGGCGCTTTATTTTGATTTTTAGTTTATTAATTAGTAGAAAGTAACTTTATTGATTAAATCTTGCATTGCCATTGTATTATGTTGCATTGTTTTAAACGTTAAATTCTTTTTTGTGAGGGAGGGTTGTGTCACCCCTTTTTGCACCCCCAAATTTATTCATGTTAAATTTTGTGTAAGTTGATTTATTCTGGTGCTGCATAATTGGAATGATTCATGTCAATATACTTAGTTTTCAAAAAAACTTGGTTTTGGTGACAAAACAATAATTTGTTCATCATATCTACCTGTCTCAAAAGTTTTTTCAAAGATATTAATATTTTTGGTTTCAATTAAATTTTTTGAAAAAAATTTAAATAAAAACACACAAATTTTTTTATTTCTTTTTTCAATTTGGTTAAGTACTATTTGAGCAAAGTCGAAATAAACATGTTTCAGAAATAGTTTCAATACATTTTTAACGATACGGACATATTGCTCTAAAAGTCACTATAGTGGCTGTTGGCAGTAGGGCTAAAGAGTCGTTTTTTAAAACCGCTTTTAGGGGTGGGACTGTTGGAAACAACAGCTATCTTTTTATTTTGAATTGTACGAGCCGCTAATGGCTTCTGTAAAGCTTGATGATGACGTCATGTCATTTTCATTATGTAATCCTTTGTTTTGCTGTGAAGCACGCCTGCTGGAAAGCAGTTAATTTTGTGTAAATTATCTAAATATTATAAGCAAAAGTATAAGTAATAAAATCAGCATTGATTACTGCAGTTTGCTAATTGCTTTAATCAACACTATTGCTCTACCAGCCGCGTAAGTTTAAGGTAGAATTTCTGTGAGAATCCTACAATTACCCACGAACACTAAACTGTTTCTGCTGTGTTTATAACTATACTTTTAACCTGGTTTTCAAGCAAACAACAAACTCTTAAGTGTTTCTGCTTCCGAAACAAAGGTGGAGCAGCCAAATTGCTACAATGCTGCCAACAACTTGTCACCACTGCGAAAATTCTAGGTGAGTAGCTATAAGCACAATGTTGCAGAGTCGGACACACGAACTCATGACACGATTCTTGGTTAGAATTGAGTGTATTGACGAAGATTTAATTCGATATTTACAGAAGATACAGATCATATATTGATTAAAATTTTTACAATTTATGAATCAACATTTAATCAAAGTTAATTTACTTTGATTTTCATTTCAACTCGCTTCAGAGATTCACGATTCCCCCAGGTCCACCAGTAAATAGCTGTGTCATTGTTTCGATTGCTTCTGTAATATCGACCGTTTAAATTGGCATTTGTACACCTTCCATGCCACCATCCACTTCTATGGTGCACTGCACAGTTGCCTGACGACCATTCATCATTATCTCGATCCTTGGTAGTGAATGGTTGATTATTATTGTGACCCATCGCATTTCCTGTAAACAAATATTATGTTTTGACACATGCTTTATACCAGGAGTGTGGAAGCTTTAGCGCTGCCAGGCCAAATGCACACAACAAAATTAAACCGCGGGCAGGAGTTGCTGTATTCATAGCCAGTATGCTTGCGCTTGTTTTTCATTTTTTTTTGGGGGAGGGGGCGTAAAGAGGGCTAGAAATTCAAACTTTTTTTTGTCAAATAATTTTGGACATTAAAGGTTTTTTCAGGAAACTTAAAATTTTGCATAAGCAGAATTTCAAGTTGCCGATGAATTTCGCTTGCATAAATAGTATATCAAGTTTGCATGATTTTATAAGTAAATAAGCTTAATTTGTTAAAAAACCCAGTGGATCTGTTCAACCCTATTGGATGAAGATTTTAGGACGATTCTCGTGAAACGCATCTCAATTAAAATTTTTCAATAAGGGAGACAAGAATCAGTCCAAATTTATTAAAAACTTATTTATTTTAAATTTAAAATCGATTTCGATCAAAAGATCATCATCAGTTAACGATTCTATTAAGTCTGTGAAATTTTAAGAATAAAAATTAATAGAAAATTATTGAAAATTATTGATTAATGACTAAATTTAGTAAATGTCATAGAATAAAATAAAATGTACTCACTTAACAAAACAATTCTTTTCAAATAGTAAAGTAAAAACTTACTGTCAAAATTGTAAACTGCTAGTGCCAATTAAATTAAATGAATTATACAATAGTAAACATCAAGAAAAACAGCTGATTGCATATTAATAAAGGCGATTGTGACGTGTGAAGAGTCAAAAGTTGAAATACAAAGTTTCGTAGTAATGTAAATCAAGACAGAAATAATATAGTAGTGAAATGAAGAGTGTAAGTGCAAGGTAGTGTAAGTGTAAGTAGAAAGTGTAAGTACAGTGTATTATTTAAAAATTTTTTTTTTTTTTTTTTTTTTTTTAATAGCAATATAAAGAAAAAATGCCTGGAGAAAATATATAAAGGAAGAAAGAGAAAAATATAAAAATATAAAAATATAAAAGAAACGTACAATAAAAAGAGAAGAGAAGCATTCAACGTTGAATAGGAAGAAGAGTAGCTTGAATATTTATAGAGTGATTTACATTATGTCTTGATTTACATTACTACGAAATTTTGTATTTCAACTTTTGACTCTTCACACGTCACAATCGCCTTTATTAATATGCAATCAGCTGTTTTTCTTGATGTTTACTATTGTATAATTCATTTAATTTAATTGGCACTAGCAGTTTACAATTTTGACAGTAAGTTTTTACTTTACTATTTGAAAAGAATTGTTTTGTTAAGTGAGTACATTTTATTTTATTCTATGACATTTACTAAATTTAGTCATTAATCAATAATTTTCAATAATTTTCTATTAATTTTTATTCTTAAAATTTCACAGACTTAATAGAATCGTTAACTGATGATGATCTTTTGATCGAAATCGATTTTAAATTTAAAATAAATAAGTTTTTAATAAATTTGGACTGATTCTTGTCTCCCTTATTGAAAAATTTTAATTGAGATGCGTTTCACGAGAATCGTCCTAAAATCTTCATCCAATAGGGTTGAACAGATCCACTGGGTTTTTTAACAAATTAAGCTTATTTTGACAAGAACAGTAGGATCCCCTTGCAATGGATGAAGATATCAAAATTTGGAAAAAGAAGCTTTACTTACAGCAAAAAAGAGTTTTTTTAATTAGATGTCAAAAATCGCTTATAATCTTACCTTCCAATCAACATCGAAATATCGACTTGGACTTAGTACTTATTCAACAATCTCGTAGAATTACAAATTCTCTTCAAAAAATTGATGCAGAAATCTCCTCGTGTCCTTTAAAGTGGTATAGCTTATCTCAAAAATCCAAAAATTTTTTGAAAAATTTTGTTTCACAATATAAGCAGTATTTCATCAAAAAATTCAACTGGCTTTATAATAAGCAATTTACTCAAATTAATAAACTAAAATGTGCTAATAAAACATCTATAAAAAATAAAAAAGATGCCAATCGCTACAAGATTAGAAAAAGAAGAATCAAAAAAGAAAAAGAAAAATCAAAAATTGAATCCATGATTTTAAACAAATCCAGTTTTGAACTAACTTACGCGCACAAATCCTTACTTTCTCGAGGACTTAATTTTGCTCCAACACCGTATTGGTCTAACTCAATCGAAGAAAAAGAATGGACTAACTTAATTGATCATCTTCGTAGATGCGAATGGAACAATATTCTTTCAAATGACAATAATGCCAATTTGACCGAAAATATTGAACTTTCAAACCAAAGTAACTTACCCCCTAAACTTAAATTACCTAAATTTAATCGTCCTAACCCGGAATTATTAGATAATTCTATGTTTATTTACCGTGAATTAGTTTCCTCTAAATTACGTAACTTAAAACCTACAGTCACCAAACTGTATCGTACAAGTAATAATCTTAACCCTGATTTACTCACCGCTCTTAAAGAACTTATCAATTTGGTAAAAAACAAAAACATTGTTATTTGTAAAGCTGATAAAGATGGGAAAATAATAGTTTTAGATTTTGACGATTATATAAATATTATGAATAGAGAATTAAAAACATTTACTTTATGCTCAGATATAAATAACAATAATGTTTATAAATATTTTGATCAAATTCGCAAACACAATGACAGTTTAATAATTGAATTACATAAACAAGGTGTTATTGATGATTTTCTACTTAAACATATCATTGGTGTTAAGTATTATGGTAATAAGTATATACATATTTCTGGTTCTATAGCTAAACATTTTTCCTGCTCGACTCCTGCATACATTTATCCTTTATTTAAAACACACAAATTATCTCTTCAACAACTTGTTTCTTTTCCTATTACTCACTTTCCTGTTCGGCTACTCCAATCAGCGGGCTATATTACAACTTCACGCATCACCGCTTTCTTAGAATATATCTTAAACCCTATCAGTAAACAATTTTGCCAGTTTCAATTTAATGAATACTGCCAAGATAGCAAACAATATTTACTTGAACTTACATCTTGGAAAGATAAAATTTCTTCGTCTAACCATTTAATTAATAATGATATACATATTGTTGCTGCAGATGTTAAAGCCTTGTACCCCAATGTGCCTCGTCATTTGGCACTAAACGCTATTCGGCAAGCTCTTACTCTTTTCACCAACTTTAATTCGTTATGTATTAATATTTTTTTACGGTTAATAGACCATTGTTGGAAGAATGTTATATTACAATTTGAAAATCATTTTTACAAACAAACAACAGGCATAATTACTGGTGACAATCATTCCGTATCAATTGCCAATATCACTCTTCACTCCATACTACTACCCATTGCTGAAACTATCAAACAATCACAATTATTCAAACGTTTTATAGACGACATAATATGGTTATCTATTGGCAAGACTACTACGCAAGATATACAAAAAGCACTTAATAATGTTTTTGAATCTGCCTGTCTTAAACTTGATTTTCGTCATATCTGCACCCAATCGCAAATTCCAGACCATCTAGAATTTTTGGATGTTGACCATGTAATTGATAAATATTGTAACTGTGGTTTTTTTACTAAAGACTATATCAAACCTACTGCTTTAAACCGATCTTTCCTACACGGCTCTTCATTTCACCCACCACATATTTTCAAATCTATAGTGTTTTCAGAAGCAATTCGTATGAGACGACTAAACGAGACACAAACAAGTTACATTGAAAGCCTTAAACGACTTCAAATTAAATGCTTATTATCTAATTTCAATAAAAAAATGGTTGATGATATGATAAATATAGCCAAAACTTGGTTAAATCGTTTTAAACCTGATAATACCAAAACCAAAGATAATAATTCTCAATTTCATAAAATTGTTTGGGCTACTTCTTTCACTAATTGCATTAATCTCACTGACAAAGAGAAACATCTTAATCCGTTATCCACTGTTATTTATAAACGACCAGCTACACTTCAAAATCTTTTAATAAACCACAAAAAAATATCCTTAAATTTACAGCCTAAAAACCATAAAAATGGATCTTCTTATGCATGTGGTCACTGTGCTCTTTGTGGTAATCATGGAACACATAAAAACATGGTCCAAAACACTAATTTTATCAAAAGTAAAAATGGTAAAATTATTCAACTTAAGCAAAACCTCAATTGCACTAATTTCGGTATATATGCCGCTTCTTGTAATATATGCTCTGAAATTTATATTGGCCAAACTATAAATCGTTTTTCCGTACGTTGGAATACACACCGCCATATTTGGAATAGCAACACATTGGATTCTGAAAAGGCAGCATTATCAATACATTACCACAAGAACCACACTGATCTTCCATATAAGAATAAACCTATTTCTGAATGCTATACAGTTACTTTCTTACAACAACCTTCAAATTCTTCTTTAGACATTTGTGAATCCCGCTGGATTCATCTCTTAGATGCCTCTATAAATATTCAAGCTACTCTTCTTCCTATTCAACGTTGAATGCTTCTCTTCTCTTTTTATTGTACGTTTCTTTTATATTTTTATATTTTTATATTTTTCTCTTTCTTCCTTTATATATTTTCTCCAGGCATTTTTTCTTTATATTGCTATTAAAAAAAAAAAAAAAAAAAAAAATTTTTAAATAATACACTGTACTTACACTTTCTACTTACACTTACACTACCTTGCACTTACACTCTTCATTTCACTACTATATTATTTCTGTCTTGATTTACATTACTACGAAACTTTGTATTTCAACTTTTGACTCTTCACACGTCACAATCGCCTTTATTAATATGCAATCAGCTGTTTTTCTTGATGTTTACTATTGTATAATTCATTTAATTTAATTGGCACTAGCAGTTTACAATTTTGACAGTAAGTTTTTACTTTACTATTTGAAAAGAATTGTTTTGTTAAGTGAGTACATTTTATTTTATTCTATGACATTTACTAAATTTAGTCATTAATCAATAATTTTCAATAATTTTCTATTAATTTTTATTCTTAAAATTTCACAGACTTAATAGAATCGTTAACTGATGATGATCTTTTGATCGAAATCGATTTTAAATTTAAAATAAATAAGTTTTTAATAAATTTGGACTGATTCTTGTCTCCCTTATTGAAAAATTTTATAAGTAAATGGCATTACATTTTTTTTAGAATTAATGGTTCTTGTAAGTTTAATAACCAATTTTAAAATTTTTATCCAAGTTTTTCCGCTATCATGAATAACGATTTTAATGATAAACCTAATATCAGCAACAGCAAATTAAATGAATAAAATAAAAACACCAAACTAAGTTTTTTTTTTATGGTAATTGACTAAATCGCAAAATCTCAATTATCACGGATATGAAAATTTTGGCAGGACTGTACAAACGACATTTATACGTCATACAAAAAATCGTTACACTTAAGAGATTAGAAAGGAACTGCAGTACTACATGTTTCTAATTTCGAGGTTAATTAAAGCAAGGTTTCTAAACTGGAAGTTTTATAGCCTCTTATCGAGGTGGTCAATAGGATTTTTTTAAAAGATATTAATTTTTCATAAACATTACGCTTTATACAAAGGCACATTACTTTAAGAAAACCTTTACTTTATTTCGCAGTATAAAATTTTGGAATGCTTGATTAATTTCAGAAGAAAAAAATTCCAGAAGGAAAAGTAATATTTGAAACATAGTTTTATACAGGACGTTTCGGAATTATAACTCATTCTCTAATCAACTGCGTTAAGCTAAATAAAAAATTGAAAACTTAAATTTAGATAAGTTATGACGTAACAAAATAAAGTATTGGCAAAATAAACTACTGAATAAAAAGGAAGTTGTCTAACTTTAAAATTAAATTGATACAACAGCACTTTGAGCGTATACAAAACAAAGTGGTTTACAAATTTAAAACGAAAGAATAGAACACAGATTTTAAACATTTACGGCACAGTACTATTGTTAAAGTAAAATAAAGAAGCATTAAGTGTTAAATAAATACAATGAAATAGATTTTTGTCGATATTTATAAATGGATTAAATTTTTGAATTTATAACGATTCTTTTATTAAACGTTTTCGCCAATGATTTGAAAAACCTAAAATTGCAAAATTATTGAAGTCGATTTTATGAATTGGATTGTCAACTTAATGTTTGCTACATCAGTTTTTTGTCGGAGCGGCGAATCAATGTTTTGGTTGTTGGGTCTGGTGATCAGATTTCTGTCTGTTTGTCCTATATAGGATGCTCCAAAATCACATTTTAGATAATAGATGACGTTGAATTGCTGCAGATGAGGTTGTTTGTCTTTATACGAAAATAATTTCTTCAATTTACAGGTTGTGTGTATTAAACGTAGTTGCAAGTTTGTGTCCAATTAAAAAAAAGTATATATATATTTTTTTGGAAAATTGATTAGAAATTTCTCAAACATAAGGTAATTTGATGTAAACAATTTTCGATGGTCAATTAGATGCGTTTGATTATGGAGTAAAATTATTTTAAGATTGAAATTTGATTAAAATCGTTTAATGTTTTATTTATAAAAGATTTAGGATGACCATTACGTAGCAGAATTTCAAAAATGGCAAAGCATCAAGTTGAAAATCCAACCCATAAAATATGCAACACCTATATAAATGAGCACAAAGAAATACAAACTATTTTTGAAAGCATAACTTTTTTCCTACTTGCGTAAGCGCAAAGCTTATAATTTGCAGTATGTTAGAGCTGATTTGAAGTCTTGGTTACAAAACTTTCTATTTTCCTACTTGCGTCAACTCTAAATTTCGAAAATTTATGGAAAAGCACTTGTAGTCGCCATCCAAAAACGAAAAAGGCTTTGAAGGCCTAAAGAGTTATTAGAAAATATATCAACTTATGTCCCCTGCAAAAACTTCGAGACGCTTACAGTTGACCATTAAAAAACTCGTAACCTTGGGACCTAAGGATTTCCGGATTTTTAAGGTTTTAATTTTGTGGGATGCACCCATTATATAAACAAAAAAAATTATCACCTGCACAGCAAAATCAGTAATCAGCAAATCCAAATCAGTAATATTACTTGTTAGCATGTGGAGAATAAACAAACATGGCGTTTAGGCATACAACACCATCTAGATATTAGAGGTAATTGAAGGATCCGGATTTTTGGTTGTCTAATATTTGAAGATCAATTTTACTCATGTTTGCATCAAACCAATTAATCTATGATTTTTTATAGAACAGACCCAAAAAGTCAATCGTGGATCAAGTCGTTCTATTAATATAAAACATCGAAGATTTTCTCAAGGCTAAAGCCCTTTGTCATATTCATCGATCTGACAGCTGCATATGACACTGCTATTGCATGCAAACTTGGCTTTTACTGCAAGTTGCTAAGGTTTCTGTTAGATAACTACATGGTTCAAATGGTTATGGAACTTGTTTGGAGCAGAAGCTTCACTCTTCCTAACGGCGCAATAAGCAAATAAGGAATGGGACAAGTAGCCGCAGCCGACTGGCCGCAGCCTAACTGGTCATAGAGTCATAGAGAAGGACAACTCGCTGCACCCACCTTGCCACTAGCATATTCAAAATATCAAAATATATATGAAAGGTAGTAGTTATTAAAAAGTTGAATTTATAAAATAAAAATTTTTGTTAGAGTCATATTTTGTAAAGAAGTTTCTCAATAAAAAATATGTAAAAGAAAACTATTATTAAAAAGCTAAGTTTTTGAAAAAAGAAAAATTTATTATAATATTTTTATTACAAGAAATTTTCTTTTTTTCTAATTTATCTTTTCAAAATGACTCTACGGTCAATTACGATGCAGGCAATCGGACCCGGCTAGTTGGGTTGCGGCCAGTTTTCCTAGAATCAGAAAAGCAATCTTGGGTATCAGAGAAACGGTGTTACTCCAAAATTGAACAAGACTGATACATTTTTAACATTTATATGTACAATCTACTTTCCACAACTCAAGATAATGAAAAAATCTGAGCTTAAAATTTACAGAAATAAACTTTTACTATTCTGTCTTGTTTCGATTTATGTTTGATGAAACTAGACATACCACTCACAATTCGTCACCACCGTTTGGTATTACGTGAAATGCGTGGCCCGCTGCTGAGGCTACTTGAGGCTCAGGGCGGGTGGTGGTGCCAAAAAACCACAATACAGCTGTTGTATTTATAGTCTATTCGACGGATGATTACTGGATTCCGTTTGTTGTCGCAGTGCTCATACTTGCTTATAAATATGTCTTGAATGACACTTTGCGCAAAATCAGTGGATGCCTCCGTTCCTCTCCATAAGTGCACAATAGTAGTTTTTACAAATATCCATCTATCTGAGGTATGACAACTAGGCTCTTTTTTACATTATGTGGTACACTAAACCAGTTCTCCGCTACCTTTTTGCACTTGCAGAACACTTGTAACAGGATGAAAAGCTAACTTCGAACGCTTTCCTTTATCTAAAATTTCATTTGGTTGTCATAAAAAGCCTAAAAATAAAGTGATTATTTTTTCTTTCATTTGAAATTAGCAATTTGGCATTTCGTGTCTAAATCGAACCAGGAAAATAGCTGGTCAAAAAAATCAATTTATTTCTAATGAATTAGATTGAAATTAGGAGGCTTTTTGTCCACTAAATAAAGCTTCAGGTAAAAAAAACATTCGAAACTTTGTAAAAATCTAAAACAAGTTTTGACATTACACAATGAGATGTACAATAGAATTTTTAAAAGTTTTTTGGTTGCACCTTTAAAGACATTACTTGATTTTTTTTCAACGATTATGTTTGCACAATGGTGGCAGAGCACTGCTCTAGATCCTTACTAGAGTTTATTCATCGGGTATCAAAAGCCTGCCGAAAAAGACTAGGGTTTAAACCAGTGTTTCTCAACCTTTTTTGGGCCATGCTCCAACTAATTACTTTTAAAATTCTGATGTCCTCTATTATTAGTAATGCATAGCTGTAACGGCCCAAAAATCATTTGGGGGCAATACAATTTGCACAAAGAATAATGAAGAAGAAAAAAAGTCATCACTTTAAAACTGTTTCTGATTTTTTCATTTTCGCCCCAAAAGACTTTAACGAAGACTTCAGTGGCCCCCTTCCATTTTTTCACCAAAACTAGTTTGCAATGATTTAAACTCCATGCTCCACCAAAATTTTGTCAAACCCCACCGGTGGGGCGCACGCCCCACGTTGAAAACCACTGGTCTTAACGTTTGTTTGCGCCAGCTGCGCATGACCTTCTGAACAATGCTTCCAAATTAGATATTCGTGCTGCCCTGCAGATGAATGTCAGATCGAACGCGGAACAAAGTGAAAGTACATTCCGGCTCCGTGTTTTTACTATCAGCGCCTTGCCTGTTGCGCTCGTTCAAAACAGCGTGCCCAGAAAAGCTTGAATTATGCTTAAACGTGCATGCACAAATGGTGTCTTGCTCTTTCCTCTCATTGTTAATGCGGCAGTATTACATAAACCCGAGATTATGTCATATTGGAGTGTCACATGTATTGGGCATTATATAAAGCACGAGGTCAGAGAGAGTTGGATGAAAGAAAAAAATGATTTTGCTGGTTTGGTACATTGCTAAGAGCATCTGATTCGGGAAATACATATCTGGTTCAAGCAATACATAACAGTTTTAAGCAGTAAAAAACAAATACAAGGGAGGCAGTCCTATGTACGTGTTTATTTCGACTAGCTACTTTAACAACACAAAACTTTTGGCATAGAATTTTCCTGTTTTATTTAATGTTTAAAAAAGGCCTTTAAAGCTTACCCTTTCAGCAAAAAATTGAATATCTCATAACAAAATATTTTTGTTCATTTTAATGCTTAAACGTTTGTACTGAAAAATAAACTTGAGGAAGTTCAATCACCTCTGCTCTAAAATGAAGTCGATCAAAGCCAAAGCCACAAAATTAGTGATAAACAAGCGGTTAAAACATATTTGCAGCATTGTCTTCAAATTTGTGCACTATGCTTTGAAAAGTACTTAGAAATATGTTTCCATGACATAATATCATAATAACTTGTTTTTGAAAACTTTTGTTTTCCCAAAGTGTCCTTTCATATTTAAATAATTTAATGGCGTTTTATTTATACACATTTGGCACAAAATATTCAGCTAAAGTACATTGTAAAGTAAATAAAAAAACAAGAAACAATGTGTAAGAAGGGTAGATATTTTAAGATAGCTTTGAAAAGCGTGTTCATTTCTCGAAGATTTTTTATCAGACACTTATCGAGAGGAATCATCAGAATAAACTGAGAGCAATCCGATTGTGCTTATATGGGGAAAGAGAATGAGTCTAATTTGTTAAGAAAGGCAGCCAATCAAGAATAGAAAAAAAAAGAAAGGAAAAGAAAACGAGAGTGCGTCTGATTGGTCAAGAGAAATAACCAATCAGAAGTGAAAGTAAACGAGCGTCAATGAATAAGTTTTAAACTGTAAAGAAATTTTTTGTGTCGACAGAGATTAGGTTGAAAACATTTGATAAATGTAGCTTCAAGGGTAGAGAGGTAGAAAAAAGTACGTCCTCGGGTAAGGAAAGAGAATTTGTTGTCACTGTATTAGCTGGAACAAGGAGGGTTTTCTAGAAGATGTTGTCCAATAGCAGAGTTATGGGCGATGATTTGAAAAGTGCTGTTTTTATTGCAGGTACGGGAAAGATTAGAGCGATTTTGTGAGAAATGATGGTTTCTGATCAACCTGGAAACATGTTGTTTGATGCGTTTTTTCAACCTTGGGATGTACATCCTACGTACGACTATCGTAGTGGCACACAAACTAATAAATAATAATAATAATAATAATAATATAAATAATAATAATATGGTAGCACATCCTTCTTGGTTGCGGGAAGAAGAGGCCTGGTTGTAAAAACAACACGTGTTTCAACAGCAAAGTAGCAACGCTAAATTGCGGCAGTAATTTGCTTTTCAATTTTGGTTGAAACATTTTCCAGGCATGGAAGATGGAGATAAACTGGATATTTCTTGGGTCCATGTTGAGATAACTGGTTGAATTGTCGGATATTCTTGGAAAATGTAGATGTAATTATATGGTTAGGGTACGTACCCATTAGCAACCAAGATAGATAGAATTTTGTCAAGTTCGGCCTGAAGCTTGCTGCTAGAGCAGATAAACAGAGCTCGGTGAACCAGTGTAGCCGCAAGATTGACTTTTCGCTTCATAGGGCTAAAGAATCCCAGTGTACGTATTGTCCGGTAAAGGTGGGTTTTCTATACACGGATGTAATGAATCCAACTTTGTGTTTCTGAAATAGGACGTCGAGAAATGGAAGGGAAGAGTTAAGTTCTTTTAAAACATGAATCGTAACGAAGAGGGAAGAGAGTTATGTCAAGAAAAAAATTTTTCACAATCATCTTCATTTTGAAAAACCGTAAAGGTGTCATAAACGTACCGGTAGTAAATAAGAGGTTTCTTCACGTTGAGAAAGAGTTGCTTGCTAATGGTAACCAGCAAAGATATTAGCGAGAGCTGGACCCAACGGGGACCCCATAGCAACACCATGAGCCTGTCTGTACATAGTATTGTTGAAACTGAATTCAACGGACAAGGTGGCCGTTTGCATCAGCTCTATAAAAATTTCCCAGGGAAACGGAGGTGGTACTAGGTCGTCAGATGAAAAGTCAGATGTAAAATCTTTGAGTAATGAACACGCTTTTCAAAGCTATCTTAAATTTTTGTACCGCCAATCGATTCTTTAGATATTATAAATCTGTAAAAACTTGTGTAACCCGGATAAATATTAAGATATTGTCTATTCAAAATGCTTTTATTTTTTTGCAAGACATGCATTCAGATTTTTTAGTCATTTGAAAAAACTACATCACTGATTGTACATCAAGTAATTGAAACTGGTATAAAATATTTTCGACAATTTAGGAAGAGGTAATTGTTAAAACCCATTTGTAAATAATTGCAATCAGAAACAAAAACATTTTTATTTAAAAACAAAACAGTGGTTGTTCTTGTAATAATTATTGAATTTTCATTGCTTTTAAATTAAATTGGTAATACAGTGTAAGCATAAACTTAAGAAAAATATTGTATATATTTCAATTTAATTGTATGCAATTTTTGTTCATTGTTTACTGTTAATTTATGTTAATTTTTAGATGCTTTAATAAAAATTTACAAAAGTCAAAAGCGTTCAGCTTTTTTATTTTTAAATAAAACTTTGCAAACTAAATGACAAAATGTTGGCTTCTGTTTGCTATTATATACAAAAGCATTTTGAATAATATGATAAATTAGGCAATACACAAACTTCCCTTGACTACTTCATTACTTGTAATTGTCGTGCGCGTTAACGACTGTTACAACAGCGAATCCGTTACAGTCACATTTGTCTGGTTAAAAGAATTTCTAAATGCAAAAACTGAAGTGAGCTTTTTAAAGTCTAATTCTATATACTTCTTTTGATAAATTTTAAAAACTATTTTGGCCTAACAAAAGCTAAGTAAAGGATTTTTACTCAGTTTAAATTTTGAAGCTTAAGTTGTTTTTGAGTTATGAATCGTCAAACTTTGGTGGAATTCTGAAGCCCACGTTAAGGAGTCAATAACTCGAAAAAGGTTGAGGAGAGAAAGGTTAATGTCGATTGGCAGCGTGGTCCAATGGTTACAAGTGCCATGATTGTGATAGACATGGTCACAGTACAAAGCTTAGTGTCATTTGAAGCAAAACCTCTTATAAAAAATAAAAAAATTAGGGGATTTCCGTACGAAGCGAGGGTACAAGTGGTAAATCCCAAAACTTTTGTTAAAAAAATGTTAAATTCGAAAAAATTTCAAAATTTTTTAAAAATAATTTGCTTGAAAAATAATTTTGTGAAAAAACTTTTAGCTTTGTTCTATTTAGAATCTTGATAAAAATGTCGATATTTTATTCTAAAATAGACAACTTAATCGAGGTATAACTAGCACTAGGCTTAGCATTAAAAGCATTAACCAAGAAGAGACAAGTATAAAATCGATATTTAACAGCTTGTGGCAAATTTATCTACAGCAAGCGGTTATCAAATCATTAACTTGTAATGACTTTTTAGAAAATCATGCAAAGTTTATTTGCTTGTCTCACCATGCATTTTATGCTTAGCTCGCAAGCAATGGCAATGCTTGGCCTTTCAGACCTGCAGTCTGGGATCGTTATTTTCTCAAACTTAATTTATCTTTTTTATTTGCGTTAGCTGGTTGTCAAGTCAAATTCTTAGCATCTTTATTGCTTTGTTTATTAAACGTGTATATACTTACAAGCTGCCAATCACTTAGACTTAAATTACATAATTTTTGTTTCGAAAAAGAATATTCGTCATCAAAAAAAACTATATTGATTGCTTGGACAGTTACACAATCGAAACTAAAATTAAATTCTAGCACAGAGGCCAGAGTGAAACTTAAGAATCAGTCTGTTTTTTTTTGTAATAAGCAGATTCATATTTTCAAACTTGCGTGCCAATAAACTAGCAACAATAAAGTTATTTATATTTTTATACCATCAACATTTACAAAAGATACTATTTCAAATAACAAAAATACGTTAAGTAGTACCTAGATTTCCGCTATGTCTGCCTATCGTTAAACGATAATTTAATTGAGAATCATCAACAAGGAAAGACCTGTAAAAAAAAATTTATATAAAAAGTATCCTCAGACGTACTTGTAAATTCGTTAAAAAAGTGGGCTAGTTTAAAAAATATATTGAGATAATTCATCATATTTTGAGCGCATCTGTTTTCGACCTTGAGGATAACATCAGGGACACTAAAGCTAAAGCAATTATCACGAACAGTTAAATGAAGCTTAAAAAATTGAGTTTTAAACATTAACCGTATCGATCACGTTCGCCTTCATTACTGCTCTTTTAACCACTCGACAAGAAAAACAAAGTTTTATTAGTCTTTAGTTGGTAGTTGGCATTTGCATTTTTTTTGGTTAACACATTTGTAGTAATAATGTAATCAAAGTTATTTGATGCTTTGGTAGGTTTCGGGTTTTCAAAATATAAAAAACGACATGTTCTTTTAAGTCAGATGTTCATAATCACTAGATGGAGAAAAGAGAATGATCCAAAAAGTGTTTGATAAAAAACCTTAAAAACTGAAGCAAAAAGTATAAATACGATAAAAAAGCTCGATTTAAAATTTTGTTTTTTAGTGCCTGTATTGAACGCAGACTACAGAGTGCAACAAATTTTTGTTATCAAAAATAATCAAGAACAAGCTAATGTTCACATTGTCAATGCGAGGATGCTGAATCTGAATCTGAATCTGACTTACTTTCCCACGTACACGTCAGGATTTTCTAAAAATAAGCATTTTGAAATTTTGAAATATGGGTTTTATTAAAAATTCTTACATGATGGTTTGGTGCGGTTACGCATTGTTAACCAGCACCATTTCAAAAATATAATCAGCTTTTAAAACAATTACTATTGTTGCATTAAAAAGAATGCGTAGCATAACTGATATCTCTAGTACAAAAATCAGAATACGCAGCATCGTTACATTATGTTACGACATCTTGTACAATACAATCACAAATGGTTTAGCAAAAATAATAACAAAATACTGAACAATTTATTTAGATATACAAAAACGAATTACAGTATTAGATATACAAAAACGAATAGAAGTTGTCACAATGAAACAACACAAATATGTTCTGCAATCATCATCTACGTCTTCGTCGTTTATGCAGCAATTAAAAAATATCCCCTTTTATAGACCAAAATTGTTTATTACAACTATCGAATTGTTTACTGCTATGGTTAAAAAATTGAAACATATTTAATTAAAGTTTTTATTATTTTTTCTAGATTTTTCAATATCTTTTTATGTCTTATTAGGACGTATGCGTCCCTTTTCAACATACATTTATAAAATTCTTAACTTAAAAAATTTGCGATAAAAAAAGAGTAAAATAATTTCATTTTTATTGATATTTACAAAAACTTTTTTATTGGCCACACTGTGTTGTATATCGCATGAGAAAAATAAAAAATTATGTTTTCTAAAAACTTGTTTTTGCTGAAACGATGTTTTGAAAATGATATTTCCCGATAAAGATACGTATTCTTATACTTTAAAAATTATTTTCTATTACACTTTTGTCACTGTGTACATTTAAGATGACGTAACGAGAATTTTTGAAAAGGAGGGTAGATGCATACGAACACATTAATTCAATTTTTCAACTCTTTTTCTGATTGGTGCTTTTTCAATATTCACTATTCCTATTCGAATTTGAAAATTTATTGTTGGTTCTTGGTTAAATTCTTGGTTAGAATTCCTATTTTCAGTAGAGTTACTTTATGGAATTATTATCGTAATTTTTTTTGCTACCATTCGCCTTAGAAATTATAATAGCTTATGCCTAACGAAGCCGATAAAACCGAAACAAGTCAGTAGCATAATAATCGTTCTTTTTGTCATTTTGTTTTAGTTTTGCTTAATTTACTGTTACTCTTAAACTTGTTGAAGTTACATTTAATTGGTTAAATTTTGATATATTTTGAGAATACTTTGTACGTATTGAAAATTGATTTTTCACATGTTTTATCCGGTTCATTCTGGATCCCTTTTTTAATGTTTCTTCACATTTATTGTTTTGATTTTAGTTATAGTAGCGTTTCTTGGTTTTCAGGAAACAGAACTTGTTTGTTTTATTTGGGAAAAACACGTAAACACAAAGTAATGATTTTTTTAGGAGGGGAGGGATTCAATTCAAGTTTACATAGAAGATAATTCAAAATAATTTTTAAAATCGGTGTAAGAAACAAAAAAATTTTATTGCTGTAATTCTTGACCAATGGTAAACCAGAAAATATTTGCAAAAAATTTGCCCAACAACGTGTAAAAGGTTGGACACCCGTGTTGTAATCCTATCTAATAGCAATTTAAAAACTGTTTTGTCTTACGTAACTAAACCTCTCCCATATTTTTTTGAGTTGTACTTTATTACAACTCAAAAAAATCTGAAATAATAATTCTATTAATCGTGTCGATGCCCATATTTTGCGCAAGTCTGAACTGTAGCCTACTATTGTATTCTATTGCACTGCCTGCTTTAAGTCATATCTCTGCGCAACTTTAGCGTTAACACAGCGTTATCATTATTGAAGTTAATTCTAAATCTGCTTTGAGACGTTTTAAAACTAAATATTTAAAAACTTTTAAGCTTCCAGTTAACTTTAAAGTCTTTTATACTACAGATAATTTCCTTGAAAACATACTTTTGTAAAATATATTGCCTGCGACATATACGTGTACATTTAAATCAAGTCCGAAACAGTCATTTTGGTTTCTCTTTAAAGCAAATTTTGGAAAGCGTACTAAATTTTAAGTTTGGTGACTAGCTGTGAGATTAACTGTACAAACTTTTTCTTCTTCTTTCGGCTTCTCCCTACTTGGGGTCGCCAGAGCGCGACAGTAATCTCCATTTCACTCGATCTACTTTGTCTCCTTCCCTAGCTCCAACCCTTTCCATGTCTTCTCTTACCAAATCTATCCACCTTCTCCTTGGCCTTCCTCTTCTCCTTCTGCCTGGCACCGCCATCTCCATCATCCTTTTCCGCCTGTAGTCTTATTCTCTTTTTTTTACGGGTCCATACCAACGTAGCCTTGCATTTCGAAGTTTGTCTCCCAGCTTTGCAATTTTCGCGGTCCCTCTCAAGTATTCGTTTCTTATCTTGTCCTTTCTTGTCACTCCCAGTGCCAATCTCACCATTTTCAAATCTGCAACTTCCATTTTTCCCATCTGTCTTTCCGTCACTACCACCGTTTCCATTCCATAAAGCACGGTTGGTCTAACAACACTTTTGTACATTTTACCCTTAAGCTTTGCTGATAACTTCCTGTCGTACAGAACTCCAGACTCAACTCATCCATGCTGCTTGGATCTTTCTCCTCACTTCTTTTTCACATCTTTCATCGCTACTAACTGCTGAACCCAGGTATTTAAAATTTTTTGCTCTCTTTACCTTTTCTCCTTGCAGCTTTAACTCTTCTCCATTATACACACCTCCAACCCTCAAATATTTGGTCTTGCTTCGGCTTACTTTCAGGCCTCTTCTCTTCAGTGCATTTCTCCAAATCTCCAGATGCTCCTCTAGCTCCTTATGATTTTGCCTAGACAGCACTATATCATCTGCAAACAGTATATCCCATGGTGCGTCCTTCCTGATGTCCTCCGTCAACCTGTCTATGATGATGGCAAAAAGAAATGGGCTGAGTGCTGAACCTTGGTGGAGTCCAACACCTACCTTGAATTCTTCAGTAAATCCTGCTGCACTTTTCACAGTTGTTGTCGCTCCGTCATACATATCCTGGATAATCTTTTTGTAGCACTCTGATGTTTCAGCTAACCACAAACATTCTCACAGTTCCTCTCTGGGTACCCTGTCGTACGCTTTCTCCAGGCCAATAAAGGCACAGTGCACTGCCTTCTGCCCTCCAGTCCACTTTTCGAACAGCATCCTTAGATAAAAGATTGCGTCGGTGGTACTCCTTCCTGGCATGAACCCAAATTGTTGCTCAACGATCGTTACCTCCTTCTTTATCCTTGCTTCTATTATTCTCTCCCACAATTTCATTGAGACGTTCATTCTCACACAATTTCATCTGGGCTTGGGACCGACACCAAGACTGCTCTGATTTAAACAACCTTAAAGGCTGGATTAGATTAACTGTACAAACAATATTTAAAAAATCATGTACTGTTTTCTGGGGCTACTGCTGCATTTAGGCTAAATTAAAATTATATAATCTTTTTTGCTCCAACAGGTCTATATATGTTTTATTATTTCTTTTGTTTGTCTGTTTAACCTTGTTTTAGCGCTGAAAAAAAAATTAAACAGTTTTTACGTAATCAGGTAACTACATTTTCCTAAAATTAGATTAATTAGGTGTGATGGTTTTAACGGGCTTGAGAGTGAGTAGAAATAGACAAAAGCATGACCAAACTTGTTGGTTACCAAAAGAAAAAATTTAACTAAAGTTTTATCTGGCTCTGATGGTTAAGAAGGCTCTGGTTAAGATGGCTCTGATCACAAAAAAAGTCGTTATTAAAATGAGCAAAAAAAATTACAAAACTGAATAATCTTGATTCAAAGCTTTTTGAAACTTCAAATTTCGGCAAAGCTCTAATTGAGTGTTGTTTTTAATTAAATTGCAAAATTGATTGTAACAACATCAAGCAACAAAACTATCAAAAATATCTGGCTGAAGACCAATTTAAAAAACACGAGACCGAGACCACAATACCTTGAAATCCTTGAATCCAGACCGTCAGCACAACGCGAGACCGAGATAAGAACCAAGACTATAAAAAATTGGTCTCGAGACCAAGCCCAGTCTCGAAATTTTCATCACTGGTTATTTTGTTGCACTAAGCTTGTAAATAAATTTTTTGGAACGGCCACTTTCTTTTCTTCCAAGTTAGTTTATTTGACGTGTTTATGTTTAAAAACTTAATTTTAAATGCTTACATTAAAATTATTTATTACATAAATATTACATTAAAATTTAAATTGTAAATAAATTCTTTTGAACGGCCACTTTCTTCCAAGTTAGTTTATTTGACGTGTTTATGTTTAAAAACTTAATTTTAAAAACTTACATTAACTTTTCTTTTATCAGAAGCCTTAGTTCATCGATAATTGAAGCATTTCTTATTTTGTGTTTTTACTCATAAATTCAAATGAATTTTAAAAAGCAAAGCAAATAAACAATGCTTCATCAAATTATTTATTACGACTGAAATTTATTTTTTTAACATTTAACAAATAAAGATGAGTGGTTTGAGTCAACGAGTCATTCATTGAGTCATAATATTTCTAATCCCAGCATTTGTTGGACTCGAATTTGTTCTGAAATTGGTGAACTTTTTCGATGCAGAGGTATTATGGCGGAAATGTAGAGATATTAACGCTTTGGTTTAAAAACATGGGGCTTTATCTAATTTTATCTTTAATGTTATAATGCTGTTGATGCATAAAAATTAGGCATTAAAAAGCCAACTGAAATCTTTATAGTTCAACTGCAGATACGCGAAGATAGCAGCCAAATGTTTTTGTAATTAGGCAAAATTTTCTATGCAACTAACACCCAAAGTGTTGATACGTGACATAACATAGAAAAAGTTAATTAAAAAAAGATATGCAGAATTGAAAAAGTTGCAATATTTTAAAAACTATCGCAATATTTATACAAAACGAGTGTAAAATGTTGGTTATCAGACAAGATTTTAATTAAAGTATAAATCAAAAAATCGACAAAAAATCAGTCATTTGATTATAGCATAGAAGTGACAATATATGGCGCGTTATAGAAAAAAAAAGTTGCTCTAATTTTCTCTAATTAAAACATATATGTCCTCTTTGAATATTTTTAAATAAACAAAAATAAGATTTTATTTTTACGTAATATTGTTAAATAACTAAAACATGAACTGAAAAACAAAAAATGTTTTTTGATAAAGAATAATCCAGAACATAAAGAGATATTTCTTTTGACGTAAATTTTGTTTTTAATAACCTGTCCGTTAAATCATTTAATATTAGGAGAAACAATATTTGTGTTCTTTTTTGAAAACTCATAATATTTTACCATCTAGTCAAAAATAATTAGAAGCTATTCTTCTTGTCTTTTGTAGCTTTTTGACGAATAGTGGATTGCTCTAATTTTTGATGCGTACACTAATTTGGCAGAAGCACTTTAACTAATGGTGCTTATTAATCGAGTTTCCAACCCAGAGCTTATGTCCTGATGTCCAGAATGAAAACCGCTACGCCAGTGCAGCTTTAACTAGTAGCCATTATTTTAACAAATACTGTTGCTAAAAATATTGCAGCTGGGGGGCAATATTTTGTCTCTTTTTAGAGGGGAGAGAGAAGTTTAAGGGTTGCAGTAATGCACGAGTACATAACCCGTGGCCCATGTAAAAGTTTTGAGTGACTGAGACAATTTTTTAAAACAACAAAAACTAATTCGATAAGACTGTAATCACAGCATTTAAATGAATGGGGCAATTTTGTTTGAAACAACATAAACTAAATAAAAAATTAAGGATTTGATTATAAAGCAAAATCTATTGAGACAAGTTTTAGCGTAAAACGATTTTTTTTATAGGAACCAAAACGGCCGCGCCAAAACGGCTAGATCAAATCGTCCCATTCAAATAGAAACCTCATTTAAAAGTTAAATCATTAATCAAAAAAATTTAACTACAACGATTCAAACTTTGTTTCAATATACAACTTTGTTCGTTTAAATACGCAAAAAGTTTACCATACCTGTAGAAAACGTATCTAGTATTTTCATACCAATCTTCAAGATCAATTCGCAATTGGTAGGAATTTGAAGTTGTCAACAAGTGCAACAAATCCAATCCTGCAATAATTAATTTTTTGCCACTTTCATAATCAAAAGTCAGAATTACTAATATGCCTAACACATTGGTTTCTTCAAAGTAACGTGGGGTTTTTTGAACCTGATAATTATTTAAAGAATAATAACTATGTTTTTAAAACTTTCTCAAGCTTGAAAATATTTTCGTTCACCAAAAATCAAAAAAAATATATGAAAAACGTTTTTTTGTCAAATTTTGTCATTTTTGTCGAAATTTAATGATTAATTTTTGTCAAAATATATGGCTTTTACAAGTGCTTGTTGATCATGATTTAGAACCATACTTCCCAAGAGCGAAACGATATTTTGTTCCAAAGAAGACTTTTATGAAAATGCGATCAAATTATCGTCCCAAATGCATTGCAGAAAAACTTTGAAACACAAAGGACTTTAAGGCATCAATGAATGTCATGCTAGAGCGCGAAGTGTTTAGTTGATAAAATTGAGTAGGGATATTGAAACTTTTTTTGCGGTATTATAAGTGTTAAATAACGTAATAACCCTACTGAGCTGTTGTTGCAATCCGCTTTCTAAATCGCACTTGGCAAAAAGTTGCGTGCGATTTGTTTCATTTCGACAATTGTGTTTAGTTTCACGTAATTGATTTGTTTTTGCAAGGGTTAAATTAACATTATTAAGTTGTGGGTCAAACACTTGCGACATAATACCATATTTAAAGTCAATGCTCGGTGACTTTAATTTTCCTGAGAAGGTTATAACCGATGAAGGTCCCCAATTTTTATCTTTTTTTCAAAGTTTTGCTACGAGTTACAGATTTTGTCTTACTTTTAGTAGTTCAAAATATGCTCAAAATAATGAGAAAGAGGAAACAGCTGTGCAAGCCGGAAAAAATTTTTATTAAAAATTACATAATCCATATCTCGCTTTTCTAGCATGCCCAACATCACCGCTTAACCCTTTCCGTATGACTTACGAAAAACGGTGTGCTAACGAAAAACGATCTTTTTAACACACCTCAAAAAATTAAATTGTTTTGTATATATATATAATATATATATATTGAATAAACTATACAGATATGCAGTTGGGTATCTAAAAATTTTGAAAAGGGGGGGGTGAGCATACAACCACAATTAAATACAAGTATGCTAAGTGGAAAATTATTTTCAATGGTAAAAAAAACGTATTCACTTTGAATCTGTTTCTGTTTTGTCAATTTTTCTCCCCAAAAACATAGTAATTTCAAAAAAAAAAATCTCAAAAATCTCAAAAAAAGGTCTTTTCTTTAAATTTGTCTCTGATTTCTGGTATTAGTGATCTCCAAGGTGGGGTCATGGCACAATGCCTCGCCCTAAATACGCTACGGCACATATATAATAATGATAATAAAATAGCGGCATAGAAAAAAGAAACGCCAGCTTCGTAAAGCATTCTGTCCCAATACTGATTCATATTGCTAAATTTGCTTATTCCAATATAAAAATAAAATGTAAGAAATGTAAAAATGTCACTCTCAATTACGTTCCTCCAACAAAAGCTGTTTACAATTTGATTATTTTGAGGATTCGCTCGAAAAATTATTTGCTTTATCATTTACACAAGAAACAAGAAGTTTTATGTCATCAATAGTAATAATCTTCTCCAAACAGGAAAGGGTTAAGTCTGTTTACCGTCATAAGCGATAATTTGCGAGACCGGGTTCTTTGATCAACTGATCAGCCCAGGTCTTCTTTTCTTGATATTCCTTCCGTGGTGCTGTACGTAATCGTAAATTTCTTAAACCGTCTGTTGAAAATAGTGTCCACCATCTTGTTGATATTTTAACCGAGCAAGAAAAATAGAGATGAAAGGTCAAATTATTATGTCACTCGTTCTGGCCGCATGTCAAAACCACCTCAGCGCTTGTGTTTCCACAAATTTTAAGATACGTATGCGCATGTTATAAATATTGTGTTTAAATTTTTAGAAAGTTAAAAAATAATTATTTTTAAAAATTGGCTTAATTATCTTTCTAATAGTACTTATTTGAATTAAAAAAAGAAATTTAAGAGCTTTTGAAATCACCAGTTCATTCTGACCACAAATTGAAAATCATTTTTATTTATTTTTTATTTTATCTTTATATTTATCCTCCTGACTCGCAGGAAAGCAACGGAGGCGCTAATACATAGGGTAGGCAATTACCCCGACCTGCTTCCGCAGATACCAAGATATTGCTGTCCGCTTGTAATAGAGTTACGACTGTAATTTAGAACTGCTTGCCAGAACCACCAAGCAGGGGAATGTGTCGTAAAGTGTCTTTCCTAAGGACACAACAGAATGGGGCGAGTGGGTTTTGAACCGAAACCATGTTTGTCACGAGCCCGGCGCTCTAATCACTCGAGGAGGGGAGCCAAGACCGATCCCCGAGGAACGCCGTTTTTAAGACGGCGTAATCTGCTTTGCTTGCTGTCACCGGTAGTAAGGGTGAAACTTCGATTTTGGACAAGCTCCATAATGATTCTGACCATGTGCTTATCCAGAAGAAGTCTCAGAAGCTTGCAGGTAAGGCACGGTACCAGACAGTGTCGTAAGCAGCTGTCAGATCGACAAATACGGCACCGGCCTTCTTTTTAGCCTCAAAAGAGTCCTCGATGTTCTGGGTTAGCAGAACAACTTGATCTACGATTGACTTTCCCCGTCGGAACCCATCCT
The DNA here is from genome assembly GCA_963680785.1 of Diplosoma virens. Lineage (NCBI taxonomy): Eukaryota > Metazoa > Chordata > Ascidiacea > Aplousobranchia > Didemnidae > Diplosoma > Diplosoma virens. The sequence goes on from CAVMFT010000311.1 coordinate 56,584, forward strand.
GCATTTTAGAAAGAATTTGGATTGATTAATGGTTCAACGCGGGCGTAGATAAGCCTCTCGAGGATCTTGTAGGGACACAGAGTATAGATATCGGTCGATAATTCTTTAATTCCCCACGAACTTTGTTGGTTTTGGGATCGCGAGTACAAGCGTTCTTCTCCAGATCTTGGGAATTTTGAGTCGGCGCAAACAGAAAGAAAAGAAGTCACGCAACCAGGACTTTAAAGCAGCTCCAGTATGGAGTATAAGCTCTGGGCAGATGGAATCAGATTCCGGAGCTTTACCTGATTTTAAATGTTGGAGGGCAGCAGTAAATGCTCTCTGTAAAAAAGCGTCAGAGATATTTACTGGACCTGGTGTTGTGGCCCTCCAAAGGTCAGACACTTCTTGAGAGACAAGTCGAGATGACTTGCAATCAGCAGCCTTGTATTTCCCATTTCTAACCAGCTGAGATGCAATAGAATCGGCTGAAACGGGACAGTGATGAGAAGAGTGTCGTGACCTACCAGTAAGATTGTTCAAAATACTCCATGCTTTTCGACTAGAGTGTGAAAAGTCAATGCTCCGACTGCCTCGTACCATCAATCCTCCGCTTCCTGTCAAGTTTGGCAAGCAGAGTTGTGGCAGCCAAACTTGAGTCATCTCCCTGAGGAGACTGCAGGAAAGCTTTATTTGAGGGATTCACACTCTGCATCCAACACGGAATATAGTTATTTCGATACCCGCGTGGGATAATCTTTTTGGGTGCTTTCTCGATGGTGTTACAGAAGTCCTGGTAAGCCGCATCCACATCAAGTGAATCAGGCGGCAACAAAGTCTTTGTGAATTTATTTGTCAAAGCAATGTAGTGACTCAATTTGGCCTTGCGGAAGTTTCATCGCTTAACAGACATGCTTGGCACTGCCATAGCAAACCTTGGTGGTAAAATAAGCGAGGGTCGGTGTTGTGACCTGGGGAACTTGTCAGGGACACGTCTATCCGGTAAGCGACTGTTTGGACCTACGCTAGCAAAAGCTAGATCTGGATTGGTGCCAGTCTTCCAGCGGCCGGAGTATCAACTGGCAACATCCTTGGCATTATATAGGAGGGCAAGACAATTAATACTTGCCCAGCCAGCCAAGCACTCACCGTCCGGACCGTTATCATCGTAACCATAGTCAGCATGACGACAGTTAAAATTGCCAGCGTAAAGACAGGGGTGAGAAAACACTAAGAGATCCAGGGATCGCAATCGCGTTGGCGGTGGTTTGTAGACGTTGACTCTTTTATAGCTATTCACTCGATCTCCAATGTCGGTGGAAGTTGGTCCAAAAGCGTGTATCTTAGTCGCTCGCCGACAATCGTGGCAAGGCCATGCCTCCTACTTAAAGAAGACCCAGCTAGTTGGTGGCTTGGAACTATGTATCGGTGTAGTGGGTCTCCTGTAGTAGGATGACGAGTGCCTCAGACTGCAAAGAGAGGTGATGAATAACGTTCATCTTGCTTTCAATGAGGCCTTCGATGTTTAGCTGAAGAATAGTGGGTCTTAGGAACTTGTTGGCAATGTGCTCTGAAAAGGAAAGTTTTATCCAAGCATTGCCCCGTCCTGAAAAGGACGTTTCGGAATGGGTGGATACACTTCCTTTTTGGTAGGATTTGTTTCGGTCTGTCATTTTAGCACCAATGAACAGACTTACATATGGCCCAGGCTGCGAGAAACCTGCCATCTGTGCTCTTTCCATTTCTTCAACAGACTATTATTGGGTGAAAGGATCCCAGAAAAATGGAAAAGGAGTGTGCTTATACCAATCTATAAAAACAAAGGGAACACACAGTGCTGTGGAAACTACAGAGGAATAAAGCTAATGAGCCATACAATGAAGGTATGGGAAAGAAATATTGAAGCCAGCCTATGGAATAAAGTAGAGATCAGCAAACAGCAATATGGATTCATGCCAGGAACGGGATCCACTGATGCCATGTTTTCTTTAAGAATGTTGATGGAAAAGTACAGGGAAGGTCAAAGAGAGCTACATTGTGTATTCGTGGACCTAGAGAGAGCTTACGACAGGGTTATGCGGGAAGAGCTGTGGTACTGTATGAGAAAATTAGGAATAGTGGAAAAATATGTGCAACTTGTACAGGATATGTATGAGGGAAGCAAAACAGCGGTGAGGTGTGCAGTAAGAACTTCAGAAAATTTCTGGATTAAGGTTGGATTGCACCAGGGATCAGCGTTAAGTCCGTTCCTGTTTGCAGTGATAATGGACAGGCTAACGAATGAAGTAAGAAGAGAACCACCATGGACGATGTTGTTTGCTGATGATATTGTAATTTGCGAAGAGACCAGGAAAGAAGTGGAGCGGAGATTAGAATCCTGGAGGTATGCGTTGGAAAGAAGAGGGATGAAAGTAAGTAGGTCAAAGACTAAATATCTGTGCATAAATGGAGTAAATGATGACAAAACAGTGAAGATGGAGGATACAAAAGTACCAAGAGTAAAGGAATTTAAATATTTGGGATCAACAGTGCAAGAAAGTGGTAGTTGTGAGAGGGAGGTAAAGAAGAGAGTGCAGGCAGAAAAGAACGGATGGAGAAAAGTATTGGAAGTAATCTGCGACAGGAGGTTACCAACTAGAGTAAAAGCAAAAGTGTACAGTTCAGTGGTAAGACCAGCAATGGTGTACGGACTTGAGACGGTGGCGGTCACAAAGAAACAAGTGGAAGAGATGGAAGTCGCAGAGATGAAAATGTTGAGGTTTGCTATGGGAGTGACAAAAAAAGATAAGATTAAAAACGAGTACATCAGGGGTACCGTTAAGGTAGAACGGTTAGGAATAAAGATGAGGAAGGGTTAGGAATGAAGGTGCAGGCCAAGGTGGTATGGAACAGTTAGGAATGAAGATGAGGTAGAACGGTTAGGAATGAAGATGAGGTAGAGCGGTTAGGAATGAAGATGAGGAAGGGCAGGCTAAGGTGGTATGGACATGTCATGAGGAGAGACCAAGAGTATGTAGGAAGAAAGATGATGGAAATAGAGTTACCAGGAAAGAGGAAAAGAGGAAGACCAAAGAAAAGATTTTTGGATGTAATGAAAAAGATATGGGGAAGTTGATGCGAAGGAGACATACGCTGAAGACAGGACAATTTGGAGAAAGACGATACGCTGTGGCCACCCCTGATTGAAAGGAGAGGCGAAAGGAAAAGAAGAAGAAGAAGATGAAGTTTTAATAAAAAAAAGCTTATAGAATTAATGGTATTCTGCTGAAACTCTTTTTCAAGTAATTTTTTATCGTAAATACAAAAAACAATAACAAAAGCGATTTTGAAACTTTTGATAAATGCACTCAGCCTTTTTATTAAATAGAATCAAATAAAACGCACCTATCCAAAAGTCTCTGTCAATTTGTCCAAATCCACGTTGATAATCAGCCCAATTCCGATAAAAATTAACATTTTCATAGATTCTTCGTTGAATTACCTGAGTTAAAACAAGTGTTTTTAAAAATAAATAAGCCTATAATACCTTTAATTAAAAGACAAAGTATTGATTGTTTTACTATATTTATATCTAATAGTAACTCACCAACCAATTTCCATTGTTAGTATTCAAATCACAATATAGTGGAACTGGTCCACTTCTACCTGGCACGTTGATGTTATAAATTCCACTTATATTTAATCCCGATCGGGAAACATCGTCACAAGATGAAAAACTTTCTGCAAAAAGCATCAAAAAAGAAACTTCGTAATTACTCTTGATATCGTAAAAAAACGTTTAGTTTTTTTAAAATGATAATTTAGCTGTTTTTGGCAAGATTTTGTAAAATAACTGTAGAGTCCTATGTCTAGTTACGTATTTTAAATGTACAAAACAGCCTGTAAATTCGTTTTACGTATACTTGTTTAAACAATCTAAATATCTGCAAGTAATGTGTCTCATATTTGCATAAGAAAATCTTAAATTCTCTGTCTATCATTTTGAATTTTTTCTAACACCTAGAATTTTTGATTAAAACATCCTGTTGTTATCGCTACGTATAATACTAAACCTCTATTAAAACTAAATTATCGAAAATAAATTTTTGATCACGCCACATTAAGCTTTGCTGTGCTTTTTGTAATAAATGACAAAATTTAAAGCTTACGACAAATTTTAAAGCAACAGCAATGGAACAAAATTAAAAACAGTTTTTCAGAGTTTTTGAGATTGTAACTTTGAGAATCAGTATAGATTTTTTTCTAAACCTGTTAATCAATTAAAAAAAATGTTTTGGCGTTACACAAACTTAAAAAAAAATTTTTTTGAACCATGTGTTTGCTACATAGTGTTTTTTGGTATTCTGAGGTTTTTTGGATCACGCTAGTAAGGAGACAGTGCATAGTGTTTTTGCTTTCAGTGGTGCTTGATGATTTAAACTACAGATGTTGCAGTTGCAATACCATATTATATTGCTATAAATTTTTCTTTTTTTTAGCTAATTGCAACGTAATACAAAAATTGTTAACTGTAAATTGCTTATCGGGTTTATGTCATTAAAAAACGCTGAATTATATTTTTGCAGTGAGCACAACATAACATGAATTAACAGGGAAAAAGATTCTCAGTAGAGCTAAACTGTAGTCGTCATTGCTTAAATGTCTAACCAAACGAATTTTAAGTCGCTGCTTCAGGATAAACGAAAAGCATTTTTTGGTTCTAAACGGACCCTGCATATGCATCTAAGAGTTAAGAGGAAAGTAAATTTAGATTAAATTTCGTAAAAACGTTGAATCAGACTCCGAAATTGTTTATTCCAGGGTTACTCAATTCACATTCCGCAAAGTCTTTTAGTGTGTTTCGCAAAGGAATTTTTAATGAAGTGTTCAATAAATTTAAATTGTTGCACTGCCGCTGAAAAAATTTAGAATGCAAGAATTTTAGTTCCAGGAAATATTTATTGGGATCATTTATAAAAAAACGTTTTTTTGGTGTTCACCTCCTTGATAATTAAAGTTTAGACCCCAAATTTAGTTGAATAATATGGCGAAAACTTAATCGTTGGTCCCTAATCCAGTTACGGTCACAGATTTGCGTAGCACTAAAGCGATGACTTTTTTGATCTGCATTCATTTTTGAGGTCCGCATTCTGCTTGTTAGAAATGTAAATTTCAAGAACTATTACAGACAAAGAAACAGAAAAAGACTGATCATTAATCAAATTAATAATAACATTTGATATCAAATCGATTACCTACGCAGCCATTATTCACACGATGATATCCTTCATCACAAGTACACTGGTTCGGTCCCGTGCAATGACTGTGGTTACCACAAGGTTGGTCTTCGCACGTGGCTTAAATAAACACAGTCGTTAGCGATTGATTTTGATAACTTTAAAAAATAAACTTTTTAATTAAATTAATTTTTAATTTTGCTGTCATCGTTCGTGGCAATATGAACTTAATTGAATTCCAGTTTTATTTCGTTATGGCTATAACGAAGAGCCTTTTAAACAAGTTGAAATTTGTTTGAAACTTGATACAAGGCACCATTTTAAACAGTACTCTTAAAACTTGGTTTGCCTAATGCAAAAGTAATCACCGAAGCTGTGGATTTGGGAGAAATTTTATTCAAAAGATTGAATACAAAATTGAAGTGAATTCTAATAACAAGTATTTTTAAAAGATAATTGTGCTTACTACTTAAAGGTTGTTTTAACATGATGTCTTCATACAACTTAAAAAAATCTACTAATTTTGCATTTACTTTTATATTATTGAAAAATAAGATTTTATGATTAGCATTACAGCAGAAGAGGGAGGCAGCTGATTGGAAGACCATATGGTCATTTTGCTGCCATCCTGTGCTTTGAAAAATTTATTGCTACATTTATATGTTAGTGTATTTTTCGTTTTGAAGAACAAAAAAATAAGCTGAATCTGATTCTAAATTACTAAAAAAACATAAAATAAAAAAACTTTTAATTTTAGTGACAGATTAATTGATATAAAGTTTTTTTACTTTCGTTGCAGTTGCTACCGGTGTATCCAGTGTAACATAAGCACGCAAAGATGTTGTTTTCCTTGACACATCTTCCATTGTAGCAGCTGCTGATGCATTGATTCATATCTTTTGGTGAAAGTATTATACAAAAACAAATTAATTATTAATTTTGTCAAGCTGTAAAGGTATATCTCTGAGTTTCTTAATTCTAAAATTTTTGATCGATTGACTTTTAGCTGCTCAACTAATATAATAACTAAATATAAATCCGTATTTCTATTGACAAAAGTGAACCCTTGATTTAATGTACATATAAACCACAGAAAAAAATCTTCACTTCAACTCGGTGGTTGAAAAAAATCTTCTGATTCCTCAATGTCAACTGGTACTCAAATGAAAAGCAGTGATTTGAATTTTTTGTTAGAAAAAGAAAAATATACATTACAACGACTGGATGCATAAAAGCTAAAATTCTCGCTCATACAAATTGTTTGTCTTTATATAGTTTCAGTAAGTTTATAGACATGGGTCAAGAAATTCTGCTCTATATGTTAGAGTGAGTTTGGCAATGGAAATTAGAATATTTTTGCAGATTTAAAAGCCAAAATCAATTGCCGTTTGAGTTAATTTATTTCTAATAAAAATGAGGAACTGGCTGGTGTTAAAAACAAAATTTATAGTTACAAACATTAAAAAAGATTTTAATGAGAGAGAGTTTAAGCGTCGTTGCAAACAATATAAAAATAAAAGAAAAGAGTTTAGTTTTTTTATTGGTGTGTCTCTGCATTACTAAAACGTATATAGGCTACAAGGATCTTAATTAAAAAAACAATTTTGTATTTTAAGTTGTTTGCAGGTGTGTAATTTTTCAAATGAATTTCTTTATAAAATGAAATATTGTTGCAAAAAAATGCAGTTCAGTTATGCGTTATGAGAATTAGAAGCACATGGCAACAACTGAGATAATATTTAGCAAATAGTAAATAAGTCTACCTAAATAAAGAAGACAAAAAATTTTTTTTACGCAAACCTTGCAAATCCAATTCTATTCTTAATATTCTTTCTGACGTCACAATGCAATCAACCGGACAAATCCCAGCCTCTCCTTTTACTCCTTGATTTCCTGGAATGTAAAAAATGTTATTTCGACTTTAACTTCATCAATAGAGAGAATTAAGCTACTTAAATCACTTGTTTCATTTTTAAACATTACTTTTAAATTAAAAAATGCTGAACCTTTTTCCCCATTAGATCCAGGGACACCAATCGGGCCTCGCATTCCTGGAGGCCCCTGAGATCCTTTTTCTCCTGCTTCATCCGATCCACAAGTCATTACACATTGTCTCGAAGCTTCTAGTTCTTTTAACCAATGCGCAGAAACAATTAAACTCAACACAATTGTAAGATGGATGTGCAACATTATCACAATAGAAAGTTCTATAACTTGTAAAACAATTAGTAAAAATAAAAAGAGCCAAAACATAAGCCAAAAAACTCTGATGACTTTAGTATGATGCGAACCGTGGGGGCGCAGCAGGTTCCCCTAAAAAACGTTCTAACATCTTTCTCTATGAATCGATGTTCCTCAATAATAGCAATATGACGGAGTTAAATTTAAAGAGTATTTTTTGTCTTCACTTGCATGGAATACTATTAAATTTTTATAGAAATCTGTTTTTTAATTTTAAATTTAATTTTAATTCCTATTTATTTCTTTTTAAGTATTCAACTCTAAAGAAAAAATTGAAATATTAAAAAAAGATCTTAATTTTGATTATTTATTTTTTTCTTTCAAAAAGCTTTCTCAAAAGTTACCCTCTTTTATTTCTTGCACCCGATTTGTAAAACCACCACTGCATACAATACAATATCTTGGCATAATCTTGTCATAAAACATCACAATAAAGGTAATCTTGTCATAAAACATTAGAAGAAAAGTAAAAGTAGGACTAAAGCTTAGCTTTGGCGCATATAGCCTGTATCTTTTAATGTTTTATGACAAGATTGCCTCTTTTTTTTACAATTTGAGGCCCCCAAACTATGCTTTCAATTTTCAAATGTTTCATGCTAGATAAACAATTTTTTTTCCAAATTAGCTAGCTTGATTATTGTTTGCATTTTACCAAGTCAATTTTCACCAATAATAGTCTTGGTTGTTGAAAATTAGCGCAATGCGTTAGTAAACAGCGACGTGCTAAAGTGATATTGGTCAAAATCGAATGAGTCTTTGTACTTTTGCACAGTAATGTGTCATTTACCTCGATGTTAAGAGGTCCAATTATCCCTGTATTTGCATTTTCTTGATCAGTTAAACATATTGCTGCCCAAAAGTGACTTTGGTCATATTCATTAAAACAGTGGCAGAGTTAGAAGTGATTTCCTATACTCATCTTTCTATAATAAATTTCTTGCTTGCCATAAAACTAACCAAATTTTTATTTGTTTTCAGCTTGACTTTATACATTAAAAATTACCATGTAGCTGGTGTACCAAGAAATAAGTTCGCCTAAATACGGTTAGGTATTGCCAATACCATATTTCTTTAAATATAAACCGCCCTTGATTAAAAGCCGCCCTCGAATAGAAACGCACCAAATGATAAAAAAAATAAAAATAGAAGCTGTCCTTGTTTAGAAACCGCAAAAATACAGGTAAAATTGGAATTCTCCGCTTTACATCTGTAATTCTCCGCTTTACATCTGTAATGCGTTACTTTTTGAATGACACTGCGTTTAATAAAACAATTTTTAACTTACGAAAGAATTTAGCACGTAGCCGGAGATCAACCTAAACCGGTCTTAATTTTCTACAAAAACAATTTAGAAACCCAACTATTTCCAGACAATCTGTTGGATATCTCTTCTTTTACTCTGTAGTTGTAATTGCCGTTAAGAATGTCGTAGAATTTTTCTGGCAAAAATACTCCTTTTAAAAGATTTCGGAAAAAACCTCCTTACAAAAGGATCGGATTTAAACAATATTGAAAGTTTTAGTGGTTTAAAATTTATGTCCCAGATTTTGTTTCGGACAAGTGGTAAGGTCGAGGGCCCGATTAGTGCTTTAATTTGGTATAAAAGGTTATTGGGATACAACATTTACAGTCTTCTCGTTACCAAGTTGTATTTTATTACTAAAATATTATTTATTTTATTAGTTGAACTTTTTAGAAAACTCGCAAATTTTTAACCCAAGCGTCACTGACCTCCATCCTAGAAGTCTTTTAGGGTCGTATTATGTGGGAATTTTTTCACACAAACGCGATCCAATCCCAGCTAATTGATAGTTTAAAAAACCCAAATAAAGCTTTACTTTTTATTATTTGTTATCAATGTCATGGGCAATTTTGTACGTTTAAAAAAATTGCCTACTTAAACAAATTTAAATAGAGATTTCTTAGTTTGTTACTAAGTAATAAATGAAAACTTGGCTTGCTACATTCATCATCATCATCATCATCATCATCATCTCTATCTATTTCTCGGCTTGCAGGAAAACGTTTAAAACATTAAACTAAAAAAAACCATTAAACAATTAACTCAAACTACTTTTGAAGATGGAAGATATTTTTAATTTTTTTAAATCCTTAATTACGAGGTTTTTCAGATCATTAAACAGTTTTCATAACGACCGAGATTGATAATACTAACGGTTCCAAGCCAATTTTTAAATCAATGGTGGCTCACAAGAAATAACAAAAATGCAGCAAAAACAACTTGATTACTTATTTTTCCTTTTTTCAGTCATAACAAAAATTTAAAACGGATATCATTAAAACTTTTAAACAATCAATAAAATTATGGCTTTTTTTAAATTCAGAATAATAAGTTCTTTTTAAAAGTAATCTTTTTTAGTTTTAAAACATTGTACAGGATTGTCGCAATAGCTTTTTGAGAACCTTTGGTATAATAACTTACTAAAAAAAAATATAAGTCATTGTCTTACTATGTGACATAACTACTACAATTTTGAATAAAAATAATCATAAATTTTTTAAAACAGGAAGTGATAGGCCAAAAAACTATCCTTGCATTTGTCATGTATTATTGAGGTCTGCTTTGAAAGGCTACATCATGTTTTGCTTGTCGCCGTTCTTCGAGGCTCATAAAAGGAACTTAATTTATGAAACTAAATTCTATAAATTTTCCTTTTTTGTAGTTTAATTTTTATACTTAATATTGAAGCCAGAAAATTTTACTGTTTTTTTGCTTGTTTTTTGTAGTACACTTCAAAAATATTCATTTTTAAACACATTAATTGTGGTTGTGTAACATCATGAACAAAATTCATAAGGTCTGGAGAAGAGCGCTTGTAATCGCGATCCTAAAGCAGATAAAGCTTGTTAAGGACCTAAACAATTATTGACCGTTATCTCTGCTCTGTGTCTGCTACAAGATTCTCATGAGGCTTATCTACGCCATGTTTTACAATTTCTCTGTCTGTTTGTGTAACTTTAGTAGTGTTTGATCTTTATTTATTATTAAGATCTCTTCATGAAACCTCCAAGGGAATGTGCGTTTTATTAAGTAAGTAGCTTGTGTTTATTTGTAATTGCGTTCATTTCAAAATCATTTTGTTGTGATAAAAGAATACTCTTTTAAGGGGTGGTACGTAACAAATTTTGATATGTGTTTGCGTTTTTGTGTTTGTCAATCACGTGAATCGCTTTTTTATTGCTAATACCAAGTTGTCTGTCCTCTGCAAAATTTTTTTCTTTTACTTAGTTGTCGTATTGATTGAAAGAGTCCTGTCGTGATTTCGGCTCCGCATAATTTTATTAGTTAGCAAGGAAACAATTTATTATTTTCTTTTGACAAGTAATAACCGTTGCGTAACGTATAATTGTTGAATTAGACAAGCACATAATATTCGACTGGAAGATCGGATAGCAGGGATAGGCAATATATGAGGATCTTTAGAACATGAAGATTTGAGCTCTTTTGAACAAATACACTAAATTCAAGTGAAACTTGTAGATTTAAAAAGGGCAAAATAAAAAAAATTATAATAAAATAAAAACTAATTTAAAAGAAGATTTCCAGAAAATACTAAATATTTTAAACTCTTATAAATTCCCAATCTTTTAAGCATCTTCCTGCTATATCCTGGTTTAATCAAAGGAAAAATATTACTGGAAAAAAGGTTTTTTTTAACCTAAAAAAAAGTAGTCTATCTTGCAAAGACAAGAAGGCAATTGCATAATTTTTATAACTTAGGAACACAGGGGAGCAGATAGTAACCTATAAAATTTCTATAACCCAAGCGTTGTGTTAGATCCGTCTCTACTGTAATATATAATCGTGACCAAGTTACATCTAACAATGTATATAAATTTTGATTTAGACGTTTTTAAAATAAGGCAATAATTGCAAATTTGCAAGGGAAGATAAAATGAAAAAACTCTTTTTTGGTTGAGAAGACACTTTGCTTGTCTTCACAAAATTTTCTAGTAAATATTTTCTCCAATAACCTAAAATTTGCTAATATTTGAGCAAAAAAATCCGCACTTTCTTAAATTCTTTTGTAATTTAATATATATGAAATAAATTAGGTGACTGATATTTAATCTTCTTTAGATCATATAAGATGTGTTCGGCAATGACATATGAAGATTTCTGTACTCAGATTGTAGAGTGTTTGCCGTTAAGATTGACTGTTTGTTCATACTACAAAAGAAAATTTTGATATGCTAAATAAAACTTCAAATCCTTTCAATCGATAAAAGGATTTACAAAATTCAATTATTTGTGCTTTTAAAACAAAAATGTACTCTATCGATGTAAGCTATTGTAAACAGTCTTTTTAGTAAAGTGCAATTTCTTATAAAATTTGCTTAGAATTTTGTGGCTGAATAAATGAAACAAAAATATTAATCTAGATCGTGGCGCTCTGATATTATGTGTGTCCACCCTTATCATAAACAATTGCTTCGATAAACTTAAATATTGCATGAAATAGATTAGTGGTAAATATGTTTTGTTAAAATTATAATACAAATCTTAAATGAACGAAAAATAGTTACTAGTCGCTTTAGTATGAAAAGTTGAAAGTGTTGCAAAAACAAAAAAATATTGGAATATCTACAACATCGAAAACTATAGTACGCTAGATTGTCCATATCGCTTTAACTATTTTATTGGCACGGTCTTATTGCTCAGTTTTAATCATTTCAATGGCACAACGAAAAAGAATAGGCAGAGAAAGAAAAGAATTTTTTGAAGTTACTCTTTTAGAAATTTGAGTTCTAACCAAAAATCTTGAAGTCTAAACTCAAATAGGAGCAAAAATTATTGTTAATTAAGAAAATAAATTCTAAAATTTAGCCTAGAAAATTAGATTGAAGTAAAATCGAAAATTATCTTGAAGCAACCCCATAAAGTACAATGAAAATTAAAAAGAATAAAAAGATTAAAAAAAATTACAGCAAAGCAATTAATAGGCTGTACACCAATAACCAAACCAATGTCAAATTATTTTTTATAATCTTTATAAATAACAAAAAATGTTTATTCAAAATTTTTCAAAAGTTTCAATTTTACCACTGATTTTTTATATTTTTTATAATTTTTAAATAAAAACAGTTGTAAACATTTTGTTAAATTGAGCTGCCCACGACCATAAAAGAATTCATAAGTTTATAATAAACAAAAATTGTTGATAAACGTTCGTAAATAAAGGTTACATACGTTCGTGTACTAAGCAAATAGTATGTGTTCTTCTGAAAGATTATGACATAAATTACGCTATGATAAATTTTTGATGAAAAAAAGTGTCGTGATTATAGGTCTATGACTTTAATGCAATAGTCTACTTTCTTTAAAGCTTAACTAAAACTGCAGTTATTATATTGAATGAAATCTTTTTTGAATTGAGATTGTTTTCCAGAGAGCAGTTGTTTATACGCGCAAATAAGTTAATTTTAAGCAAGATTTAATTTGTCAGTCACCTTTTCTTTTCTTTTCAGATATTTTTTGACTCTATATATGTCTTGTTTATCTTCTCTTCCTTAAGTTACGTTTTAAAGATAATCAAATAAGCTCATTAAATTAAAGAAAGAATCTAACAAAAAAATTCTATGAATCTTTTCTAAACTTAACCAAAAAAAGTCTTTGGCTTGCGCTATAAACAGTTTTGTTCCAAAACAAAATTCTTTGGATTTTTATTTTTGGAAAAAAAATTAAGTGACTCTGCATATTTTTCGATTAGATAACGATCTTACAAAACTTGCATTGAAAAAATTGTTATTATGACATTAATTTTAGCCAATTACTTAGATGAATTATTAAGTTTTAAAAAAAAACAAACCTTGAAGCGTTTATTGCTGCTAAGATTAAAGTGTTTATGAGGTTTATTGTGATATAAACAACTTTTGTTTTGATTCACAACCGCTTTAACCATTAATCTTAATCTTGTCTTTGTTTTTTGTGCCTCGAGCTGACAAAATGCAAAGCAAACTTTGTCATATAAAGCAAGCAACCTCGAACGTCAACCTTGAATGCGCTGTTTGAGGAAAAATACTAAAAAATGTTTACATAATTTCGGTCCAATACACAGTTATAATTTATTTGTATAAGACTGATGTTGGTTATCCACCTAAGATCAATTTTATAACTTTATAGTATTTAAAAAAAATTTTACGGAATTTTAATTTAAGACTTTGTCTCTGTTTAAATTTTGGTATAATCTAGAACTTGTTTTTTAATAGTATTCCCTTTATGATATTTCTGTTTCAGTGTCACAAATTTCGCTTTTGGGCAATAAATCGTTTATTGTCAAAATTTTTAATTGTTTTTCTGCAAATCTTATGCAAACCTTTATCAGTAAATTTTTAAACAACAAATAAAAGCTACAAGACCGATAGCTGATAACTGCATTGCAATAAACCATTTCAAAAAATCAAAAAGTTTGTATTAGTTCCCAACAAATCCATTCGAATCTCTTCTCACAAGTCAACGGAGTCAACTTTGATAAAACTTTATTTGATAGTTTTTATATAGTGTAGATTAATTATTAACTTAATTTTTATTTAGATTTAAATTTTAGTTGTTACAATAATAACTAGATTTATCTATGTAAGCGGCAAATAACTTTTTTAAAAATTTTTCGAAATATTGACTTATAGAAAGTAAAAATGCCTTTAACTCTTTCCCGGCGGGAAATTGAAAATGAATTTCCCACCAGGCGGGAGATTTTGAGCGACTTAAAATTTTTATCTTAACTCTTTCCCGGCGGTCTCCCAGGTTTAGGAAAATTGGTAGGACCAAGTCTCCTAAATGTAGGAGGTCTCCATTTTGTAAAATGCGTCCCAATGCTATGTAATGCTTCACTGCCTTTGATCCGCAGACCATAACGGCTCGTTTTTTGATCTTCTTTTCGAACTTGGTTACCCCCGCGATGACGTCAGCTTATTTCATTGTGTTTTATGTTAACGCTGGGGGATTACTTGTTTACGCTCGCTAACGCTTTAACGTTTGATTTTTTACGCTATATAACGCTTTTTATTTTTTTAACGCTTGTTAACGCTCGCTTACGCTTGAAAGTTTGTTAACGCTCTGAAGGCTTGCGTTTTTACGCTTGATAACGCTGTGACTAAATTTTTTCTTAGCGCTTGTTAACGCTAGGGGATCGCTTATTAACGCCCGATAACGCTCGTTACGTTCTTTTGTTAACGCTTGCTAATGCTGTATTTTTTAATTTTTTTCCGGGAAAATTTTTGCACTTGTTAACGCTGGGGGAGAAACTTTGCACTTGATCGAAATAACATGATGGTCATGAAGCAAAATTAATTAATGGCTCATTTTTTAAAAAAATTATCAACAAATTATTTGTTCAAGAGCAAACAAGAGATCTTTCCTAAAGAAAGTAATTCATTCAAGCAAGAGTATTCGCGTGTTTTAAGATGTAGAAATAGATATAATATTTTAGCGAGTGTTACCAAAGGCTTGCAAAAATAGTCATGGCTTGAAAAAATAATTGGAACAAAATTTGTCATTTATTAAAAATAGCCATACTTTTTTGTCATAATCAATAGGTGCACATGTTAAAAAAAAAATTGACGAAAAGAATAAAATACGCATATTGAACAAAAGAAAGATGAAAAATGCATACTTAGAATGGACGCAAAAACAAAATCAAAGCAAAAAGGGGAAAAATTATTAAATCATAAATTTACTTATACTCGACGGGCCGCAAAGAGATTTTCGATTTAAGTTCGACTCGATTTCTCAACTTTCGTGTCAAAAACGTAGTAAAAAAAGATAAGTTCGCGGAACATCAGTGAGAAACGCTGCGATACAGTTATGAAAATATAATTGAAAAGTTTGAGTTTGCAGTGGGTCGCATGTTGGACATTCCTGATATACACAATAAAAGCAATTAAAAAAAAGAACAAAAAAACACAAACGAAAACTTTAAAAAATTTAAAAATTTTAAAAATTAAAAAATTTTAAAAATTTAAAAATTTTAAAAATTTAAAAATTTAAAAAAACAATCTTGAATTAAACCAATCATTTGAATGTTGCATTCCAAAAGCAAAGTTTGAAAAAAGAAAAATACTAAAAAAATTATTCCGAAAATGTCGAACAAATATCATTGACAGTATTTTCGCTTTGTATGAAATTCAAGGTTACAATTTCCAATGCATAGCGATACATTGCACAAAGGGCAATAATAAATTGTCCGCTTGGGACGTTTCAGTGGAGGACTACCCTCCCCCATTTGTACTTTTTTTTACAGACATAACACTCGCGCTGATAGGGGGGGTTTTCTATTGGGATTTTTTCCAGCCGATGATAATTTTCGGGACTGAAAAGCTGGTCAGGAAAGCTGATGGGAAAAGAGCTTGATGAATCATGGTGGGTCACCTTCTAAAGTACGAGCGTGGAATAAAGTATTCTTTGTTTCTTTATTGATATTTTTGCTTCGCTTAGCGCTTTAGGCCGTTTTAAGAGTGTTAAAAAAATAAAAATAAAAAATAAAACAAACAAAGAATGCTCCATTCCACGCTCGTAGTGGAAACGAGCCCTCAGTATTGACTGTTCGGCTTTTTGTTACCTCATCAGCGACCGAAATTCTTTTGAATAGCTTTTTATCCTAAAGAAATCTTTTGGATGAAAAACTTTTTGTCTTTTTTCTAAAAGTCCAGGCATGTTAAACTAGCGGCCCGAGAAGTCTTTTGTTAGGACCCACAAAAAAATTTTGCAATTACATGTAGATGTTCAATTCGAAACAAACCATTAATTATTTCAAAAAGTTTTAAAACAACACCCATGACATTTTATCCCATTGCTTCTCAAACTTTGGTGGTCCTTAGCCCCCTTTTAGAGACTCTCAAAAAACAGTGGTACCCTGGTCATAATATTGTCCCAAAGGTCAAGTGAAGGTCGGACCAAAAATTTTAAGATTAAACGTAGAAATCTAACTTAAGATTAAAAAAAGATTGTAACATTTTTGGGCTAAACAAACTGCTAAAAAAAATGTTTCGACCAATATTCCATCAATGCGGTTCCCGTGCGTTCACGAGTCTTACATGCCTGCTATAGATCATGTCATGTTATCATGTGGACATGCGCGGAAACACTTTCAAACGTAAAAGATGGATTTTTAAAAAAAATTGCATTTAAAAACATGCACTGTTTTTTACTCATTTTGAGTCAACGAAATTAATTCTTATCACACCTTTTTAAAGGAACTTTGGTTAGTCCCATGTAATGGTAAATTTACAGGAATGACGTGGTGTGATTTACTGCGGTTTTTTAAATAATATTAAAGTCAAACTGGGTGTATTTTTATTCTGATAAACAAGTTCTTATTTTTTTCGCGACAAATTTTTATGCATTCTGAAGACCGCTTTATCAGAAAAATAAAGATCAGCAAAGAACTCTACATTGTTATAAATGAGTTATTTCCAAAAGTTTTAAGACAATAAAATGATCTGAGCTCATATCATACTGTGAGCATACATCAATAACTGACTAACACTCCTTTTGGAAAAGCTAAATTTTTCTCAATAGGTGATCGGGTTCAAACATTACAAAACATTATTTATAGAACGATGAGCAGTTTTTGCAATTTGAGAAAAGGAGCTTTTTACCAAATCTAATAGGACGGACCAGGAAGCGGAATGCAGGATCAAATACGGACCAGGAAACGGAAAGTCAAGAAAGTTTTGTATCATCTTGAAAAGCATTGCAGGCTTGATAAACATACACGTTAATGTAAAACCGCCCTTTTTACAGCATTAAAAACACTGGGATCCATTAATTGCTAATTATTTCAAAAATCCAAATTTCGAATAATCAATCGTGTTTATCAAAACCTATATATTTGCACGCCAAACATAGTAAAAACCAAAACATTACAAGCCAAACGACAAATCTCTATTAGCACAGTAAAGTGTTTTTGATTTCTTTAGCGGCGAAGGCTCGTTTTCAATACAAGCGTGAAATGAAGAACTGTATTTCTTGCTTATTTCATCAATTTTTTTGTTTCGCTTAGCGCTACTTACATTTTTCAGCGCGGAAAGATTAATAAAAGAAACAAAGAATGTTCCTTTCACGCTCGTAATAGAAACGAGCCCTAATGTTTGGCAGGCAAATCTCTAACGTTTGTCTGAATTTCTTATTCGCTTGGCTTACGTCACTGTCTAGAGGCGCGAGCGAGCACGTACATTCCTGCGGTTGTACACTCTCGTACGATGAAAATATCAATTTACGGGCACCTAAAATTAGGTGTACCGGTATAACTGAAAATACTTAGATATTTTTAAGATCTTTTTTTTCTTTAGATTTAAAGTAGATCTTTAGCTACAGATAGCGACTAAAAAGTTTGAACTAGTTAATCGCACAACGGCACAAAAGGAAAAATAAAGGTTTTTTTCCAAAAAAATAGGGCTAATATTTTTATCTATTACTGACTCATTTTATATCAAATTTGAACAAATTTTATATCATTTTAATGAACGCAAAATTATCTTTTTAAAGATATACAAATTGACTACTTTCTCAAAAGAAGCAAAGCGTGATGATTTAATGAATTAGGTTGAAGCCACTAATATTTTGGTGGTTGCTAATATGTAAAATGCGTCCTAATGCTATGTAATCCTTCACTGCCTTTGATCCGCAGACCACAACGGGTCATTTTTCGATCTTCTTTATAAAGTTAGTCACCGCCGCGATGTCATCAGCTTATTTCATTGTGTTTTATCTCAACGTTGGGGGGGATTGCTTGTTAACGCTCGTTAACGCTCTTAAGGCTTGCTTTGGTACGCTTGATAACGCTGTGATTATATTTTTTGTTAACACTAGGGCATCGGTTATTAATGCTCGCTAACGCTCGTTACGTTCTTTTATCAACGCTTGCTAATGTTGTATTATTTTAATTTTTTTTGGGGAAATTTTTGCACTTGTTAACGCTTGATGGAAAACTTTGCACTTGATCAAAATAAATTGATTGTTATGAAGCAAAATTAATTAATGGCTCATTTTCTTTATAAAAATTATTTAAAAAATTATTTCTTCAAGAAGAACAAATAGATCTTTCCTAAATAAAGTAATTCATTCATCGAAGAATTAGAAGAAATAAAATTGGACCAGCCGTGTTAACTTTTCAAATCAAATGAGAGAAACAAAAAATTGTGCATTAAAGTTGACTATTTTTTATTATGGTATTTTTTGTTTCTTTATTGATATTTTTGCTTCGCTTAGCGCTTTAGGCCGTTTTAAGAGAGTTAAAAAAATAAAAATAAAAAATAAAACAAACAAAGAATGCTCCATTCCACATAGTGGAAACGAGCCCTAAGTATTGACTGTTCGGCTTTTTGTGACCTCATCAGCGACCTTTGTTACCTCATTTATTTTTTGTTACCTCATTTATTCTGATAAACAAGTTCTTATTTTTTTCGCGACAAATTTTTATGCATTCTGAAGACCGCTTCATCAGAAAAATAAAGATCAGCAAAGAACTCTACATTGTTATAAATGAGTTATTTCCAAAAGTTTTAAGACAATAAAATGATCTGAGCTCATATCATACTGTGAGCATACATCAATAACTGACTAACACTCCTTTTGGAAAAGCTAAATTTTTCTCAATAGGTGATCGGGTTCAAACATTACAAAACATTATTTATAGAACGATGAGCAGTTTTTGCAATTTGAGAAAAGGAGCTTTTTACCAAATCTAATAGGACGGACCAGGAAGCGGAATGCAGGATCAAATACGGACCAGGAAACGGAAAGTCAAGAAAGTTTTGTATCATCTTGAAAAGCATTGCAGGCTTGATAAACATACACGTTAATGTAAAACCGCCCTTTTTACAGCATTAAAAACACTGGGATCCATTAATTGCTAATTATTTCAAAAATCCAAATTTCGAATAATCAATCGTGTTTATCAAAACCTATATATTTGCACGCCAAACATAGTAAAAACCAAAACATTACAAGCCAAACGACAAATCTCTATTAGCACAGTAAAGTGTTTTTGATTTCTTTAGCGGCAAAGGGTCGTAGGCTACTGCTCACTTCGTCAGGTGAGACGAAAGCTTGTGATATAATAAAAAATAGTCACCTTTAGTGCACAATATTTTGTTTCTCTCATTTAATTCATTTATGAAAGAGTATTTGCGTATTTTAAGCCGTAGGAATAAATATGATATTTTAACGATTGTTAACCAAGGGCTCACAAAAATAGTCATGGTTTGAAAAAAACAATTGCAACGAACTTTGTCATTTATTGAAAATAACCATTTTTTTTATCATAGGGAAAGCGCGGAAAGATTAATAAAAGAAACAAAGAATGTTCCTTCCACGGTCGTAAGAGAAACAATTGGCCGACAAATCTCTAACATTTGTCTGAATTTCCCACTCGCTTGGCTACGTCACTGTCTAGAGGCGCGAGCGAGCACATACATTCCTGCCGCCGCACACTCTCGTAATCAAGTTTAACAAATCTAAAGTTAGGTATAACTGAAAATGCTTAGATAATTTCAAGATCCTTTTTTCTTTAAAATTTAGATCAGATCTTTAGCTACAGATAGCGACTAAAAAGTTTGAACTAGTTAACCGCACAACGGCACAAAAGGAAAAATAAAGGGTTTTTTCTGAAAAACTAGGGCTAATATTTTTATCTATTACTGACTCATTTTTTATCAAATTTAAACAAATTTTATATCATTTTAATCAAGAAAAATTATCTTTTCAAAGATATATAAGTTAACTACTCTCTCAGAACAAGCAAAGCGTGATGGTTTATTGAATTAAAGGATATTAGTTAAAAATAAAAATGATGGAAATGGATTTAAAATATTGTGAACATTATAAGTTGGGTTATGCGCGTGTGTCCTAAATTAATAAATTTTTGCCTTTATGGGTTTCTGCTATCTCATAAACTTAAAAAAACCTGGAAAATATTTGCTTTTTTGTTATTTTTATTCGTTACAAAAACAAAAGCTTTAATGGTTTAATGTTGCAAAAATCTTAATATAATTTGAATTTATCTTTTTATTTTTTTCACGTTAGCCAAAGAGATAAAGATTTTTTTCGTTTGTAGAGAGGGACAGGAGCTGGACGATCCACTAAATGGCCGGACATGTTTCCTTTAGTCAGGTCACCTGGGTTCTTGTTGACATCTGAGAGAGCACGGGCTCCTTTGGATGGTGATAAATAGACAAGATTTTATTACGTACTCAGCTGTTTGCTGCTTTGCGCCACACTCACAGGCCGTCTTAGAAGCCATACTCGATTTGTGCTTTTTTGAGCAGTAAACCAACGCCGGTTTGGGGCGGTTAAGCTTTACCTGTGCAGGTCTAGAAAAGCTAACATCGTTAATAAATATATGGAGTCTTAAGGCTTTTTCTCACCATTCCATGCTCCATGTATATCTCGGCCATCGTGCTACATTGATGTCTCATTGGGCGGGATCGTTTAGAACTTTTAGTGCAGCAGGCACAAATGGGTATGTTGATTTAAGTTACCGCAGCTGTCCATCAAGGAAAAACAGCAGCCTTTTATATAAGAGGTATTCTGGCTCCTGAGGATGACAAGCTAGAGACAGTACGTTTTTTGGCGGCAAAGCACAGTTGGTTCGATGCCTGATAAGATAAAAAAATCGTCTGTTGATGTGGAATGCAGGCATCCGGTCACTATGCACAAGATATTGCTAATGGGCTTAACAAAAGGCAAGTATGAGCACTGCCACACCAAGCAAATGCTTAGTACTCAGCCGTGGAATGGACCAAGGCAAGGGTGACTGTGCGGAGTAGGAAGGCATCCTCATCCCAGCTTGATCCAGCAGTAGTACGGAAAAGCTTGTTTCCTCGTTGTTGTGATGTCGTGAAAGGATACACGTGAGCTGCGCCTCACCCTAACTTTAACTGGTTTGGTAACGTTTGTGACGGCATTAGAGAAGATGGAGCTGTGGAAGGTGGACGTCTGGAGGTGTGGAGGTTCTGAGTTTGATTCCCGCCAAAGATTTGTGACAGCAAAATTGAAAATCTTAACCCTAGTTCTAACCAAAACTTAAAAAACAATGGCTCTGAGTTTAATTCCAGCCGCGGTCGTCGTGATTTGAGAGGGAATCCACTCTAGGTCAGACACAAACAGGAATGGGGCCGACGGTTTATTCTTTTACTAATCTAGGATGTTGTACTATCCGGATAAGCTGCTGGTAGTGATATTGTTATGCCAGCATTGAGTTTCGTCATCCAAAACAGTCAGACCTTGCTCCATATGGTGTCCGATATATGGAGCACGCTATTAAAACGTGGTCTGCGGTATGTTCAGCACTCAATTGCAATTTGGTGAAGAACCGACACTTCATTTGTGCAAGAAAGAAATGCAATCGCCCAATATCAGTTCGCAAGCAATTGAGCTTAACTCAAGCTATTCGGGACAAGCTCATTCCAACAGGCCTGGCACTGATCCTGGGTATGAAAACGCGGAGGATGTATTCTCACAAAACTTCGCGTTTTATTTATAGTTTTTCCACTCAGAATTGCGGATACCAAGTCCGGCAAGGTTGTTTAAAAGATTCCGCGCACCTGGCACAAATAGGCGTCTTAATCTTAATCTCTCTTGGCGAGCATCTGAGGATCCACTTAAAAGACCATACAAGATATAATCAGGGTCCAGAGATTCTTGGTGGGCCAAGGAGAGTGTCGCCCCGTGTCGGCAAGGCTCAGCTGGTTTTATGCCTGAAAGTATGGGTAAATGATCTGTTGGAGTGGGACGCAGGCATCCAGCGACTACGCGCAAGGCGTCATTCAAGACATTGTCTATAAGGCGAGTGCGACCGCTGCAACACCAAACTGGGAAGAAGTACTATTGCTGTTAAATAGACCAGAAATAAGATAGCTGTGCTAAGTTTTTTGGCACCAGCACATCATCCTGAGCCTACAGGTCTCCTCAGCAGTGTGACGCGCGCAAAAACAGTTTTTTTTGCAATGCCATTAGATGGTGACGAAACGTGAGCGATCTGTCCAGTTTTACCCCAAGATAAGTAGGGGTTGGACAGAAATGTAAAAGTTTACTGTTGTTCTAGATTTTTAGTTCACGTTTGGTCTAGGTTATTAAAGTGAAAGGCTGCTGTCACCGTCTTAGTGTGACTGAGGTACAACCTCCAAGTCTGGAGATGCGCTAAAAGTGTAGTCATGTTTTAATTTAAAATCCCCTTCAAGTCCTTCCAGTTTCAGAAGAGTGTAGTAGTGCTAAATCATCAGCATAAACAAACTTTCTGGAAATCATGAAAGGCAGATGGTAGTATATATAGATGCAGAAAAGGAGGATAGCCAAGAGCGATCATTGAGGAACTTTGTTTTTCAGACGGCGTAGCCTGCTTTGCATGCTGTCACTGAGAGTAAGGGTGAAACTTCGGTTTCGGACAAGCTCCATGACCCTTTCTACCCTGTGCTTATCTGATAGAAGCCTCAGCAGCTTGCAAGAAGGCCACGGTGCCAGACAGTGTCGTACGTTGCTCTCAGATTGACAAATACGACACTTTTTTTATTTTATTATTTATTTTATTTTATTTCTATATTTATCCTCCTGACTCGCAGGAAAGCGACGAAGGCCTAATGCATAGGGTAAGCAATTACCCAGACCTGCTTCCGGAGATACCAAGATATTGCTGTTCGCTTGTAATTTAATAGAGATATGATTTAAATTTAGAACTGCTTGCCAAGACCACCAAGCAGGGGAATGTGCCGTAAAGTGTCTTTCCTAAGGACACAACAGAATGGCGCGAGCGGGTTTTGAACTCAGACCGTGTTGGTTACGAGCCTGGCGCTTTAAACACTCGACCACGCTGCCGACAAACTGGTTTTCTTCTTAGCCTCAAAAGAATCCTCGATATTCAGTGTTAGCAAAACGACTTGATTCACAGTTGACTTCCCGCGTGAAAGTCCAGCCTGCTCTTTAGGAAGCAGTGAATCAATAATTGGTTAGAAGTGGGCTTAGATAAGCCTTTCGAGGATCTTGTAGGGAACACAGAGTAGAGATGTTTATCGTTTTCGGTTCCCAACAGGCTTTGGGATTGCGACTGCAAGCGCTCTTCTTCAGACGTGGGGAATTTCCATTCGGCGCAAGCAGGAAGAAAGAAAGTCACGTAACCAGGACTTTAAAGCAGCTCCAACGTGGATTGTAAGCTATGGACAGATCGAATTAAGGCTCGGAGCTTTACCTGGTTTTGAGTGTTGGAGGGCAGCAATGAATTCTTTCTATGATAAATTCTCGAAGATATTTACTGGGTTTGGTGTTGTTGGCTTTCAAAGATTAAACACTTCTTGATAAACAAGTCGAGATGACTTGCGATCAACAGCCTCGTATCTCCCATTTCTGACTAGCTGACATACAATAGCATTAACTGAAACGGGATAGTGACGAAGAGAGTGTCGTGACCTAACAACAGGATTGTTTAAAATACTCCTTGCTGTTCGACTAGAGTGTGGAAACTCGATACTCCGAACTGCCTCGGATCATCGATTTCTCCTCTTCCTATCAATTTTGGCAAGTAAAGCTGTAGCAGCCAAACTCGAGTCGTCTCCCTGAGCAGATTTAAAGAAATCCTTATAAAGAGATTTACACTCGGTATCCCAATAAGGAATATAGTTGTTTTTATAACCGCGTGGGATATTCTGAAAAATTCAAAAAATAAATTAAATGCAGGTTAAGATCATATTCCAACAAAGTTTTTAAATCCTCACCTGACAATATCGTACTAGCACTTAGCCAAGTCTTCTATTTTTCTATGAGTAAAGTTGAATTTTAATTGCTTTAAACCTTGCTTTAAGTAAGATTGCTTTAAACTTGCGATTGCATGTTCTGTATACAAAAAAGGAGATTCTAACAATATTAATAACTATCGACCAGTTAGTTTATGATCAATTATTTCAAAATCACTTGAAAAAGTTATGTATAGTACATTGTACTCATTTTTTGAAAAGTAAAATTTTTTCTACAATTATCAATTTGGTTTTAGAAAAAATCATTCCACTACACATGGAATTTCAATTATAGTGAAAAAGTATTGCAGTCATTTGCCTGTAAAAAGGCAACCCTTGGAATTTTTTTGGATCTATCTAAAACATTTGATTCGATTAATCATTCAATATTACTTTCCAAATTTAATCATTATGGGGTTAGAGGCAATGCATTACAATGGTTTACTAGTTACTAAACAGGACGTAAATAGCATGCAAAATATGGTGGAATTCTTTCTACAACTACTCTTGAACTTACAAGTGGTGTACCTCAGGGTTCTAATCTAGGACCACTTTTTTTTTTAAATGTATGTCAATGATTTAAAAAATTGTCTGGATGATAGCACTTGTCAACACGATTTTTTTGCATGGACTTTTTCAACTGATTTTGGGTAATTTGGGGGCGCTGAATCCAAATTTGGTGTTAGTTTTTGCTCTTCACGTCACGTTTTTGAGATATAAAAACTTAATTTTCTAGAAAATTGCTAATTGTTTCCAAAATTAAAAAAATTTATGTTGCGTTTAAGTGCCCTTAAGTGGAATAATGTTTACAATGGAAGGCAGCATCTCTTTTAAAATGACTTTTCGAAGCTCTTTGTAATCTTAAACCGTGTTTGTGTATTATTGACTACATCATATATAAATAGTAAATACCTGAAATATATTAAAAATACACAATTTGGAGCATTATGCTCAGCACAGGTACGACATCAATGAAAATCTAAGTTTTTTCGTTTTGTGTCATTCTCACAAAATTACATTAGCAGATTTAAGCAAAACCAAGCAAAAAATATACGAAAAAATAACACTGTCACATCGCAACAATCAGTACGACTGTACACAAATCCAAAGCATAGTTTAGCACAAACGAAATCACATTATGGCATCAAAAATTTTCTTTTTATTGCTAATCTTTTATGAACTGCGTAAGGGACATCTCTCATCAAACTCCAGCAGTAATCTGCCATCATGTTGCAGTTCCATCGGCCTTGATAACGTTCTTCCATCACTTTGACATCCTGATGGAAACGCTCTCCTTGCTTTTCACTAACGGTGCCAAGATTCGCGGGAAATTCGCTGAGGTGGCTGTGCAAGTAGTGCACTTTAATGCTCATTCGGCACCCAAGGTCTTGTAGGCTGAGAAGAAGCTCCTCCACCAACTCTATATAATTGTCAGCTCTCTTATTACCAAGGAAATTATGGACCACTTTAGAAAATGATTTCCAACCTCGAGCCTCAACGACAGTCATTGTAGTCACGAAATACTGGTCCCTGAGCAACGTTCTAATCTGAGGTCCATCAAATATTCCTGCTTTTTTCTTTTCATAGCTAAGGCCAGGAAAGGTTGAGCAAATGTATCCAAAACAGTCTCCAAAACGATCAAGTTCTTTGACAAATTGCTTCATTATTCCAAGTTTGATGTGTAGTGGCGGCAAAATGATGTTTTCCCAATCAACTAAGGGGTTATTGACGATATTCTTTTCTCCAGGTTTTATTGTATTCCTTGGTGGCCATTCTTTTCTTACCCAATGCTCTTCGTTGGATCTACTATCCCAGTAGCATAAAAAACAAGGATATTTGGTATGACCTCCTTGTTGCCCTAATAGAAAATTTACCATTTTTAAATTCACACATTTCAACCACTGGTGAACGCAGTACTTCAGTCTTTCAAGCACAACCTTGATGTTTTCGCAGTTTTCCTTCAGAGTGACAGAGTGTCCTATAAGGATGGATCCATACTGGTTACCATTATGAAGCAGGACACACTTAAGGCTTCTTTTTGAGCTCCAGTCATTTGAACTGGATTCAATAAATAGTCTCCAGTCATTTGAACGATATGCAGACAAACCCATAGCAAGAAGAAGCCCCTTGACATCTGTACAATAAACAAGCTGGCCATTAGACTGAAAGTACTTTCTTAATTTCTCTTCCCGGTTACGATAAAATGAAACACTTGTACCAGCTTTGAGAAGATGTTTTTCCTGCAGTCTGGAAGCCAGCACTTCAGCGGATTGCTTTGGCGAATTTAAATCTCGTATCAAATCATTCAATTCAGACTGACTATATAAAGAAACTCGGCCAGCATTCCATGCCTCGTGCGCTATATCCTGTTCTTCATCATCATCATCATCATCATCATCAGAATTGGTTGAAGACGTGGAAGACCTAAACTGGTCCTCATCAATGTCCGGAAGCTTGGTGAAAATGGGTACAAGTACTTTATCACTATGGGGAATCGGTCGCATAGCAGAATGTATGTTTGGGTATTGCAAGTGTTGCTTGTTTTTCTTGTTGAATTCTTTGACATTTACGAGGCAGAAGTAGCAGTCATCCACGTGGTTTTTTAGTTCTCTCCATACCACTGGCACACCAAATTTGGGCTTTGCATTCTTTCCTTGAGACCAGGATCACAATGTTTCGACACACGTTGTGCAAACTTGGTGAGGCGCCCAACTTTTGTCCTGGTCACCAAGCGGTACTCCAAAATAAGCAAGGTAAATGTTTTTGGTAAAACTATTGATATTACGTCTTTGAGGTGGTAAAGTAAAACAACTACAGATATAACAGAAAATATCTGGGTCATTTCAGCATTTTCTTCGCTTGGAAGTCACAAACATGTTAAGACCTTAACGTAAGATGAAACAGAACAAAAGCTTTAAAAACACAGAACTGTAAATATTACTGTAACATATCAACATATTATTATAAAATGTTTAGAAACTATTGCTGTTACAAACAAACATATGTTTCAGAAGAACAACCTTTCTTAATCTTACTACCTTGTCTGCAAAGTGCAATTTTTGTAACTTCATGGCTAGTTCTCGTATCCAACATCGAAATAAGAAGTTGAGTTTCTCACAACTTTCCGGCGCCATAAACAATATTATGGCCTTTTTTTCCATTTCGCAAAACTGGTTTAAAAACTATGCTTTTGAAGTTTCTTTTGTGCTTGATTAATGGCATCAAACATCTGAGCGAATGAGCAACTTTCACACAATGCAGACACTACAAAACATGCAAATTGCACAAAAACGTGAGGTTATAGAGAAAATCTGAGCTCAGATTCTGATTCAGCACCCCAAAGTTACCCTAACTCCGTTCTCAAAGTCCATGCGAGAAAAAAAAAATTTTTGTTGACCAGTGTAGTCATTCTTTGATGTTTGCTGATGATACAAGCATTTTTTTACAAATAAAGACATCCAAAACTTTTCGATGCTGGTAAAAAAAACTTTAACCAGTTGACCAACGGTTGTTAGCAAATAGATTATCAGTTGATGTCTCTAAAACTAAATACGTTTTATTTAGGACTGCACAATACAAATTAACAGCAAAAAAGCAAGATCTCGTATTTGGACAAAATAAATTTGAACAAATTGAATGCTCTAAATTTCTTGGCGTTTATATACAAGAGCACTTAACATGGTCAAGACACATAAATCATCGAATATCTAAACTACGTAGCGCTTTTGGAACTGTTATTAAAGTGAAATCATTGTTAAACAAAAGATCTCTTCTACTCTATTACTCTCTTATAAACAGTCAGCTTTCTTATTGCATTTTAAATTGGTGTTATGGTGACAAAACCTTGGTTAAAAGATTGCAACAACTCTGCTATAAATTTATTAAATTAGTTTTTAGTATTAACAGTAGCTCAACTGTTAGTGATATTATGAAAAAAATAAATTATTAACAATAGATCAACTTTTAACTGAAGAACTAATTGTGTTTATGTTTAAGCAAAAAAATAGTAAAAAACCAGTTGCATTTAAAGATATTTTTACTAAAAACGAATTTAAATACAATACCAAAAAAAAAAAAATCTATTTTTATTTCAAAGAAATGTTCTAACACAGTATGTCAGCAAGCTATTTCACACCGTGGTCCAGCATATCAGAATTGCATTCCTTTCGACTTACGAAATAAGAAACAAAGTATTCGATCTTTCTCTTAAGGTTTTCAAAAATCTTTTAAGAAATGAGAATAATATTTAATGTAGTGTTAGTTTCCTAAACACAATACTGCCCTATATATTTTTGATTACAGGTTTCTGGAAAAGGCAATGGAAATGGTGTCAAAACTTTTGAATTCAATCCTTGTGAGAAAAAGCTCAAACGATTAAGATATCCAAGTCTGCTCACAAAGATATAAAGAACTTTTTTCTTAAACTTTGTTTGTCTGCATAACTCAAATCAATCACTAAATCTAATGGATTCTTTTTCACCTTTGTCTTCGCTCTTTAATTAAAGTTTCTTTTTGGCAATGGTCTACTGTTTCATTTTAGCAATAAATTTTTTTTAATTGTAATATAAATTTCAAAGCAGTTACTAAATGCTATTGACTTTATTTAATTTGTTTATTTTGCTATTATGCCGGTCCATAAAAAGTTTATCATTATTATTATTATTTCTTTTTTTAATTCATGAGTTCTGTTGTAAAATTTTTTATTTTTATTCTTATTATTTTTATCATTACTATATATATATATATTTTGATTTTTGTTTATATTTGTTATGTTGGTCATACATGTTTTTGTTCTTTTTTCTATGAACTTCAACAAGCATAATAGTTTTTTTGTGTTACGTTATGTTATCTTTAATATTGTAATTTGTTTATTATTTGATTTATAAATTCGTAATTTTTTGTGTGTATTCATTATTATTATTATTTTTTGCATGTAACCAGATGCATTCAAAAAAGGTTTCCGGACCTGGTAAAGTTTTTTTTATGGATGGTTTTTCTTTACTCACTTTCTTCAGTTGAGCTAAATTTTCATCTTGGCCATCATCATGTCCCATTATCATTATGCAAACTAGTCATGCACTGGTTATTTAATCTCTCAATTTTTTAAATAATATTATTATTATATATTCTTTATTCTTTCTCGTTACTTATATTTTTATCGAATTAAGGTGTTGCGGCCATGCTTTCTACTGTTTTTTACTTTCACTGTCTCATTATCTTGTGCATGTTTTAACGTCTGACGTTGTGCTGGTTCTTCCTTTTCTTGATCTTTTAATATTAATAATTTTTGTGTTAAACTATTTAATAATGATTGAGAACAAAAGGAATGAATGAATTAATGAATGAATGAATGAATGAATAGTCTTTTTGGCTACTTTCCTGATGATGTTACAAAAATCCTGGTAAACTGCATTCATATCATGTGAATCAGGCGGCAACAAAATTTTTTCGAATTTATTTGTCAAAGCACTGTAATAATTCCATTTGGCCTTGAGAAAGTTCCATCGATTAACAATCATTTTTGGCACTGAAAAAGCAAACCTTGGTGGTGTAATAAGCAAAAGTCGACGTCTATCTGGTAAGCGACCTTTTGGACCTACGCTAGCAAAAGCTAAATCTAGATTGGTATCAGTGTTCCAGCGGCCAGAGTAAAAACTGGCGGCATCCTTAGAGTTGTATAGGAGGGCAAACTATTAATACGTGGCCAGCCAGCCAGCCAGCCAATCACTCACTGTCCGCACTTTTATTACCTTAACCCCGATCAACATGACAACAGTTGAAATTGCCAGCATAAAGTCTGCGGTAAGGAAGCACTGGGAGATCTAGGGATTGCAATCGCGTTGGTAAATGTTTTTAGACGTTGACTATTTTATAACCATGAACGTCCACACACAGCCACTCCATCTCCGATGTCGGTGAAAGGGTATTTACAAGTTCTGATGTTCAGCGAGTGTCTGCTAATCGGCAAACGTTCTTTTCAGGATGGGGAAATGTCTGAAAAAAACTGCCCTTTTTAGGAGCACATTGCCAACATGTGGGCGGGGCAAAATTTTTAAGAGTTTATTGGTCAAAAAGGCACTTTTAATAAATGTAAATTTTAAGTATAAGCTAATTAGAAAAAAAATTATTAAATAAACTTACTAATAAAATAAATACTATAAATAAATAAAGAAAATTCTTTACTGTCCAGCCGCGTTGTTTTGTTTACTTGACCAGCATAAACTTTTGAATTAACTTAAAAATATGGAACGTCCTTGCTGCGAATAAAGATCAAGTGATCTGCGTTTATTGCAATTCAAACGTACACCCAATCTACTAGATATGCGTTATTTTGCGTCACTTAGCGTGAATTTTTGAGCTGAATTTAAGCGGCTCAAAAAATTGCCGATTCATAGTTAAAAAAAGTTTTTAAAAAACCCAATTAAACTTAAATTTAATTAAAAAATTTCAAAAAATTTGAAGTAATTGTAATTATTAATTTTTGCTGATAATATTTAAAACTACGGCACGGTTGTTTGGGGCTGCTGCAACCTCTGCAGTTCCTATGGGCAAGCAGCCACTTCGTATGACAATATTCCTGTAAAATACTTAAAATGGCCAGTCTTTATTGCTTCTACCTACCCATAAATATGGGTAGATCAAGGCTGTTTTGTTTTCCTAACGATTTAAATGTAGTCTACATATTTTTAATTTGGATAATAATGAGGATCTTTTTATTACCCACGAATATTTTTACTAATTCTGTTTGCAAATTATTTGAAAAATACTTTATTAATAATTAAATTAATATTATGTAAAGAACAATTTTCTTTTTAAAACGCAGTATATCCATTCTGGATTTTCGGTATTTCAACTGCTTATAGCAAGGGCAGATGTCTATGACGCTTTTTTTAAATACACTTTAATCTTTAATCACTCACAATGGCATTTTAATCACCATCTTTATGGTTTTTACCTGTAGGAAAGCATCTGAAACGCTACATTAAGGATAAGCGTTATTTACGCAATTATTTTGAAATACTTTCGGAAATGCTAAGATATGCTGTGCGGTTGAAATTTTTATATTTTTTTAATTTGTAATGAAAGATATGATTAAAATTTAAAGCTGCTTGCTATGACTGCAAAAAGTGATAGGTATCATAAAGTGTTTTTTCCCAAAGACAAAATAGAATGACGTCAGTTTGGAACTGCAAACGCATTGATCCCGTTCACCATCAATAGGATGAATTTAAACACTAGCAGCGCTTTTAATGTTTAGGTCATCATCAGACATAATGATTTTAAGCAAGACAAAAATAGTGTAACATGTAGTTTTATTTTTGACTTAAAAAGTATTTGAATAAGAGGATCATGATATTTTGTTAAAAAAATATAATTTGGTCATTGCCAAAATGGTATTACATTACATTTAATTTGTGACTATTTTCACATCAGGTTTTGCTTCATAAAAATCAGTAATACAAATTCAAATTTAGCCGATCGCGTTCGCAATTGATACGCCGCTCTTACCTACTCGGTCACGCTGCCGACAAACATTGTTCTAGAAATGATTTAATTTAACTGTAACATTTTCAAATCATTAATACAAATTTTGCAACTTAGAATTATCAAAAAAGTACTATTTTTAAAAATTGTTTTCAAAAAAATGTAGATGCAAACTGTTCACTTTCTCAATAAAATGGACTGAAAGTGAAAGTTAGATTTACAAAATAATTCTTAATAAAATTGTCAAAGTTCACACTGAAATAATAATCTAGTTAGCCTCCGCCAAAGAATTTTTTATAGAAGCTTAATTTTCACAACAAGGTTTAAAAAAAGCTGACTCTGATTATTTGACGTTTTACCACTCCAACACTAATTCCAGATTATTTAAAAAATGTCTTTGACTCCCAACTTTTTGACTTCAACATATCTGAAAAAAACAAATTTGACTCTAAACTAAAATGTGCGATTCCGGCGATTGCAACTCCAAAACTGTGGAGACCTAATTTAGCGTGAACAGTATCTTTAAAACAAAAACGACTCCAACTGGAGCACACCTTAAAAAGCAACTACATGTCTGCCAAATGTAAAAAAAACACTTAAACATTCGACTCTCCACTCCAATTCCACAATTGTGGTTATTACTATGGTCCACTAAAGTCAATAAAGTTAAAATAACGTGGCTTTTGGATGGTCTAAAGTATATGTTAAAATAAAGTCAAAAATTAATTAATTAAATTTTGTTACAATTTTGTTTAATCATATTTTATTAAAAAAAAAAAAAATTTATTTTATTTTAATCTCTATATTTATCCTTCTGACCCGCAGGAAGCGACGGAGGCGCTATACATACGGCAAGCAATTATCCCGACCTGCTTCCGGAGATACCAAGATATTGCAGTCCGCTTGAATTTTTTAATAGAGATATGACTTTAATTTAGAACTGCTTGCCAAGACGACAAAGCAGGGGAAAGTGCCGTGAAGTGTCGTCGTCGTCGTCGTCGTCGTCGTTTGAAGGGTATCCACTCCAGGCCAGACACAAACAGAACTGGGGCCGAGGGTTTATCCTTTTACTACCCCAGACTGCTGCACTGCCTGGATCAGATGCTGGCAGTGATGTTATTAAGCCAGCATCGAGTTTCGTCATCCAAAACCGTCAGACCGCGTGCTCCATGTGGTGCCCGATGTATGGGGCACATTGTTAGTACATGGTCTGCGGTTTGCTCTGAGGCGCCACACTCGCAATTCGGTGAAGGAGCGAGACCCCATTTGTGCATGGACGAATGGAATCGCCCAACACCAGTCCGCAGGCGGTTGAGCTTAACCCAAGCTGCTCGGGGTAAGCCCATCCCAACAGGCCTGACACTGGTCCCGGGCACAAAAGCACGGAGCCTGGAAGCATTTTCACAGTACTCCGCGTTCCATTTGTGATTTGTCCATTCAGAGGTGCGGATGCCAAGTCTGGCAAGATTGTCCAAGAGATTCCGCGCACCTGGCACAAACGGGCGTCTGGATCTTAGTCTCACTTGGCCAGTATCTGAGGACCCATTTAACAGACCATGCAAAATATGATCGGGGTCCAGAGATCCACGGTAAGCCAAGGAGAGTGTCGCTCCCAGTCGGCGAAGCTCAGCTGGCTGGATGCCTGAAAGTACAGGTAGGTGGTCCGTTGGAGTGGGACGCAGGCATCCAGTAACTATGCGCAAGGCGTCATTCAAGACACTGTCAATGAGGCGAGTGTGAGCACTGCGACACCATACTGGCGCACAGTACTCAGCTGTTGAGTAGACTAGAGACAAGGTGGTTATGCGTAGTGTTTTAGCACCAGCACCCCATCCCGAGCCCACGAGTCGCCTCAACAGTGTGACGCGCGATGATAGTTTTTTGCGCAATGCCACTAAATGGTGACGAAACGTGAACGATCTGTCCAGTTTTACCCCAAGGTATGTAGGGGTTGGACAGAACGGTAAAAGTCTACCGTTGTTGTAGACCTTTAGCTCACGTTTGGCCTCTCGGTTGTTTAAGTGAAAGGCTGTCGTCACCGTCTTAGTGTGACTGAGCTTCAACCTCCAAGTCTGGAGATACGCTGACAGTGTGGACATGTCTTGGCTTAATGTCCCCTCCAAGTCCTTCCAGTTTCCAGAAGAGTGCAACAATGCTAAATCATAAGCATAAGCAAACTTTCTGGAAATCATGGAAGGAAGATCGTACGTATAGATGTTAAATAGGAGGGGAGCCAAGACCGATCCCTGAGGAACGCCGTTTTTAAGACGGCGTAGCCTGCTTTGCTTGCTGTCACCGGTGATAAGGGTGAAACTTCGATTTCGGACAAGCTCCATGATCATTTTGACCATGTGCTTATCCGGAAGTAGTCTCAGCAGCTTGCAGGTAAGGCCACGGTGCCAGACAGTGTCATAAGCAGCTGTCAGATCGGTAAATACGGCACCGGCCTTCTTTTTAGCCTCGAAAGAATCCTCGATGTTCTGGGTTAGCAGAACAACTTGATCTACGGTTGACTTCCCGCGTCGGAACCCAGCCTGCTCTTTAGGGAGCAATGGATCGATTAATGGTTCAACGCGGGCGTAGATAAGCCTCTCGAGGATCTTGTAGGGGACACAGAGCAGAGATATCGGTCGATAACTCTTTGGGTCCCCCACGGGCTTTGCTGGTTTTGGGATCGCGACCACAAGCGCTCTTCTCCAGATCTTGGGAATTTTGAGTCGGCGCAAACAGGAAGAAAGGAAGTCACGTAACCAGGACTTCAAAGCAGCTCCAGCATGGAGTATAAGCTCGGGGCAGATGAAATCAGGACCCAGAGCTTTACCTGGTTTTAAATGTTGAAGGGCAGCAGCAAATTCTCTCTGTGAAAAATTGTCAGAGATATTTAGTGCGTCTGGTGTTGTGGCCCTCCAAAGGTCAGACACTTCTTGAAAGACAAGTCGAGATGACTTGCGGTCAACAGCCTCGTATTTCCCATTTCTAACCAGCTGAGATGCAATAGCATCGGCTGAAACGGGACAATGACGAGGAGAGTGTCGTGACCTACCAGTAAGGTTGTTCAAAATACTCCACGCTTTTCGACTAGAGTGTGAGAAGTCAATGCTCCGAACTGCTTCGGACCATCGATCCCTCCGTTTTCTGTCAAGCTTGGCAAGCAGAGTTGTAGCAGCCAAACTTGAGTCGTCTCCCTGAGGAGACTGCAGAAAGGTTTTATAGAGGGACTCACACTCTGCATCCCAACACGGAATATAGTTGTTTCGATACCCGCGTGGGATAGTCTTTTTGGCTGCTTTCTTAATGATGTTACAGAAGTCCTGATAAGCCGCATCCACATCAAGTGAATCAGGCGGCAACAAAGTCTTTGCGAATTTATTCGTCAAAGCAATGTAGTGACTCCAATTGGCCTTGCGGAAGTTCCATCGCTTAACAGGCATGCTTGGCACTGCCATAGCAAACCTTGGTGGTGTAATAAGCGAGGGTCGATGTTGTGACCTGGGAAACTTCTCAAGGACACGTCTATCCGGTAAGCAACTGTTTGGACCTACGCTGGCGAAAGCTAGGTCTGGATTGGTGCCAGTGTTCCAGCGGCCGGAATAAAAACTGGCAGCGTCCTTGGCATTATATAGGAGGGCAAGACAATTAATACTTGCCCAGCCAGCCAAGCACTCACCATCCGGACTGTTGTCATCATAACCCCAGTCAGCATGACGACAGTTAAAATCGCCAGCGTACAGACAGGGGTGAGGAAACACTGGGAGATCCAGGGTTCGCAATCGCGTTGGCGGTGGTTTGTAGACGTTGACTATTTTATAGCCATCAACGTCCACACACAGCCACTCGATCTCCGATGTCGGTGGAGATTGGTCCAAAAGCGTGTATCTCAGTCGCTCGTCGACAAACGTGGCAAGGCCATGCTTCCTGCTTAAAGAAGACCCAGCTAGTTGGTAGTTTGGTAGCACCAACTTCTCTGCATCAGTGCAGTGGGTCTCCTGCAGTAGGATGACGAGTGCCTCAGACTGCATAGCGAGGTGATGAAGAACATTCATCTTGCTTGCAGTGAGGCCTTCGATGTTCAGCTGAAGAATAGTGGGTCTTCTTAACTTGTTGGCAATGTGCCCTGAAAAGGGCAGTTTTATCCTGACATTGCCCCGTCCTGAAAAGGACGTTTGCCGATTAACAGACCCACACTGAACATCGGAATGGGTGGATACCCTTCCGTTTTGGTAGGTTCGGTTTCGGTCTGTCATTTTAAAATCAATGAGCAGACTTACTCACGGCCCAGGCTGCGTGAAAGCACCTACCATCTGGGCCTGATCGTGAAGTGTCTTTCCCATGGACACAACAAAATGGCGCGATTAGATTTTGAACCGAGACCGTGTCGATCACGATCTCGGCGCTTTAACCACTCAACCACGCTGTCGACTTGCTAAATGTTTGCTTTGTTTTTGTAATTTTTTAGCGGCTATAAAAATATTTTGATTGCTTGTTTGTACAATATATGCGAGAAGTTATAAATCTTTGGGCTGTGCCTTCTTTTTCTTATACGTTTAGAAATTGAAAATATGAAGTTAAGGTGTTTTATAAACATTTTATTACGCTTTGCGCCTTTTTTTTGATTTTTGGCACTCTAAGTATAAGATTTTTTGATATATTAGTTTTAAAGAGAATTTTTTAATTCAAAACTTTGTTTCGTAAAGAATGTATTCTCGCAATAAAAATATTTAACTAAATAGAATTTTGCTTGTTTATGTGTGTTTGTTAAATAATCCATATTGCTGATACATTATTTTGTACATTTATGCTAAAACTTTTATCAGTATCAATTACAATGCGCAAGCAGCTTTTTTTGTAGTTGTCGTATTCGTAAATCAGTAAAATGATGTAAGTAGGAATTTGTATTTTACAGCTGATTTTATTGTAGATTTTCTAAACTAAAGTAGCTTGACATGTTTTCAAAATTTAAATCAGAATGTGTTTATGAAAACTTACAGCTCTGTAAACCAACTGCTAATAGAATGAGAGTCCATGAAAATGTGTTCATGAAAGCATATGGCACGACCCGTAAATTCAACATGGAATTAGGTTAAGATAAGGGTAAGAATTCACCATGCTTGTTTTTTTTGGTCATTTCTATTCCATAAGCATTTGCAAATGACGCATTATTTTTACCGGAAGATGGTATATACATAAAAAACACTTCAGATGTAAAATGGGAGTTGAGAATAAGTATTGCATTGAAAAAAGGAAAAGGTTTAAAAAAAATTAAAACGAGTCGTTAATTAAATTGCAGAGCAAAGGCTAAACTTAAAAAAAACATTTATTATGTAGTTCAGGTTGGTGTAAATTCACTACTTCTTGGGGCCACTTGTTAAATTTTGCTTAAACGTCGAATGACAATTGGTTTGAAACAACGCTTGCAAATGCTGGATCCTGATTACAGTCAGTATTCCAGCAGTCAGAGTGAAAACTTGTGGCTTCCCTGGAAAATTGTACGGAAGCGCATGAATTGAGTATTACATTGTATGGAAGTACTTGAATAGAAGATTACATTGTACAAATTTGCTTAAATTGAATTTTACGTTGCATGAAAGTAGTTGATTTGAAAATTTTATTGTACAAAATTGCGGAAATTAGATATTACACTGTATAGAAGTATTTGAATTAAAGATGATTATTTGAAATACAATATATCAATTGTTTTTAGATTATATTTGTTTAAATTTAGTTTGTGAAGCTAGTTTTTTTCTACTGTTTAATAGATCACAAACTAGGCTCTACATAAATTACTTCATGTACCTTCGTTTGTTGCTCATGTACTATACCAGCACACATGTATTTTTTACCACTTATAAGCTGTTTTTCTGGAATACAAACACAAATTCTTAAAATCAGAAACAGATAAAATACAATTAACAAGAAAGAAAATTAAACCAGTATTTACAACATTTTTTGCAAAAACATGCAATTGCTATATATATATATAAGTATATAATATAAAATTTATTTAATCACTGTTTAAAAACCACAACGGTCCGTTTCATCCTAAGATTCGTCAAGTGGTTACTAGAAAAATAAAAAAATAAAAAATATAGTTATTAGTGGTAAGAAAATGCGTATGGAATAAATGATATGTAGTTAAATTAAGCAAACAATACGGTTCCTATGACGTCATACAAGAAAAAACAACTCAAAATATAGTAAATGCAAATATAGAGGTTTGCATTCATTTGAAGGTGAGGGAAGGCGAGTTGGGTATGTAGTGAAAGATATAAAAGGAAAGAAAATAATCTACAAAGGAATAAAAAATAACGAGAAAAATCGCATAAGATGAAAAAGTAAAGTGAGTAAAAAATGGCGTGAACGACAGTGGAAAATACAAGCGGATTTAATGACGGACAAGAAAGCACACATACACAAAAATAATGGCAATTTAAGCACACGAAATCAAGTGGGTAATTTATTTAATTTAAATTTGTTTTTGTGACGACATTTTCCTGTAAGTTCCGATCGGTAAGAAACATCCTGTAAGAAACATCCTGTAAGAAACATCCTGTAAGTTCCGATCGGTAAGAAACATCCTGTAAGTTCCGATCGGTAAGAAACATCCTGTAAGAAACTATTGGAAAAGAAAAGCTCTCAACAATCAAAACCATGCAACTGTAAAAATAAAGATATCTGCCCACTAAAAGGATCTTGCCGACAGAAATCTATCATTTATCAAGCAGACATATCACATGGAAATGTAACAGAAAGCTACATAGATTGCAGCGAAACAGAATTCAAATCACGATACTATAATCATATACAATCATTTAAAAATATAAAGAAAAGAAACGCCACAGAACTTTCCAAAACATTCTGGAATGCCAAAGAATCAGGTCTCAATCCCACAATTAACTGGAAAATAATCAATCAAGTCATCCCATATAAACCAGGAC
>CAVMFT010000312.1:0-40865 GCA_963680785.1 Diplosoma virens
AGCCCGCAAAGATGTTTTACCTACCACGCTGAAAAGCTCCGTTGTTTATGAATATTCGTGCCACTGTGACAGTAGGTACGTAGGACGAACATCACAGCGACTACAAGATAGAATCAAGCAGCATGTTCCTAAATGGCTACAACAGCAAGCGAAGCGCCCTACACGATCTCAACCTGGCACATCCTGTAAACTAAAACGTAACAATCCAGATTGTGACTCTGCCATAGGACAACATTTGCTTGACAACGAGCAATGTGCTGCCAACTATAACGACAAACGTTTTAAAATTCTTGCTGTGGCACGCAACTCGTTCCATCTGTGTCTACTCGAGGCAACTTTTATCAAAACCAAACATCCGGTTTATGTAAGCAAAAGGAATTTGTTTACACATTGAAACTTTTCAAATAACCTAAGTTGCGAGTAACAGTGTTTCTCCTGGGTTATTGCACATAGTGCGTTTCTCCTTTCCGAGAACATCCTGTATTGCACCACACTGTGCAATTGTGCCTTTCTCCTTTCCGAGACTGCAGCACCTTTCTCCCAACTGTTGAGACTATAAATACTTTGATTTTCTCTGGTTCGTCCCATTTGACGCGATTGCCACTGATGAGAGCGTCACGAAAAGCTTATGGCTCTTTTTAAATAATAATATTTAGTTTGAATTAGGTAACGCGGCCGTGCTTCTTATTTTTTCTCTTTCTTACCCCCCTTTCTATACTTTCTGCATGTTTAACGTTCGTCGTTGTGTCGCGTTTCCTTTTCATGCTTTGCTTAATGTACATTGCATATACTTAAATATTGTTACTAAGCGTGAATAAAATATCATCATCATCATCATGTTCTCCTGTATTATGTTCATTCTTGTGCGCACAGTGCACAAAAATAACTTCTGTTGTCATATTTTGGACAACACCAAAAAATTGCGCATAGAGTTTGAAAAATTGGAGGAAACATTATAGCAAACCACATCATTTCTGCATCATACCCTACACACCGGTCAACAAAAGGACGTCGTGGTCTATCGCTTCTGGACGACGATATCAGATGCTGGCTCAAAAACATCACTGCCATCATCTGAGTGAAACAATAACAACCTAATGATTTCAAATGAAAAAGACAACACCTTCAAAAGGGGTGTGTCGCATTATTTTGGTTTTCTTGTTTTGTCGCGCTTTATTCTCTTCTGAGTAAAAAATACCCCAAGAGCTTATTTTTTCACTTTTGGCGCCAATTTACAAAGGCATCATATAGCGGCTCATCTTTGTGCTTTCATCTGCTTTTATTTTAAAACATTAGTTTATGGTCATCGTTTATGGCGCATATTTTTTTTTGTCAACATGAAAAAACATTCTGTTTCTAAAAGTTTCTTCGTAGTTTGTTTTTACTAACCCAAAAATGTTTCAGCAACCAATTATGTCTTCTTTTAAAAAGTTTTGTTTTTGTATTCACCTCTTTGCCAAAAACGTAATCCATTAAAACAGAATATTATTGGATTTTATTTGTTAGCGTCAGTGAGAATTTCTCCCACCATCTGGAGATGGATATATTTCTGTAAGGATAGCCAAGACGAGAGCACATCTTTTCTTAAATTTCTACAAAGTTATCAGATCAAACAGTCGAAACGCATTTTTCTGTACTCTACTAAATTTTAAATAGCTGAAGTTGGAGTCGTAGAATTTAAAAGAGGCAAAGTCCGAGTCGGAGAAAAACTCATATGGTTTATACTTAGTGTACATGGCATATGGTTCATACTTAGTGTACATGGCATATGGTTCATACTTGGTGTACACAGCAGATTC
Source organism: Diplosoma virens (assembly GCA_963680785.1). Classification (NCBI taxonomy): domain Eukaryota; kingdom Metazoa; phylum Chordata; class Ascidiacea; order Aplousobranchia; family Didemnidae; genus Diplosoma; species Diplosoma virens. The sequence goes on from CAVMFT010000312.1 coordinate 1,800, forward strand.
TAATGTTTGTGTTTGAGATACAAACCCTGATGAAGTAAAATAACTATTTGTTTTGTACTGAAGCAAAATATTTTGGAATAAAAATTGGGTAGCCATTATAATACTGTACTGTATATAATTAAGAAATTAAATTGCACTATTTAAAAGTCTTCACATTATTCATTTGGTTTTCTAAGAAAAATTACTTTGGGAATTAAACCACCAGTTCTTCTACAACCAATGCATATGAACTATGCTTTTTTAAACAGAGTTTCCCAAAACCAAAAAAGTTTTTCAAAACATCGAATGAGTTCTGTAAACTTTTAAAATATTTTCTACACTCTTGTGCAAATTAATTACATCAAAGCCGAAAACTAGGTTATTTGAACTAGATACCGTCATGTAATCGTTTTTATTCACATTCTATCAATTTTAGTACATGATATGACCACCGCCGTTCTTTATGATTTGTTTTACCCTGTTCGGCATCGAATCCACCAAATTCTGGCACTTTTCTGTGATTTCTGGGTCTCTGTACCATATACAGATTATAGCCTCTACAAGCTTTGTTTTGGTCGTACATTCCTCACTACAAAGTCGTAGTTTAATTATAGACCGCAAATTCTCAATTGGATTCAGGTCGGGAGAGTTTCCCGGCCAATCCAGCACAGTATTTTTCATTTTCTTTATGTATCCTATCATCTTTTTGGCCTTATGACATGGAACAGAGTTCTGTTGAAATATTCCACATCTATCAGAAAAAGCGTTTGCAAGATCTCTGACAACTTTTTTGTCTAAAATCTGTATGTATTTCTGTGAATTTGGGTTTGATGCAATTAATTTGCACAAAGGTGTATATTTTATTTTATTTTATCTCTATATTTATCCTCCTGACTCGCAGGAAAGTGACGGAGGCGCTAATACGTAGAAAAGGCAATTACCCCAAACTGCTCCGGAGATACCAAGATATTGCTGTCCGCTTGTAATTCAATAGAGATATGACTGTAATTTAGTACTGCTTGTCAAGACCACCCAGCAGGGAGAAGTGCCGTAAAGTGTCTTTTCCAAGGACACAACAGAATGGCGCGAGTAGGTTTTGAACCGAGGCCATGTTGATCATAAACACTGTGCTTTAACCACTCGACTACGCTGCCGACGTATATGTTCTTCAGAGGTGGAGTCGAAACACGGTGCTTCGAGACCGAGACGAGACGAGACGAGACAAGACGAGACAAGACACGAGACTTTACTTAAGTTGCTTTAGTTAGCCAGGGTTGTTGAATTAGAGTTGGAAGTCGGAGCCGCATGTTTTTTGGTGGAGTCGAAATAGTTTTTAAAATATGTTTAAGCGTTTGAGGACAACCATGAAGGCCTAATTTTCGAGTGGTTGAAGGGCGTTAAAGTGCTGTGATTGTAATCGACATGGTCTCGGTTTAAACGCTGCTTGCGGTATTCTGTTGTGTCCGTGGGAAAAACAATTTTTAGGCACTTTCCCCCGCTTGGCGATCTTGGCAAGCAGTTCTACATTTTAGTCATATCTCTATAAAACTCTATAAAATTTTTCTATAAAACTCTATAATAAATATCTCCATAAAACTTTCTTTTTCTCTTTCTATTTTTTAAACAATTTTATAATGAGGTGAAGCAACCTTGCTTGTATATGATACAACAAGTCACACTTTTCATCGCTAATTAGCAAGTCACAACGTCAACTCGTTTTGTTGCTTCTTCCTTTTTCTAACCCCGTCTTTAACAACACACAAACTTCTCAACATTTTGTTACCTTGTTCATGTGGCGGAGCAGAAATAAAAGAAAACTGAACTGAATTGAACTGAAATTAAAAAACAAAATAAAAATTTTCTATCGGACAGCAATATCTCGGCATCTCCGAAAGGGGTATTGCTTGCTTTATCTATAGCGCCTCCGTCGCTTTCCTGCGAGTCAGGAAGATAAATATAGAGACAAAATGTAAAAATGTAAAACAATTTAGCGTCAATCGAATTCTCCAAAAGTAATAAGGACTCCGATTCCCAACTCAAACCTAAAAATCCGACTTCTAGTCGCGACTCCAAATTCATCAAATCTACGAAAGTACTCCGATTCCGCTCTAAAACATGTGACTCCGGGATTCCGTTCCACAGCCTTGCTATTAATTATATTGTTGAGTTGGAGTTGCCGGAGCCGCGTATTTTTGAGTGGAGTTGGACTCCTTTTTTACATGCACTGAAGTTGCAGTCGTAATATTAAATCTCGTAAAGTTCGAATCAGAAAACTTTGAATTGATGGAGTTGAAAAATAGTTTTTTCGACTCAAAAGCCGTGGTTTAACCAATAAGTACAAAAAAATAGATGAACTTTTTTCCATATCAACAAACTTCAACATAAATCACAAAAAAGTTTCCTTAGTTAAAACATTGACCCTCGCCTATTAGGCTTACATTAACAAGTTACCAAGTTTTGCTTTCCCAGTGCTAGCATGCCACTTAAACGATGAAATTTTTACTGTGTCAAGTAGAGAAACATTGCCTTAACAAAAAATTGGAAAAGACTTTGTTGCTACTGAATTCACGTGATGTGGAAGCTACTTGCCAGAACTTTTTTAACGCCATCAGAAAGCACCCAAAAAGACTATTCCAAGCGGTCACCAAAACAACCGTAGGCTATGCCGTATTGGTATGCAGAGTGTGAAACTCTCAATAGAACTTTAGTGCAGTGCTTCGAAATGAAACACGACTCGATTTTGGATGCTACGGCTTTACTCAAATTTAAAAGATGAATGAGAAATAGATGGTTTTGATCAGAGCATCCACTTTCGCATTCTCGTCGAAAAGCATGGAATCTGTTAAAATAATCTTATTGATAGGTCACAACACTCCCCTTGTTGTTTAGAAACGGGAGAAATGAGGCTGTTGACTGCAAGTTAACTCGATTTCTTCCCCAAAAGGTGTCTGAATTTTAGAAAGCATCAACACCGGAACCATCTGTAAGAGTTAATTTTTTATACCGAAAATTTCTTGCTGTCCTGTAATACTTAAGACCAGAAAAATCTAAATCTCCGAGCCCTGAGTGCTTGTGCTAGTACTAAGGCGGGAATTAATTTTAATTTCTAGTTAGGTGACTTCCTTTTTTATGCTCGCGCCATTCAAAATTTCTAAAATTTGAAGAAGAGCGCTTGTAGTCTTGATTTCAAATCTGATAAAATCCGTAGAGAACTCCAAGTGCTATCACTCGGTACTTCTTCTCTCTTTTTCCTAAATGATTTTTTAGAGACCTAACTAGGGCGGCGTCGAGCAAAGCCAATTATCCATCCCTTGCTTTCAAGAGAGCAAGCTGGATTTCGACGTGGAAAGTCAACCGTAGATTAATTTGTTCTATTGCTTAATACCACAGACATCAAGGATCCTTTTTAAGCTAAGACGAAGTACAGTGTTGTAATCCTCGCTCTGACAAATGCTTATCACTGCCTGGCATTGTGGCCTTACCTGTAAACTGCTGATATTTCTTTAAAATAATTACATGGTTAAAATGATGGAACTTGCTCAAACCCAAGTTTTACCTTTGCTACTGGTAACAAGCAAAGCAAGCTTAGATGTCTGAGAAAAGGCGTTCCTTAGAGATCGGTCTGAGCTCATTTCTCTTTTAACCTCTGCACATACTATTTGGCTTCCACAATCTTCAAAATGCTCGCTTATGCGGACTATCTGCTATGGTGAAGACCAGATAAAGCTCCGGGCCCTAATTTTATGTGCACAGAGCTTTTATTCAATGTTAGAGATGCTTTGAATTCTTTCTCTTTTCCTGCTTGCGTCAACTCCAATTTCGAAAATCTATGGAAGAGCGCTTGTAGTCACGATTCGTTTGAAGACCCAAAAAGTTACTGACAGATTTATCAACTTTACGTTCCCTGAAAAAACTTTGAGACGCTTATCTACGTCCGTAACGAGCAAATTGATGGTTTTGATGCAAAAAGTCAATCGTGTATCAAATCGTTCTGTTAATACAAATCATCGACGATTTTCTTGAGACTAAGAAGAAGGCCAGTGCCAATTGTCAATCTGACAGCTGTATATGACACTGTTATTTTATACTAACTTGGGTTTAACTGCAAGTTGCTGAGATTTCCATTGGATTAATGCATGGTTCGAATTATTATAAAACTAGTTCGCAACTAAAGTTTCACTCTATCGACGACATTAAGCAAAATACTCTCGGTGTCAGAGAAACAGTGTTTCTCCGAAATCAATCACAACTTTTTTAACATCTAGATGTATAATCTGCTTTCCACAATCTCCAGATTAAGAAAAAATGTGAGTTAAAAGTTTGTGATAACCAAAGTTCACCATTATGTTTAGTTTCGATTTACCTTGAAGTAAAACTAGACAAATCATTTAAGTTTGGTCACCACCGTTTCGCATTGCACAAAAATTTTTCTTTGCGTATCCTGCTGCTGAGGTAACTTGCGACCTCAAGTCGGCTGCTGGTGCCAAAACATCAGATACAACTCTCTTATTTTTAGTTTACTCAACAGCTGAGTACTGGAGTCTTGTTTGTTCTTGTAGTACTTGTTTTATATATAGTGTTTTGAATGACGCTTTGCGCGTAGTCACTGAATATCTCCGCATCTCTCCAACTGACCACTGACCAGTTTTTTCAAACATCCAGCCATCTGAGCTTTAGAACTAGTAGCGACACTTGTTTTGGCTAGAAGTGGTACTCTAGACCTGTGCTCCGCTACTTTTTCAAACCTGCGGTAGATTTTGAAAGATTTCAAAAATTAGCAGAACACCTGAACCAGGTGAAAAGCTAAATTTTGAACGCTTTCCGTTATTTGAAGTTTCATTTATATATTTCTAAAAATTTCAATCTAAACTCTAAAAATATCGGCTAGTGATAACTTTTTTTCATCTGAAGTTACCAATTTGCGCATGTCGTGCACAATTAAGCCTAACTGAAAATTGATTAAAAAAAGTTAATTTAGTTAAGATTAAAAAAAGGTCTTGACATTACACAATAAAATGTAGGCATACTGCATAATAAATTTTTTAAGTTTTTCGGTTGCTACTTCAGAGAAACATAATTGTATCCTTATTTCAAAAAGTATGTTTGTCATTTTTCCACAGCACACAAGTTGCAGAGCACCGCTCTAGATCCTGACTATGGTTATTTATCGGTTATCAAATGCCTGCCGATGAACACGAAGGTCTAAACGCTTGTTTGTGCCTGCATCGCAAAAACCTTGCTTGCTGAATTAGGCATCTGTTCTGCTCTGTATCCAATACATGAATCATTGATCCAGTACATGAGTCAGTACATGAATTATAGATCAAAATCAATTAGGTATCGAAACTAGTACATCAATTAGGCATCCAATACATGAATCATAGATCGAACACAGAGTACTGTGAAAATACATCCGGCCTCGTGCTTTTATTATATCAGCGCCTGGCCTTACCCGTTCGAAATAGTGTGCTCAGAAGAGTTTGAGTTATGCTGAAGCGCCTTCAGACGGGTTAATGATATCTGGCCGCATCTAAATCAACCAGTCGGCTGCGTCTAACTGGGTTGCGCCCATTCGGTTGCGGCCAGTTGGCTCATTCTGCTGGCAGACTGTAGTTGTGCATTTTCATTTGTGCATGGAGAAATAGGGTCTCGTTTCTTTCTCTCCTTGCAAATGCGGCGCCATTGCACAAACCGGAGATACTGTTGTATCACAGTGTCGCATGCATTGGGGATTACAAGGAGCAAGATGTTGGACAGTTTTGGATGAAAAAATAAACAGTTGTGGCTTGGTACATTGCTAACAGCATTTAATCCAGCCAATAAAATAACAATTTGCAGTAAAAAATTTAAGCAGGAGAGCCAGTCCTATTGATGTGTTTTACTTGAAGTGGCTGCTTTTGCATGCTACAACAATTTCGGCATAGATTTGCCCTGTTTTACGTAATGTCAAAGAAGGGCCTTTACAGCTTAACATCTCTTTTCAAAGGTATCTTGGAGAGGCCTTGTGGTCAGGGCCGGTTTCAAGCCGATTTGACCAATTTTATCAAATTGGTCCCCGCACCTTGAATTGCTAGTGGGGGTCGTTTTCTGTATTATAAGGTACAAAATACTACTGAAAACGTAAAATAAAAAGTGAAATAATCTTTCTCATAATATTAATTTGCTATACATGGTAAATTTAGTAAATTATCGTTATGTCACCATTAGCAATTAAATTCTTCTGTTCTGCTTTATTTTAACCTAGCCATCGGTGGCACATTTCTGTGTCTCTTGATGCCGGTCTCAAGCCCGGATAAATGGGGAGGGTTGCGGCAGGAAGGGCATCCGGCGTAAAACTTTTTGCCAAATTTATACAAATGCGTAATCATTGTAAATCCATACCGGATCGGTCGCGGCCCGGGTTACCAACGACCGCCTCAGGTGTCGCACAGTGGGGCATCTGCGGAAATTATGCTACTGCTAAACATAGTAAAAATAAGAGCAGAAAGAGAGGAGGAAGGCGAGTAAAGAAGCAGCGAGAAGCATGGAAAGGAAGATGCTTACTCATAAGGGTGGGTACTTTAAATATTGGAACGATGACTGGAAGGGGAAGAGAGCTGGCAGATATGATGGAGCGAAGGAATGTAAACATATTGTGCCTACAAGAAACTAAGTGGAAAGGTAGTAAAGCAAGAAACATTGGAGGTGGATGTAAAATATTTTACAACGGAACTGATGGAAGAAAAAATGGGATAAGGATAGTGCTGAGGGAGGAGCTGGCTGAAAGTGTCCTGGAGGTGAAGAGGGTGTCAGACAGACTGATGGCCATGAAGCTGGAGGTAAATGGGTCCATCCTAAATATAGTAAGTGCATATGCTCCACAGGTTAACTACAGCATGGAGGAGAAAAATGATTTTTGGGAAGACCTGGATGGATTGATAGAAAGTATATCAAAAGAAGAGAGGATAGTTCTTGGTGCAGACTTTAATGGACATGTGGGCGAAGGAAACATCGGGGATAAGGAAATAATGGGGAGGTACGGTGCTGGAACAAGAAATAAGGAAGGATCAATGGTTGTGGATTTTGGGAAAAGGATGGATTTGGCGATTGTCAATACTTAGTTCAAGAAGAAAGGTGAACACAGGGTGACGTATAAGAGTGGAGGAAAAAGTACCCAAGTAGATTACGTGATGTGCAGAAGGAGGAACCTGAAGGAAATGTGTGATTGTAAGGTAATATTGAATGAGTGTGTCGCAAAACAGCACCGTAGGGTGGTATGCAAAATGGCTCTTATGGTGAAAAAGAAAAAAGCATAGAAGGTAAAGCCAAAGATACGATCGTGGAAACTGAAAGAGATAAGCTATCAAGAAGCGTTTTGACAAGAGGTGACCAGGATTTTTGGGAGGCAAGGATGGGTTACCTGATGAGTGGGACAAAACGGCGGAAATGCTAAGAAAAACAGCTGAAACTGTACTGGGAGTGACATTTGGGAAACGAAAAGGAGACAAGGAGACATGATGGTGGAATGAGAAAGTTCAAAAAAGCATAAAAGAAAAGAAAGAGGCAAAGAAAGCATGGGACAAAACAAGAAATGAAAATACTAAAAAGGTATACAAAGAAAAGAAGAGTAAGGAAAAGAAGGCAGTTGCAATGGCAAAGGGACGTGTGTATGATGATTTGTATGCTAGATTGGAAACAAAAGAAGGTGAAAAGGAGTTGTACAGATTGGCTAGACAGAGAGACAGAGCAGGGAAAGATGTATAGCACGTGAGGGTTATAAAGGATGAAAACGGTAATGTTATGGTAAATTCAGAAGCAGTGTTAAAGAGATGGAAGGAGTACTTTGAGAAACTGATGAATGAGGAAAATAACAGAGAACCTAGGACAGAGGAACCAGAAGTGGTTAATGAAGAGGTAAATTGTGTCAGTAGAGAAGAAGTAAAGAACGCACTAAGAAGGATGAAAAAAGGTAAAGCGGTTGGACCAGATGAGTTGCCAGTAGAAGTTTGGAAGTGCATGGGAGAGATAGGGATAGAGTTTTTGACCAGACTGTTCAACAGACTATTAATGGAGGAACGGATGCCAGAAGAATGGAGAAGGAGTGTGCTTATCCCTATCTATAAAAACAAAGGGGACGCACAGTGCTGTGGAAACTACAGAGGAATAAAGCTAATGAGCCACACAATGAAGGTATGGGAAAGAATTATTGAAACCAGGTTAAGGGATAGAGTGGAGATCAGCAAACAGCAATATGGATTTATGCCAGGAAAGGGAACCACCGATGCCATGTTTGCTTTAAGAATGTTGATGGAAAAATACAGGGAAGGTCAAAAAGAGCTACATTGTGTATTCGTGGACCTAGAGAAAGCTTACGACAGGGTTCCACGGGAAGAGCTGTGGTACTGCATGAGAAAATCCGGAATAGTGGAAAAGTATGTGCGACTAGTACAGGATATATATGAGGGAAGCGAAACAGTGGTGAGGTGTGCAGTAGGAACTACAAAAAGTTTCAAGGTCAAGGTTGGACTGCACCAGGGATCAGCGTTAATCCCATTCCTGTTTGCAGTGATAATGGACAGGCTAACGGATGAAGTAAGGAGAGAACCACCGTGGACGATGCTGTTTGCTGATGATATTGTGATTTGCGAAGAGACCAGGGAAGAAGTGGAGCGGAGATTAGAATCCTGGAAGTATGCATTGGAAAGAAGAGGGATGAAAGTCAGTAGGTCAAAGACCGAATATCTTTGCATAAATGGAGGAAATAATGACGAAACAGTGAAGATGGAGGATACAAAAGTGCCAAGAGTAAAGGAATTTAAGTATTTGGGATCAACGGTGCAAGAATGTGGTGATTGTGAGAAGGAGGTAAAGAAGAGAGTACAGGCAGGATGGAATGGATGGAGAAGAGTATCAGGAGTAATCTGCGACAAGAGGTTACCAGCTAGAGTAAAAGGAAAAGTGTACAGTTCAGTGGTAAGACCAGCAATGGTGTATGGACTTGAGACAGTAGCAGTCACAAAAAACAAGTGGAAGAGATTGAAGTCGCAGAGATGAAAATGCTAAGGTTTACTACGGGAATGACGAGAAAAGACAAGATTAGAAACGAGCACATCAGTAGTACTGTTAAAGTAGAACGGTTAGGAATGAAGATGAGGGAGGGCAGGCTGAGGTGGTATGGACATGTCATGAGAAGAGACCAAGAGTATGTAGGAAGAAAGATGATGGAAATGGAGTTACCAGGAAAGAGGAGAAGAGGGAAACCAAAGAGAAGATTTTTAGATGTGGTAAAAGAAGATATGAAGGAAGTTGGTGTGAAGGAGATAGATATTGAAGACAGAAAGATGTGGAGAATGATGATACGCTGTGGCCACCCCTGACTAATGGGAAAGGCCGAAAGGAGAAGAAGAAGAAGAAGTTTTGCTTTATTTTAGAAATTCAGATTAACATTTTTGTACTGTTTTCTAAAAAAGATAAATATGATATAAAAAGGCCTTACATCATGGAAAAAACTAGCAGAGATTGAGATAAAGGGCGCAAGTATTTAAGTGGTAACCAGAAAAAAGCATTGGTGAAGGCAAAGGAAGCTGAAAATGAAAAACATAAAAGTGCTATCAATAAATTCCTTGTTACCCCATCTTTGAAGCGCCCAAGAATTGAGAATGAAGAAAATAACAACAATTCAAAAAATGATATAACCATGAATCCAATAACAGTTGATCAATACAATTATGACATAAATAACAAATTAGAAAAGATGACACAGCTGTGAATAAAATTGAAGACAATCTCAATTTATCACAGGACAGTCCCAATACAGAAAGCGTAATCATAACCAGAAAAAAGCAAGCCCAGACATCATCATCCATAAGTACAGCTGTAAATATCATGAATGATGACCCAGCAAATTGGCCAACAGCTATGAATTACAATGTTAGAGATTAGTTAGCAATGAAAGGTTCCCCTAATATTCCTGAGAACAGCTTTCCAAAAAATGGGAAAGGATTGTGTTTTTCAAAGTTCCATTGTAAGAGAAAACTTCTGAATGAGGAGAGTGTTGAAAGACCTTGAATTATATACTCTAAGTCTGCTGATAGAATTTATTGCTTTTATTGCAAACTTTTCATAAAGAATGCATCGACGGCCTTATCAACTAGTGGATTTAACGATTGGTCTAATGTTCACACAAGGTTATGTGAGCATGAAAAATCAAAGAACCATATGGAAACTACATGTAGTTACTGGGAGTTACATTAAAGACTTTGTAGTGGACCGACAATTGATAAAGAGCATGAAAAAATCATCCATGAGCAAGCAAAGCACTGGCAGCAAGTATTCAAAAGGCTAGTAGCTGTACTGCAGTTTCTTGCAGAGAAAAATTTAGCATTTAGGGGAACAAATAAAAATGTTCGCAATGAGAGTGTTCACTATGGAAAATTTTTAGGTCTTGCGGAGTTAGTTGGAAAGTTTGACCCTGTTCTTAACACACATTTGCGAAAAATCAAGACTCACGAAATTCATAATAACTATTTAGGAAAAGATACTCAGAATGAACTTCTAGATATCATGGCTACAGCTACTTTAAATGAGATACTGAAACGTGTAAAAGCAGCTAAGTACTATGTCATTATTTTAGACTGCACTCCTGATATAAGTCACCAAGAGCAAATGTCTCTGATTATCAGGTATGTGTCTGATGGTAACTTGGATCCTCAGGTGTTTATAAACATTTCATTAAGTTTATACAAGTTCAAAGTAGCACAGGAAAAGATTTATATAAAACACTATTAAGCACACTGAAGGAAATAAATTTAAAAGTGCAAGATATTCGAGGCCAAGGCTACGACAACGGTAGCAACATGAAAGGTCACACATCTGGAGTACAAGCACGACTGTTGAAAGAAAATTCAAGGGCGTTTTTTGTACCATGTGCATGTCACAATCATAATCCTTCACTCGGAGATGTAGCCAAGTGTTGTCCAGATGCTATAACATTCTTTGGAATCTTGCAAGCGATCTACACATTGTTCTCAGCATCGACTAAAAGGTGGGCTGTTTTTAAAAAATATGTACCTAGGTTATCAGTGAAACCCTTGAGCATAACAAGATGGGAATATTGCATTGACAGTGTTAAAGCTATTTGTTATCAGGTTGGAAAGTATATGATTCCTTGTTTAAATGTCAGAGATAACAAATGAGCCTATGGTAAAACCAAAAGCTGAATCTTTAGCAAACCAGCTAAAAGACTACAAATTTTGTGTTTCTTTGATATTTTGGTATGAAGTTAACTATGAAAAGTTAAAGTTAACTATGTAAGCAAGGAACTACAAGGTGAAACAAAAGATATAAATGAAGGCATGGAGTCATTTAAAAAACACTTGTCACAGCTACGAAATTATAGAAAGGAAGGCTTTAATGATGTTCTAATAGGTGCAAATGAATTGGCTAAATCGATTGAATTACCATCAAAGTCTAGAAAATTTCACGAAAAAAAATACGTCGAAGGAAGCGAATGTTTTTATATGAGGGAGATAATCAACCTTATGATGATCCAAAAGAAACGTACAGAGTTCAGTGCTTCAACTTAGTCCTAGATCAAGCTATTCAGTCATTGGAAAGTAGATTTAAACAACTTAAAAATCATGCAAAATTATTTGGATTTATAAATAGCTTTCAAGATATACCTAAGGAGGAAATAAAGGGAACACACATCAAACCTTGAAGCTGCTTTAACAATTACCACAATAAGACAGGACGCTGAAGGAAAGATAGTTACTAAAAAAAATAAAGATGTTGATGGGTATATGTTGGCTGAAGAACTTAAACCTCTGAAAACTTTCCTTTCCCCAGAATTAAACCTTATGCCCTGTTAGAACACCTGATAGAAAAGACTAGATTTACAACATTTCCTAATGTTTTCATTGAATTGAGGATTTATTTAACAATGCCAATAATTGTTGCATCAGGGGAAAGAAGCTTTTTAAAGCTGAAACTAATTAAAACATACTTGAGGTCTACGGTCTCACAAGAAAGACTTAACAGTTTGTCAATGCTTTCTATATAAAGCGAGATTGCTAAAGTTATTGACTTTAAAAATATTTTGAATGATTTTGCTAATAAAAAGGCTAGAAAAGTCTTTTTTTGAAAAAGTATAATGCAATTGCCTAAATTGCCTTTCTTGATATTAAAAGTAAAACAATGAAAGCATCCACATTACCTTAAATTTGTTTTATAGCAAGTATTAAATGTCTATTTTTTTTTTGGTTTGTATGTATGTTTTTTTTTATGAAATATAAACACCCATAAATTTTACTATGAAGAGTAGGGGCCCCGCCATCAGATTTCTAATTGGGCCCCGCAGTTCCTAGCACCGGCCCTGCTTGTGGTAATCGATATCTTCTGAAGATGATCGATCTAATTTTTCACTGTTTAAAACAGGGGTTCCCAAACTGGGGTACATTATTATGTGAGAGAATATCCTTATTTAAGCTAAATTCCGTGTCCGGAAGAAATAATAGACTCAAATGTCTAGAATTTTCGAATCCGGTCGATTGTTATTACGTCAAACAGAACAATTAAAAGCGAAGACTTTTTTACAGATCACCCTGATTTTGGGTTTGAATGGGGACTTAATCCAAGTGAAGACCCTTTTTTTTTTTTTTTTTTTTTCAGAGAACACCTTGATTTTGGGACGAAAACTGAAAAATATGTGACTGAATCCAAGTGAGGACCTTTTTTTTAAAGATCACCATGACTTTAAGACGAAATTTCTTCTCCATTACAAGATTTGGGCAAAACTTCATTGCCCCCAAAATTTTTTGGGCTGGTACGCCTATGATTCTAACTGAAAGCCTTTTTTTTTAGAGAAACGTCACAAAATTTCAGGGGTACATGCAAACCTGCTACAGTGTCCAAAGGGTACCGATGAACTAAAAGTTTGGGAAACCCTGGTTTAAAACAAAAAAACGCACTTTCCAATTAAACATATTGGAGCCAAAGTGTGTTACTTTATCCCGTATTTCATTCGACACTTTTCATATAGCAAAATATCTATTTTTGTTACCCAGATTTGCTTATTTTCTAGTTTTACTTTCAAGTTTTTACTTGTTAATTACTTTTTTCCTTATTGCTGCTCGTTTTTCAAACTATTATTTTATTATAATTTTTTTGTCATTTTAAATGACAAAATAAAAGTAACTGCTTGATTAAGACATCTTATGGTTACTTCCACGTCATGTTATCCTACATTTAATCTAAATTATAGGCCTACATTATGCGAATATTTGTGAATGTTTAGTGACAGATAAACAAATGTGAATCATCACAAATGTTAGAATATTGCTGTTCAAGAAATCTTTTATTGGCACTCTAGTTTTTATAAACTGTAATTTAGAGTTGCTGATAAAGACTTTCAAGTAGAGAAAGTGTCGTAAAATGTTTTTCTTGATAGAACAATAAAATGTGAAAAGAAACAACATATACAATCTTGATCCGTTCCCATCAAAAGGACACTTCCAACCTCTCGCCAGCCCTAATTCAACCGCACGATAAAAGAAGGCCTTTGACTGGCTTACAGTTTGATGTTCAACAAAAAATTGAATTGATCTTGGGCGAACGTCATTTTACGTGCCAGTGACTCTAGTGTTGCAACATTTACACCTCGAATTTATGCCTCGAAGTCTAATTTTAGAAAACACTGTTGTCTCTGCTACAATAATAAAATTGGACCAAGCCAGAAAATGCAAAAAAGCATGAACAAATCAATCTTCCACGTGTTTTCGGCACTGTTTACAAATTTGCGCTTCATGCTTTGAACGATGCCGAGATATGTTCCACGGCTAACAGTAACAAATACATAGAGTAATATTTTTTTTCTCAAGTGTTTTTTTAAAGTATTGCAATGGCATAGTTTTAATTCAATTCCGGTAATTAAAAAACTCTTTTTGTGGCGGTGAAATACATTGCGAAAAAACAAAACGATGTGCATATAAACGATGATGCATAAAAGATAAAGTTTTGTTGGATTTACAATATTTGTAAGTCGATATCTTAACATTGCTAAATATCAAAACATAGCCAATTTCAAGTTCTTTTTTGTAAAAAGGTGCGGCTTCCACGCACAATTGACGTTGTGCATGTAGGGGAGACTGGGGCAAGTTGTAACATGGGGTAAGTTGTAACATTCGTATTTGTAAAATCTAACATAAACCAACAAAATTTAAAATAGCCCCAAATAACACTCATATTAAGACCGATTGCTGGCAAATAACATTGCTTAGTTCCAATGACTAAAAATAGGCTTAGGCCCACTGTTAAAACAAGCTTTTTGAGTAGGCAAAGTAAATTTTTCAAAATTTAATTTTTGTCTTCTGGAGAGATAGCGGGTGCGGTTTTATTAAAATGTTTAATATCAGTCGAATTGTAAAACAATAGGCTATTAAATGCCTAACAAGGTTTAGCAACTAAAACTTAACTCTTTGAGACATTAACAAGAACTTGACTAAGTATGAGATGGGGTAAGTTGTAACATAGGCTGATGGGGCAAGTTGTAACACATATTTTTGTGCATGGGTTTAACTAGCTTACATTAAAAGTAACTTGGATAGCAACATTTGTGAATAACATAAAAAATTAGGAAAGAAAAACTAACAGGAGCACCTGCTCATCATTACAAGACAACTTAGGAGCTGCTGCAGAATACAGTTGCTATAATTTAAAAGAGATCAATAAGGAGAGTAGCAAAACATTGGTGTTGGCCATGTAAAACTCTACAGAGTGCTAGAAAAGCTTAAAGATAGGCTAGGTCCTTGGTGCAAAACGAGGAAAGGTCTAAAAACTGTGCCATGTTAACAGACACACCAGAAAAGGACAATCTGTTAGAGCTTTAAACAAAGAAAAACCAAATTTTGAAAAAACACTAAAAGCAAAAGAGTAGTTTTGCATTACATTTTGTGGGCCCTATTTAACAGTTATCCTAATGAGGAGTGGGTGGTACAATGCTATGGTCACCTAAAGAGGTCACATTTAGCTTGTGCCAAAAATTTGAGTATATATTTTTGTCACAAATGTGATTCTGAAATTTATGATTAGGCTAATCCAGCCGTGAAAAAACTGTTTTAACATTTTTAGGCAACGGCCAAATACCTCCTTTTTTGTGCTTGATACTTATATATCTATGACTAGGCTATGTGTGATTTCATTGTGTTTACTTTTTCATATTGTTATTTTCTTCAAGTTACATTTATATTTAAACATTTATTAGTGATTTTGTTGCTGTTACAACTTACCCCAACTGGTGTTACAATTTACCCAATTGACGGGGCACATTGTAACGCTTTTTTAAAATATTTAAATCGTAATTTTAACTACTAAGCTTTAAAAATTATTAATTTGTTTTTTTGATATTAGTTAAACAGTGATCTAAATTTTTCATATTAAACAAGAATTTTGAAAAAAAAAACTTATTATGGGAGAAATAGCAAAAAGAAAAAAAAGTGTTACTACGTGCTCCGGTCTCCCCTAATAATGTATATCGTTTTGCCGCTGTTTTCTTGTTTCGCAATCACTTTTTCAATAAGAACTTCGAAACGTAATACCTTGATTGCAAATAAAATTGAATTGAATTAAATTGAGTTGAAAAAAAAATATATATTTTTGTTTCTTTTATACTTTTTTTAAAAAGGCAGCAATAACTATTAATAAGTACAAAATCATGTGGACAAAACATGTGAACAAGTAATTGAAACTAGTCTAAAATAATTTCCATACTTTGACCATTCAAACAATGAAGCAAACTTCCCTTAGCTTCTTTAGTGTTTGTAATTGTCGTGCTCGTTGACGTCACTCTTTACGACCAATTTTTAATTGAGTTTACGACTGTTTCAACATCGAATCCGTTACAATCGCATTTCACGCTAGTTAAATAAATGTCTAAACGTAGGGTTACCATATTTTTGTGACTTGAAAGCGGGACACCTCTAAAGACTAAGACCTCTTAACTGTGATTTTTTTAACTTTAGATTTTCCGATTGTACTACATAGGCCTACATTTAAAGCCATCCCGACTGTCTTCATTGACCATATTATCATCGAGAGTTCATGCGCATATTCTCTGTCTAAATATCGGTTTCAGATCAAAAAATAGAAAAGAATTGACGTTAACGATACAAAATAATTCGAATTTAGATCTTTTATGTACAGCAAAAGGAAGAAAAAATAATAAAATAGCCTGCCGTTTTCAAGCATTGAGAATCTACTTATTTGCCCAATCACACTTTTCTGTAGATAACACCTTTTTTAAAAAAGCGTTGTCCAATTTTACATTCTCGTAAAAGTCAGAGCAGGACCAATCAGTATTGACTTTACATGTGATAACGGCTTTCACGTTCTGCTCCAGCATCCTGTTTCTGCTCTCAGACTACATGCTTTTCACGATCGAAAAAATTCTTTCAACGGGTGCGGATGTTCCGGGTAAACAAAATATGAACTCTACCAGCTTTTGAAAGTTTGAAACTCGTATGCGTTTTTTTTCAAATTCTTTGAACATCTCGACCCACTTTTGTTCCAAAGACGCATTTTGCCAGCCCTTTTCCTTACAACGTTCAGACATGTGTTTTTTCACTAGTACTTGTTTGTCGAAAAGAGAGTCACTGTTGATCACCTGCTTCCCATACATTGTGTTGATCTTTTCCGCAGACTCGCACACTCGTACCCAGGATATTTCTTTGTTTAGGTCGATCCAAAGATGAGGAATCACATCTTTATAAAAACCATCACAAAGATCTATTAACGATAAACATTTATCGTAAAAATCTCTTGCTTCTTTGTAAAACAAGTTTGCGTTTACTTCGCCTGCTTCTTCTAACTTGCCCAAGAGGGTCAATGCTGGAGATGGGATGAAGTTGTTTTCTTTCTTTTCAACTAAGTTTAGCTTTAGCTCTGACAGAACCGATGCCACATTTACAGCACTAGCGTTTTCTTTTTCTAACTTTAGAATAGTCCCATTGAAGTATTTTAACTGCCCATGAACAAATATCAAATGGAGCTCTTGTGTTGGTTCTTCGAAGCATTTTTTGATAAGAGTAGGACAACCTTCTTGGGAGTTGAAGTAACTTTTCAATTCCTTAAACATTTCAAGTATTCTTTGCAAAGCTGATAGTAAAGAGAGAAATCTTGTATTGCCATTTTGCAAGATATGCTGATACTCAATTTCTACAAACTCGCAAAAAATTTTCAGCTCAGTAACCCGAACAATGTAAATGTGAAAAAATTTATAGATTTTCACAACAAGACTTTTGACACATACAGGAAGAGTATCCACAGCATGTTGGAGGCGGTTGTGAACAATATGAGCTGCACATCCGATTCCTGTCAGATCTCTTTCGATCTTTTCTTTCACTTTGAAGAAAACAGTACTTCGTCCTCTTCTTTTCACACCTCCAAAATTAGTGTTGCAGTTGTCGGCACAAAACCCAACAACTTTTTCTTTAAGCTCATTTTGCTCAAGAACCGATACCAGGTAATTGCTAAGTATTTCAATAGTTTCACCAGGAAGTGATTTAAATTCTAACAACTTTACTTTCACGCCGATATCAGGTACAAAGTAGCGAACCACAACAGGAACAAGCTTTATCTCTTTCCTGTTCGAAGCATCAATAGTCACGGTGACGAAGTTGGCTTTGCCCAATTCTTCTCGTAGATCACCAGCTACCATCGGGGCAATGCAATTTACAATCACTGCTTCGCATTTCGTCCTTGCAAGAGCAAATTTAATTTCAAAAAATTTTGAAATTAACTTTGAGATACAATCGGAAATCTTGAAGCTCTGTCCGTGAATAGCAGCGTGATAAGCAAACGTAGCTTCCTTTGCTGCTAACTTTAAAGATTCATGAGAATCAGAATTAGCCGGTTTGAAGAAATTTGTTACGCGCGACGACGACGCTGCCGCCTCAATAGAGGACTTGTGTTTTTGGGTTTGCAAGTGTTTGTTAATATCTGGTCGTTCACCGTGGCTAGTTGAAAACACAGCCATACACTGATTGCAGTGCACTTTGTCATTAACGGTTTCTTTTAAACATGAGTATTCTCGTTTTAAGTCATTTGTAAATGCACATTTCCTTTTGGGCATTTTAACAGATAATTTAGCCACTTTTACTTTTAGTCAAGTTACAACCTAAGTCTACATAAACAAACATGATAAGAAGAAACATCACTTACTAGTATTTGCAGAGCAATGCAATGAAAATGGCTTCGCAAAAAGGAAATGAAAACAATTAAGAAATACAATAAGACAATTCAACAAACCCGTGACTCAAGCCTATAGCACCGCAAGCCTCATAATCTGATAAAAGATTACCTTGCACTTCACAACTACCAGGCTACCGGCTACGGCAAAAGTGGCTGACCAGCACCCTCTTAGTCTTGACGTACAGGGCTTACACGTAACAAATTGTACCAATTATCCGACGACGAAAGATGAATAAAAACGACGAAACAAACAAAATCAGGCATTCACCGTCAGTAAGTAGGCTACCGCGGTACGCTACAGAGCAACAACAGTTACGAGAACATGCTAATTGGCAATGTTCATGTATTAAGCTGGCTGGCTGAACGCCAAAGCGGGACTTTTGGCTGACCGGTCGGGACGCCGGGACAAGACGTTAAAAAGCGGGACTGTCCCGCCTAAAACAGGACGTATGGTAAGCCTATCTAAACGCGAAAATTGAAGTCACTTTGCTAAATTACAATTTTGCGTACTTTGTGAAATGAATTTTCAAAAATTTTTTTGCTCTAACAAAAGTTAAATAAATGATTTTACTTTGCTAAAATTTTATAAAGATAGCTTAAGTAGTTTTGGAGTTATAAATCGTTGATTTGGTGGGCTTCTGAAGCCCTGCCGTTGAGGAGTCAATAGCTCGAAAAAGGTTGAGGAAAATAAAGTTAACGGGAATAAACCACATCGTTATGATTAAAATTATTAGTAATGAAGTGTGACATGTACAAACCGCAATTCAGGTTTTCGAAGATCTTCAAAGCATGTAAAGAGATGAAAATTTAAAGATGTTTTGACAATAGGTCTCTTTTTGTTTGTGTTGTTTCAGAAAAGCGTCGACAAGAACAGTTTTGCAGCCATCACGATTTTGTATTTGAACAATTGACTGGGAAAAACAACACAAATTTCGGACCTATGATGATTTTGTGCAATAGACAAGATTTATGGTTTTCTCCAGGTTTTTGTCCAGGTTTTCTGGACACATCCCGGAATGAAAAGCCGCTTTACAAGCCCTGGATCCAAAAAGTAAAAACTTTTTAAATTTTGTGTAGGCAATAGCAATAATTTTGGGTGTAGGCTAAAAAATAGTTTAACTTAAGGCTTGCTAGCTTACAAAAGCTGCTTCTTGAAATATTTTTTCCCTTCTGCTGCATGCACTGATGCTGACGCCAATATCAAAAATTTTTGTTTATAAAGCTGTAATGACATAACTTTTTTGTTTTTTTCAAGAAGTTTTTTTACAACATCGAAATTCTTGATACTGAACTAAAGATAAAATATTCTGGAACAGAATCATGGCACGTTTGGTTGCACTTCGAGGAAACTTAAGTTATTTTTACAACATTTAAATTCGTCATATTGACGTCAAGTAACTTTTTCGAAGCCAAGCAAACACACACTACGTTTTAGTTTTGGAAAACTTTAAGTTATTTTTGCAACATCGAATTTTTCAAAGTGAAACAAAAGACTTTCCGACCCGGAATAATGACATGATTTGCAAGGAATCTGGCTTGTTGTGCTTTGAGTTTAGCAAAAAACATATGATTCAACTGTTGCCATGTTTAGATTCTTTAAAAAATAACGGTTGAAATCATATATTTCCTGCTAGAGTCTCAGCACGACAAGCAAGATTTGTTGTAATTACTAAATTACTAAAAATTGCTGTAGCGATTATTAAAAGGTAATTTACAGGGTTGCGGAGTCGGAGTCGGAGTCGGAGTCGGAGTCGGAGTCGGATTGGGACTGTTAAAAGTACTAACAGTCGGAGTCGGAATGTTTTATCCGACTCCGACTCCTGATGTCCAATTTCTTTACATATTAGTGACGTTAACCGCGCAGCTTACATGGCTGCGCGCGGCAGTCGAGTGCAGTGCAGTAATCTTTTTAAGAAAATCTTGCCGCGTATCGCGCGACGCAGCATGCAACTCATAAAAAGTTTACATTTAAAGCTTAAGCAAATGAATTTTGCGTAATGCTATGCTTGGGCAGCTAATTCAGTTACTTCCTTTTCTTCAATTCAATGACAGGGAGCAAATGTCATGTGCATAATCAATTACTAACCTAAGCAGCCTCTTTCTATAGTACAGTGGTACCTTGACATACGAGTTTAATTCGCTCCGTTGCATACGAGTTTAATTCGTTCGTTCATTCCGCATTGCACAGTTATCGGAAAAACCAGCGTTTATAACTTTGAAAGACCATAAGCCAAATTTTTTCACCAACCCAAATGCAGACTCATAAACCCAACCAAATCCACCTTGGGAAAGTTAGCAAACACATTTGGGATAATATTAACATTTCAATTTGTCAATCAACAGGTCTGCAGCAATGGCGTAATACTACGGCTGTGATTTCATGGTTTAATAACTTCCCCAGCAAGGAGAAATGTAAATTCCTGTCTTTCGACGTCATAAATTTCTACCCATCTATTTAAGAACAACTGCTCATAGATGCCATCAATTTTACAACACAGTTTATTAAAATCAATGATGACGAAGTCAGTATAATTCTGCATTGTAGGAAATTACTCTTTTTCAGCAGGGATTGTACCTGGATAAAAAAGAACGGCTCACTATTTGATGTTGTAATGGGTACTTTTTATACAGCCGCGATATGTAAAGAGATTGGCCTCTTTCTTCTCAACAACCTGACGCAGCTTGTCGGAAGCAACAACATCGGCCTCTACAGGGACGATGGTTTGGCGACCTTAAAAAATGCCACTAGTCCAAGTTCAGAGTGCAATAAAAAACGGATCATAAAGCTCTTCCAACACCACGATTTTAAGATAACAGTAAAAATCAATCTCGTCCAAACTAAATTTCTTGATGTCGCTTTTGACCTGAAGTCGGGGAGGTACTGACCCTTCCGCAAGCCCAACGACCAACCTCTTTATGTACAATGACTATCGCACCATCCCCCAGTTATCTAGAAGCAACTGCCACAAATGCTCGCTATTTGCCTCTCGCAACTCTTGTGCGACAGCAAGGAATTTTCCAAAGCAGACCCGGAGTATATAGAGGCTATGCATTGAAGCGGACACACTGGTAAACGGGAGTATGCAGATATCCTTGGCTCCAAGAAAAAGAAAAAGAGGAAAAGAAACATCACATGGTTTAACCCACCGGTCAGCAAGCACGTCAGAACCAATTCGGCAACGAATTCCTGCGACTGCTCACTAAACACTTCTCTCCCCATCACCGACTGCACAAGATTTGCAACAAATTCAACGTTAAGGTGAGCTACAGCTACATGCCAAACATGGTAGCAATTATATTTAGGCATAAAAAAATTATACTATCTAACACGACTACTGCAAATAGCACCACGTGCCGTGCAATTGAAGAAACAAAGCCAATTGTCCATTAGAGAAAAAATGCCGCGAAAACTCTATTGTCTATAAAGCATGCATAATATCAAACAACGCCGCCAAAAATTATTATGGTTGTTGTGAAACGGAGTTCAAAACCCGCTTCTACAACCATAACCAAAGCTTTAAGTATCGAAGGAAGAGTAACGCTACCGAACTCTCCAAAGCTTTGTGGAAGGCCAAGAACGCGGGAAAAAAAACCCGCATTAAATGGAGCATCGCGGCCCATACAGCCCCTTACCAACCGGGAAAAGATTTTGCAATCTATGCCTCGCAGAAAAATTAATGATCTTACAAAAGATTCAAACTCAACCCTCAACAAAAAGACGGAATTAACGGAAAATTTCGTCATACGAATAAATTTAATTTAAGCAGTTTTTGTTAAATCTTTTTGACTTGCTTTTCCCGTTTCTTTTTTGTGTCACCTGACCAAGTCTTGCTTCCATCTCTTTGTTTTTTTTTGCTATCTCTACCGTATGACGTTTTTTATGCAGTGTTATTGTGTTTTTTTGTTGTTTTCAATCAGACCAAGTTTTTTATGCTCAGCACAGATTAACCGACCTGCATATATAACTGTTAACAATTTTTTACCAGTTTTTGTTTTAGTCGATAGTATAAGCGTCATTTAATATAATAATAATATTTTTT
This sequence comes from Diplosoma virens, assembly GCA_963680785.1. NCBI lineage: Eukaryota > Metazoa > Chordata > Ascidiacea > Aplousobranchia > Didemnidae > Diplosoma > Diplosoma virens. The sequence continues at coordinate 24,041 of CAVMFT010000312.1, forward strand.
TTTATTATTTACGTTTTTTACTACTTTACAGATTTCACTTGATGACCCGTTTTTGGCGAAACAAGCTGTTGTGGATTTTAAATTTTTAATTGTTATTGTATTTTAGTGCTTTCATTAATAAATTCTGCTTAAGCTTTTTGCTTATCAAGCTCTGTGCCGGCAAAATAACGCAAACAGATATATTGCGCTTTTTTTTAATGTTTTTATGGCGGATCAAAAGTGAATGAATGAATGTATAAAGATTTTAACAGCATTTTAGACCTTAATTTTTGATAGACCGGAACAATGTGAATAAAGATTATAATCACTGGTAAACATTTCTGTTTAAAATAAACTGCACAAATTCCCATGCAAGCGTTTAATAATATAGCTACTTATTAAAATTCGTGGATGCTCTTTATTTTTATTTTAAGTTTTTTTTTTAAATTAATGCAGTATGTGCACTGCAAAATACTGTGTATATGAGACTATGAGTTAAAAGGCTTAACCGAAATTTTTCCGACGTGTTTATCTAGTATTGGTGTCATACTTAATTCCTAGTAACTTTAATAGTGGCGATAGAGCTTATTTCCGCCTTAAAATAATTCAAAGTTTTGTTATAACGCAGAAATCGCTTGGGCAAGGGATAATTGCTTTTGTACTGTGTTTTTTTAATTATCTGCTTGCAATTGTTCAAATGCAAATTTCTTTTTTTCTTTCGCCAGACGGTGATGACGTAATGCGCTTTGTCTGTATCGTATGACCGAGTTAAGTGTAGTCTGGAATGTTCTCATTTACCATGGAAAATGCGTTCTAGTTTTAACGCGCGTAACCGAAGCGTTTTCGAGATAACTCCAACCGATTTGCATCATGTGACCTTTTGTCTATATATATATGTACGCTCGCTCGATTGAAGGCATGCGACGACGAAGACGAAGGCGAGAAAGCAAGTAACGTAATCTGGTTGAGCGATCGGTTTTGGGCGTAGAGCGCGTGCGAAGGATTCTTTAATCGTATTGCATCAACGAGTGTTGAATTTATTTTACGCCAGTGTTTTGGAGTTTTGTTCTATGAAGGTAAAATCATTTGTGTTGATCGAATTAAGTCGTAGCGCCGATTTTCGCTTTGCAGTGGCAGAGCGCGGAAGAGACTTTTTGTCAGTCGTGAGTCGTAAATTTTATAATACATTCGTTTTAGTTAGAAACAGTGGTCTCTGTTTGTTTGCGGAGGAAAATCTTCAACGAATCAATCAGAACTTAGCCGAAGCCAACTGTATAAAAGCTTCAGGCTCATAGCAAACCACTTCTTGAACCTGAAAGAAATAAAAGTAGACACAGCTTTGTTTCAGCGCAGGTATTTAGGTTACCTTGCTTAACTGGTCCCTTAGGATTCCCAAACAAAGTCTGTGACAATTGCTTGCTCTTTGTATGGATCGTATTGGCCAGAATGCTACTTTCTGATTGAGGACGAGCCATTGTTGTAGGAAAGCAGTAAGACTTCATTAAGAAATTTGTCTTCAAGCTAATTCCCAATGTTGTTTTGTTGCAGTAAAGTGGTGGATATAATTTTATAGATATTTGTAATGATATAAAACTATTGATTTTTTGAGTAAGTCTAATTTAGGTTAATCTTAACGAATAACTTAATTAAGGCCGTCGTAAGTTGGACTCGCTGTTGTTGTTGTTGTTGTTATTTAATATAACTGTTGCCAAATCATAAATTCAACATTGAAAACTGAGCAATCATCAAGAAAACGCAAGTCTCTGCTCTGACTAAGCAGATGTTTTTTTTAAAAAAGAAAACCTTTATTTCCTAATAATAATCGCAGCGACACATATTATTTCAGAATCGGCTGAGACTCGCAAAGGATTTTTCAAGTTTGGTTTTTTTGTCGGTTGCAATAAGTGTTGAGGGATCAATGAAGGTCGCGTAACCGTCGCTTCCAACGGAACTTACGATCCTAGGGAAATCCCTGAAGAACTGAATTGAAAAATAGAGTTGATAGATAATGGTGAGTGTGTACGCTTTGAGTTTTTAATTCTGAAATTATGCAAATTATGTCTATGGAAAAGACTCAAACATCATTGTTTGAAGAGTATCCACTCCAGGTCAGACACAAACGGGACTGGGGCCGAGGGTTTATCCTTTTACTACCCCACACTGCTAAACTTCCTGAATCAGATGCTGGCAGTGGTGTTATTAAGCCAGCATCGAGTTTCGTCATCCAAAACCGTCAGACCTCGTGCTCCATGTGGTGTCCGATGTATAGGGCACGCTGTTAGTACATGGTCTGCGGTTTGCTCAGAGGTGCCACACTCGCAATTCGGTGAAGGAGCGAGACCCCATTTGTGCATGGACGAATGGAATCGCCTAACATCAGTCCGCCGGCGATTGAGCTCAACCCAAGCTGTTCGGGGTAAGCCCATCCCAACAGGCCTGGCACCGGTCTCGGGCACAAAAGCACGGAGTCTGGAAGCATTTTCACAGTACTCCGTTTTCCATTTGTAATTTGTCCATTCCGAAACGCGGATGCCAAGTCTGGCAAAGTTGTCCAAAAGATTTCGCGCAGCTGGCACAAGCGGGCGTCTGTATCTTAGTCTCACTAGGCGAGTATCTGAGGACCCACTTAACCCTTTGACAGGTCCCGTGCATCACATGTGATACACAGGGTATTTAATTCATAAATCTTGAAAACCCCTTAGACTGTCAAAGGGTTAAAAAACCATACAAGATATGATCGGCGTCCAGAGATCCACGGTAAGCCAAGGAGAGTGTCGCTCCCAGTCAGCGAAGCTCAGCTGGCTGGATGCCTGAGAGTACAGGTAGGTGGTCCGTTGGAGTGGCGCAGGCATCCAGTGACTATGCGCAAGGCGTCGTTCAAGACACTGTTGATGAGGCGAGAGTGAGCACTGCGACACCAGACTGGCGCACACTACTCAGCTGTTGAGTAGACTAGAGATAAGGTGGTTATGTGTAGTGTTTTAGCATCAGCACTCCATCCCGAGCCCACGAGTCGCCTCAGCAGTGTGACGCGCGAGGATAGTTTTTTTGCGCAATGCCACTGAATGGAGACGAAACGTGAGCGATCTGTCCAGTTTTACCCCAAGATAAGTAGGGGTTGGATAGAACGGTAAAAGTCTACCGTTGTTGTAGACCTTTAGCTCACGTTTGGCCTCTCGGTTATTTAAGTAAAAGGCTGCCATCACTGTCTTAGTGTGACTGAGCTTCAACCTCCAAATCTGAAGATACGCTGACAGTGTAGACATGTCTTGGCTTAAAGTCCACTCCGTGTCCTTCCAGTTCCCAAAAGAGTGCAACAATGCTAAATCATCAGCATAAGCAAACTTTCTGGAAATCATGGAAGAAAGATCGTATGTATAGATGTTAAATAGGAGGGGAGCCAAGACCGATCCCTGAGGAACGCCGTTTTTAATTTGGTGTAGCCTGCTTTGCTTGCTGTCACCGGTAGTAAGGATGAAACTTCGATTTCGGACAAGCTCCATGATCATTTTGACCATGTGCTTATCCGGAAGTAGTCTCAGCAGCTTGAAGGTAAGGCCATTCAAGGGCATTCAAGGGTGAAAGATACACTATTCAAGGGCATGAAAAATGGAGTAAATCTCGGCACTGTAGTGCAGTCAAAAAGAATAGGGAGGCAGCAGTGACGCACTTTGTACACTTGATATGGATCTCTGCACAACCCTGACTCAGCCCGCCAGGTAGAATCGTCAGTCCAGGCAGCGATGTCGCTGTGGAGTAGAAAGGATAGGTGGGAGGTATTTGTGGTATTGAGAAGGGAGGGGGTCATTACGAGAGCATGGAGGAGAGAGTTGGAGTAAGATGATGTAAGTAGAAGGGGTAGATCAGGGAGGTTCAGGAGGGCAGAAGATTAAAGGTTCATGAGATAGTTGCAGGTTAGGGGTAAGGATATGTGATCGGGAGAAGAATCTCCATGATCCTTTCTTGAGACTTATGCGGGGATTAAAATTTGCAAGAGAAGCTAGAGGAAAGGTTAAAGGTAATCGGAAGTATCGTTCAAAGAGAAAGATTGGTGGGTGAGGGTGACGCACAGTGGAGGACGAAGCCCTTCCATATGAAGCAGAGGGATAGGTGTGGACGATAGACAGCCTGTAATTACTCTACAGGAAGATCTATGCATCCTCTCTACAGAGGTAATGTGGGTAAGAGGTGAGAATGGAAACTAGCCTGGGGAACGTAGGTAAGGATGGGGAGAATGAAGGCTTTTTATAGGGTACATAAAGATTCCTTAGATGGGCCCCAGGAGGCAGAGGCGACAGAACGGAAAATACGTAAACGGCTGTGAAACTTTTCTGCGAGGATAGAACATGATGTTTGAAAGAGAGAGTGCGGTCAAAAGTTACACCGAGAAAGGTTGTGTGGGTTAAAATTAAGTGGGGTGTTAAGAATGTATAGAGAGTGTTTTATACGAGACTGGTAGGGGTCTAAGCTGAAGAAGGATGATTCACATTTGAGGGAGTTGAGAAGAAGGCGCCACGTTAAGGACCATTCCACCAGTCTGTTGAGGGCAGCTTGTACTGTGGAAGTTGCACACTCACACTTGGGGAGGAGGCCCAAATGGCAAGGTCATCTGCATAGAGTGAAACCTTAAAAAATGAAGGAACAAAGGAGGGAAGATCATTGATAAATAGAGAGAAAAGGACTGGTCAAAAAACTGAACCTTGGGGTACTCCTATTCGGAGACGAAAAGGACAACTATAGGAATTGAAAAGCTTAGTTCTAAAGTCACATAATGTCATTTTGGAAAATGAGGTTTAAAGTTTTCAAAAACTCTACTTCTACAATAGAAATACACTAAGGTTTCAAACCTCTGTGCTATTCAAAAAGTGTTTCCATACATTATCCTGAAAAGATTTTTTTGTCAGAATATTTCTGGCGAGTAAACAAACAATTTTTTCAGCTTATCTCATTTTTTCAAAAATGTGACTTAGGTACTTTTAGAAATAGGGCCTTCAATTACAGATGCGGATTGTTGAAAGGGCGATCTGAGAGATAAGATCGTATCCATTCGACAAAACAAAGCGGAAGACCTAAAGAAAGGAGTTTAGAAAGGAAGGCAGAATGCCAAACTGGGTCAAAAGTTTTTTCAAAATCCACAGTGGCGAGGACGGTATGTGCACCTGGTTTAGATTGGTAAAAGGAGTCTGCGATTGACTGTGAGAGGAGAAGAACCTGATCCACAGTCGATCTACCAGGTCTAAAGCCAGCTTGCACGAGTGAAAAGATGCTATATTGTTCGAGAAAATAAATGAGTCGTCCTAAAATTTTTTTTTTCGAAGAGTTTGAAGGTACAGGAGGTGAGAGAGAGGGGGCGATATGAGGAAGAAGAGTAAGAGGGTTTTCCAGGTTTGAGAATGTAAATGATGGTCGATTGTTTCCAGGCTGATGGGAAGGTGTGAGTTGACCTATAAAAGTTAAACATAACACTGTATGAAAATCAGTACTTCTAAAGTGCTCAATAACAAAGTTAGAGCTTAAATTAACAATAGCAAAAACACGGGAATAAAAACAAAGTTAAAAGCCCTACAGACTGTTTCACCCACAAAAGGGATCATCAGGGGTATCTAAACTTTATTTTATTTATTTTATTTTATTTTACTTTTTAGATACCCCTGATGATCCCTTTTGTGGGTGAAACAGTCTGTAGGGCTTTTAACTTTGTTTTTATCCCGTGTTTTTGCAATTGTTAAAGTTAAACATTTATAGAAGAAAATGTAGCGCGGATTGTGAAAGGTGGGTTAGAAAGGGGTAGGTAATTTAATCAGGGCCTGATGAGGTTGAAGTTGAGAGTTGAGAGATAGCTGTGGAGAGTTCGAGAGAAAAGAAAGATGAGCAGAAAGTGGAATGCAGGGCGTTGGAGTGTTCAGTTCTGATGGTGTTTATGTGAATTTTTTCAGTGCTATGAAAGATTTTTGGGATTTGACTAGAGAAATGGGACTGTAGATGTTAGGAGAGCTGGTTAGCACAGTCTATAGGGGTATGACATCTTGGAAAGTTGGGGGGATCCGATGAAGTTGAGCAAGGGGAGCCAGAGATGGAGCAAAGTAGAAAAAAGACTTTACTGGGACGGGTTTTAGGAGAAAGGCTAGAGCAAGTTTTCTGCCATGACTAAGCTTTAGCCTTGGATATTTAGCCACTGACGTATCGCTGTTTTTCCTCGGAACCCTGATCGACAGCCAAGCATTGATGGTGCTCCATCAGTTGTGCATACACATACATTATTCCAGGACAATTCTTCTCTCTCAAAAAAATTTGAGACCTTAATAAAAATGTCTTTGCCTCTTGTTGTGAAATCTAAGGTATAACAGAACAACAAATCTTTCTTTAAATCTTGGCCACCTCTTTATTTCCGCTATCACTTGTTGTTTGATATCATCAGACATATCTACTATTCGTCGATGAACTGTATCGTTTGAGTGGGGTAATAATGCAACCTTTCAGCATCACATCCACCAACACATCGACTTATATCTTTACAGTGAGGAATGATTAATTTCTCTGCAATGTTGTAAGGTTTTTTTTGTGCAATTCTCAGTGATACCATGTAAGACGCACGCAATCCAGCTTCATTTTGTTGACTGATATACCCTGAACGATCAAGGCGTGCTCGCTTTAATTCATCTTCTTTTTGCTTGAAAAAAGCTGTAGCCTTACTTTTATGATTTGGATGACATCCGTTTATATGGCGTTTGAGAAAGGTAGGCTTCATGAACCCAACGGACAAAACGTTACAGCATAAAACACACTGTGGAAATTGTCGCCCATTTTTGTTAATGGCAGTGAATCCATACTGGATGTAGTTTTCATAATACTTTCTTTTCTTCGCTGGTGAAGACATAACTAAATTTTAAACAATAATTTTGGAATAATAACTAGGAAAAACACATCAACATGTTTCAATGAGTTAGATTTTTTAGAAAATAAATGCGTTTAAAAACTTAAGGCAAAAATAAACATTACAAAAACAATTCTACCTCAAATAAAGTAATAAACTACCAGTTGATTAGGCTTTAATTTTAAAATATAAAATTAAAATTTAATTTATTCCATCCTTTCTTTTCTTTGGGTTTTTTTTCTGTATAGTATATCAGTAAGTCAGTAATTTTCTTAAAAAATTAATCAATTAAGTTAACTTCATCCCTATTCTATTTTTCCTTCAAAAAAATTTTTGCCATGTCTACTTTGACACCTAACTAATGAGGTTTAGATTCGTTTTGTGCTACTTAAAGTATACTCGTATAGCTTATCTGGCAAAGCTGTGGGTTTCACATTTTTGCGTCATAGCAACACAAGATCAGGAAAAATTTAAGCTTGAGTTTTCAATCGGCATGCATTTTAGTATAGAATATTACAGTAAAAAACAGCCATACGTAAAAATTCAACTGACATCCAAGTACCCCTTGAAATTTTCTTGCGTACACCTGAGGGTACGCGTACACCAGGTTGGAAAGCACTGGTTTAATGACTTTACACCATCGTCATCATCACTATAATAACCAAGTCTGATTCTAAATGATTCTGCTTAAACAGTTTCCAGTTGCTTGCTGTAAAGTTTCTCTTTTTTCCATTAACAGCATTTTCTAGTGATAAATTCACCATCCCATTTACGTCGCGCCTTTTTGCAAAGGAATCAGATCAAAGACGCTTTTTATCACATCGACAGTGCACCATCATCATTGTCGGTATATAGCTGCGAAATGATCGCTTTGAGTGAGTAGCGAACTCCCTATCTTATCATCACAAGCTCAGTAATTAACCGTTGTGATCACGCGCTTGGGCATGTGTCAAAATTCTTTTCATATCTCCTCCCACCAACTCATGGCAAGTTTTCTTTTGTTTCTCATCTCTTTTTTGAAGTTACAAATCAATCAAGGGACACCCATATTTTATAAAACTGTATTTACTCATTCAAAGTTGACGTTCTTATGACTAATACACCGTTGGTCTTTGACCGCTTTGTAATATTTTTAATGCTGTGCTTCAAGACAAACTATTTACTAATCGCCCGTGTGTGCTCTCGAGCGGCAACAACTCAACATTAGGAATCGCCATTCTCGACGTCTGCATTGATGAGGAATGCAGCACTGGATTGAAGATGATCATTTTTTGCTTTTGCATGTTCGGCATTATGTTCTTCACCTTTTCAAATGAAGCATCGGCTATTCAAGTATCGCTTAGATGTGTCGCATTCAACAAACGATCTCTTTCACTCGGATTACAGGTATTCCAGCTTTGTTTACAAGAAAAAGAGCTTTTGAAGAAACTGCATTTGCTCCTGGCTTTATCTTTAGTTGAAATGCTACGCCTGAAGTTTGTATGAAGGATATTTAAAATACTCAAAATTGTAATCATTCTGTATAAAAGAGGAAATTATAATCAATGTTTTGAATATTGTAAAACACTTTCAATTAAGTTGTACCATTTATTTCCCTTCTTTTTTTCATTTATTTGTGTTGTTTTTAGCTAAAGTTAAAAGTTTAAAAGGGCTTGAATATACAAAAAACAGGCTCTACCTTGCAGGTTATTTTGCTTTTAAGCTGGGAAATGAACAATAAAATGTTAAAAATATTCAGCCAAGTTGAAGTTTTTACACACGAGAGTGAATTCTGTTTTTCTAATTTAGATTTTTGTTTTGCGAGCTCTTGGGACGCTCCCTTGTCCATTTACTCTTGGGGGAATTTTGGACAGTGTTTGTTTGCGTTGGTCTGACGATTGTGGTCAGTTAGTGTCGTGTCTTGCTTACGACAACAAAAACTTGGCGCTTTACATATTTCTTTTTATCGGCTTTGGAAAGGTTTGTTGGAACAAAATTATTTTCAGTAAAAAATGTTGGTCTTAATGATTTGAATTGTTACTTTAAAATTTACAAAAACTATTTCAATAAAAATATGTGTTTAGTGAAAAACTTAATTTCCTAAGGAGTTTAGTGTTCATATAACTAAAGTTATTTGAAAACAAAGGGATTATATTTTAGCGATAAAATTTTAAAAAGTATTATTCCAATTCATAGATTGATTAAAAAATATATCGGCCGAATTGAAATTACAATTTTTTTTCCCATTTTCCTTTTTTTTTGTAAAGGTGCTGCAACCATGCACACGTATTTTCAAAAATTTGTTTTTTATGTTGATCGCATGCCATAACGTTTATCGTTTTGTAGCTTCTTCCTTTTTCTTTTCGGCTTTCTACTGCTTACCAATTTTCTATTTCACTCTATTTTTTTGTGGCGGAACTGAATTAAAAGATACTGATGACGATACTTTGTACGACCAACTATAATCACTTAATATTAGCTTGGTTGCTGCTTTTTGTTTAACTCTTTGAGGGATATAAGATTTTGATAGTAAAATAAAATGACAACGATTTAATAATGATTTTACAATTACCGAAACATTAGAATTAAAATGCCTTCACAAAAGTGCATTTCTTACGTTACAATCACAATCATGGTTGCTCAAAGTCGCTGTTACAAGTGAGAGTATGACGTCATTGGTGTCCCTTTAAGAGCCAGTTAAAAAAGAGTTAGCCACAAAAGAGTTAGTACCAAAAAAGAGTAAGTGCCACAAAAAATAGCTAGCCTTAAAAGGACTAGACATAAAAGGGTTTAGGGTTAGGGTTAAGTTTAGGGTTAGAATTAGGGTTAGGGTTCCTTTTATGGCTAGCTATTTTGTAACCCTAGCTCTTTTGTGGCTAGCTCTTTTGCACTAGCTCTTTTGCAGCTACCTGTTTTGTAACTAGCTTTTTTGTGGTATAATCGATGTCATTATGTGTCTTTTTCAAAAACACATCAAAAATCACTCCATTTGATTACGAATCGAACCATCGTCTCTCAACTCGCAAGTCAAAGCCTCGGCAAACTGTGTTTTTCAACGATTTTAATTTAGTTCTTTGATTGCTTTTGCAGCTTCTTGATGTGGTAATGTAGGGGAAGGTGGGGCAATATGGCACCATGAGGCAAAACGGAACATTTAAATAAATTCGTAAAAAAAGAAATACAGCCACCTATTCACTATGATTACATAATCATTAATCAGCCATTGAACCATGTTATTCCAGCCATTTTGTTTGAATGTCGAACTTATAACGACGAACTGAGAACGATCAGAAGAATTTTGACCTACTTGATCTAAAAAGAGCATATTTTAATAAATGAGTAGTTTGCTTTATGGTTATGGAGTTAAGATATTGGACTTCATGTTTTTAAGAGTAATACCGCAGGCTATTCTTCGGGTGGTTTTGAATTTATCAGGTTTGATAATAATATCTGTCATAAGATGACATGTTAAAACTAGGCAATGGGGCAAAATGGTCAGTTATGAATGGGGCAAAACAGACCAAAGTTTCATTTTGCCCCACACAAACTGCTGTTTAGTATAAAGGCTCATTATCAATATTTCTTTTCATGAACTGCATCAAAATAGTATAACAACTTTTATTTATAAAAATTAATGTTTTTTATACTGATACAGCTTTTCTATAATCTATCAATAAGGTTGGCTAATCCTATAATAGTCCACCTATATTAGCAGGCCTTGTCTAAGAGTAAATTTTTTAATTGCATGTCTAAACTCAAACTGGTTTTTATTCAGCTATACCAATAAGAATATTGGCTTTCAGCTATTAGTTAAATTCTGCTATTAGTATCCACATTCGAATTTATTTTTTATTTATTAATTCAACCTTTTTACAATTTTAATAGTTGTATGAAAATTGCTGTTAGCTACCATGGTTCAAAATTACAAGCGCAAAACAAATCGACAGTCATGGAGTAAAGATTCCATGAAAAAAGCATTACATGCATTGGAAAATGGAACCTCTTTAAGAGCAGTATCAAAAGAATTTCAGATACCGAAAACAACTCTTCGAAGAAGATTTAAAGACCAAAACAAACATGCCAAAAACCATACAAAAACCCTTGGTAACTACAAGGTAAACTTGATTTAAAATTTTTAATAAACCTTTTAACCTTTTAAGAAAAATTATAATTTGGTTTATCAATACAGCTTATTAAATAACATTAAAAAGATATAAAAGATTAGTTAGGCTTTAAGTATTTTTAACCAGTAAAAACCTGTAAAATGCCCTCATTTATATGCAATTGTTTATATTTTAGACCATATTTTCACCAACAATGGAAAAAGAGTGGGTAGAATATTTGTTGTCTTTGGAGAGCATGATGTTTGGTTTGACAGCTGATGATGTCAGAAATCTTGCGTTTCAGCTAACAGAAAAAAATAATTTACCAAATTCTTTTAATAAAGCTAAAAGAAAAGCAGGTAAAGATTGGCTGCAAGGGTTTATGCACCGGCACAAAGAACTATCTTTAAGACAACCAGAAGCTACTTCCGCTGCTAGAGCTAAGTCTTTGAATCCCCAAACAGTCAACAAATTTTTTGACCTGTTTAAAGCAGCGAATTTTTAACTGTGATGAAACTGGCATCGCTACGGTACAAGGCAAGCCTTCAAAAGTTTTAGCCAAAACTGGAAGGCGACAATTGGGGGGTTAGTTTCAGCAGAACCATGGCAGTTGATTTTGGTTGAAATATGTATGAACACAACAGGGACATTTATTCCAGCCCTTTTTGTTTTTCCCAGAGTTAGAATAAAGGCGGAGCTCATGAATGGAGCTCCTCCAGGTTCCATTTATGCATGCCATAAGAGTGGTTGGATGCAACTTGAAACATTTGTAGAATGGTTTAAGCATTTTTTAAAATTAACTGGAGCAACTAAAGAAAATCCTGTTCTTCTAATTTTGGATGGTCATTCAACTCATACAATGAACATGGAAGTAATTGATCTTGCAAGAGCTAATGGGGTAGTTTTGCTTTGTCTACCACCTCATTGCTCTCATAAGATGCATCCGCTGGATGTGAGTTTCATGGAGCCATTGTCAATTTACTATGATCAGGAGCTTGAAAAATGGCTTCGTAATCATCCTGGTGGGGTGGTAACTACTTTTCAAGTAGCCAAATTATTTGGAATAGCTTACACTAAAGCAGCCACAGCACAAACAGCCATAAATGGATTTAAGAAAACTGGATTGTTTCCAACAAATAGAGACATATTTGAGCCACACGATTTTGCTCCATGCCAGCCAACAAACATCGATTCTGGAAAGAATGACCACCTAAATGAATCAGCTTCTGTAACTGAAATTTTGACTTACTTACCATCAAACAAGTTTGCAGATAAATTTGATTTTCAATTACTCACACTAATGCAAACGCCACATAGCCAACCAATTTCTACACAAGAAAGCAACCAAGCTGGTCGTGAAAACGAAACAATGGAATGTAATCCAAATGCTAGCCATACTACATATCACCATATGCAATTGCACTTCCTCCAAAAGCATGTACAAGACCTCGTATAAAGCCAAAAACACGACGTGGATTTGCTAGTGTTTTAACAAGTAGTCCTTATAAAGCTCACCTGCGTAACATTGAAAAGGCAAAAGCAAAGAACATAGATATAAAGTGTAAAAAACTAACGACATTAAAAAAGCAAAGTTGCAGAGCAAGTTTAAAGGTCCACAAACAACAACTTTTAAGAAAAATTTGACTACAACATATTCAAAGCAAGAAGAGGATGCCCAATGCATCTATTGCTGGGAAAAGTGGAGTGAGACCAGTCATGGCGGTATGATACAATGTACTATATGCTTGAACTGGGCTCACTTTAAGTGCGCTGGTATAGAAGAAGATGACCTTGAATTTGTTTGTGATCTATGTTAAATGACCAACGAACTTTTTATAGGCCTGCTTGTAAACTAAATTTTTACTATTGCCTTGTATGCAACTGTAGTATTAAAGTAGGCCTAAAGTTACTGGAAATTATGTTCTTTTTTATTGTTTTGTTAAAATTTAATGTACATTAAATATTCAAAACACATCACGTGTCTTTTATCTTGCCTAACTATGTATCCACCTCACAATATTTCTCAAAAAAAATACGTTGGGGCAAGATGGACGATCCGGTCCATATTGCCCCTATAGGGTATTCCATATTGCCCCATATGGGGGGCAAAACGGTTTTTTTAAGAAAAAAAAGAATCAATTTTTACACAAAATCTATAATTGCAATTATATCAACTTTTGGTTTGTTTGATTTATGTCTACAACCTTGATCTAAACTCGGGATATCGTTTCTCTGCAAACTTTAACGTAGGAGGTAGAAGCGTTTAAAGTTAAAGGGTCCGTTATGCCTCGCCTTCCCTTATATTTTGGTTTTTTTTAGCTTACAAAGGACGTTCTGATGAAAGTAGAAATGAGATCGGGTCAATCATCTCCTCTCAACATTATTCTTTTTTCGGTTGAATTAGCAAAAATGCAAGATATTTTTATTCATTAAACTTACTAATAAATTTTGTATGTGTGTCTCCTTTAAAAGTGCTTAAGGTTTTAATTTTTTTAGGCGTTCAAAACGGTAGTTCGCATCATATTGAGTGTGGTGTTGTTGCTTTAACAAGCTGTTTAAACTTACATTTTTATGCATATAAAAGTATTATTTGAAAAATAGCTTTTAAAGAGGTTAGAACAGGAATGGGCAAACCACACTCACCAAAAAAAATTCAGTTCTAATAGTGGCCAAAGAATTTTCTTTCCTTGTGATGACGTATTAGAAATTTTTTAACTTGACTTCAAATAGTTAATAAAACTTATCTAGACCTTGTGTAAAAATTTTGCCAAACTTGGCTGGCAACAAAAGTTCACCGGTACCCATTCCTTGTTTAAAATAGAACAACGCATGAGTCACCAGCCGTTTTAAAGTTTTAGTTGAAATTTTCATTTAAATTATTTAAAAAACATTCTGGTAAGTCTGGTCCCCGTCTTGTGAATTTGGTGGCAATAAAGTAGTTCAAAACTCAATACTGGGCCTCACAAAATTCCATTATTTAGCATTGAACATGCTTGGCACCGGCAAAACGTACCTCGGTGTCATTATGTGAGGGTTTTTAGTCTTATGACCAGAACGTCTGTTTTGTAAATTAGTGAGTATAAGGACAAACGTAAACAAATGCTAGATCAGGATTATTGTCAGGCTTCTACGGCGGTCTGTGAGTGTAGCGCAAAAAAGCGTACATCGTGAGCTTGTAATAACATCTTGCCATCTATATCACCATCTGAATGGAGCCTGTGCTCTCTCAGATATCGAAAAGATCTGATGACCTGGCTAACGGAAATATGTCGGGCAATTTAGTGAATCATTCAACTCCAATCTTTCCCAAGTGTTCCAGCGACCAGCAAAATAAAAGATGGTAGTACTTTTACCATTGAACAAACGCAAGATGGTTAATACTCGCCCAAACACTCAATTAAAGCACCACAATAAAAACTAATATGGGATTGTAGCCCCAATCAAAATGCAGGCCAAAGCGTATAGACAGTAGTAAAAAAATTGAGCGGTTCTGGGATCGCACTTGGTTGGTTTTTGTAGATAGGCCTACGTATCAACAAAAACGTTTATTTATTTACCATTAACGGCCACGCAATTATTCAATCTTGCAATGTTTAAGTAAACATTTGGTGGTACAGAATTTGAAGATTGCTTGAAGTAAAAGATTTTTCTTCCCAAAGCTTTTCATCTGACACTCTTCAGGGGAAATCGTCAGAATGAAGTAGAATTGAAACCGAACTAATTTATAAAGGAAGAAAGTAGAGTTCTCATTGGCTGAAAGAGTCAACCAATGAGAGAAAAGGTTAAGAAATTTTCAAAGAGTATACGAATTCTTTTTGCTTACACAGAAAGGGATTGAGAGATTTAATGAAAGTCGCTTCAAGAGCAGAAAGGTGAAAGGAAGAGCGACCTCGAGCGAGAATAGAAAATTTTTCGTTGCTGTAATGGAGGGCACATTGGGCGTTGTCAAGAAGATGTTGACCAATAGCGGATTCGTGAAATTGTTGTGGGCGTATGTTGTTTTTGCAAGAGCGGGAAAGACTTTGGCGGTTGGCCGAGGTACGAGGATTGGTGATGGATTTAGGAACGTGTTGTTTAATTCGCTCTTCTAGCCGTTGAGACGTGCGACCAACGTACCGACTATCGCAGTGGCACAAAAACTGGTAAATAACATTGCTGTGATGATGGGAAGGTAGCACGTCTTTCTTAATCGCTGGAAGGAGCTGTCGGGTGTTGAAAATAACACGTGGTTCGACGGAGAAAAAGCAGCGTTTCACAGCAGACGTAATCTGCTTTTCGAACTTCATCGAAACGCTTCCAATCCATGGGATGTGTAGGTAGACAGGGCACTTTTTTACTGTGTGGACCGGGTTAGAATTTATTTGTTGAAGTTTTCGCTTGAAAGCCGAATTGATTACACGTTCCGGGTAGCCATTTTCCAAAAGAATTGAACGAATTTTGCCAAGCTCTTGGTCCAGTTTGCTTTTAGAACAAATCATAAAAGCTCTGTGAACGAGAGTACCAATTAGATTGATTTTCCGTTTCTGTG
Organism: Diplosoma virens; assembly: GCA_963680785.1. NCBI lineage: Eukaryota > Metazoa > Chordata > Ascidiacea > Aplousobranchia > Didemnidae > Diplosoma > Diplosoma virens. Next base: position 39,504 of record CAVMFT010000312.1, read on the forward strand.
GACTAAAAGAGTTCCAACGTAGATATTGGCCAGTGAAGGTAGGTTTCCTGTATACTGAAGTGAGAAATTCTGAATCATGCCTTTCTACTAACACGTCAAGGAAAGGGAGAGAGTGATTAGATTCCTTTTCATAGGTGAAGCGAAGTGAGGGATGGAGAGAGTTGAGCTGGATGAAGAAATTGTTGCAGTCTTCTTCATTGTTGAATACGGCGAAAGTATCATCAACGTACCGGAAGTACACCAATGGTCTTTTGGCGATGTTGAAAAGTTTCGCTTCTTGGTAGCCAACAAAAATGTTTGCTAAAGCTGGACCAAGCGGTGAGCCCATAGCGACGCCGTCGATTTGTCGATGCATGTTGTTATTGAAGCTAAATTCCACAGAGGAGGTGGCTAGCTGCATTAATTCGACAAAGATGTTGCATGGAAAGGATGGCGCCGTTGAGTCGTCATTGTAAAGGGCATCAGCGCAGATTTCTATGGTTTCAGCAAGCGGAACATTAGTGAAGAGACTGGAAATATCAAAGGAACAAAGAAAGACAGAGGAAGGAGAAAAGGTAAATTTTCTGACTTCTTTTACAAAAGTGAAAGAATCAGACAAACAATTAGAGGAAAAGTTTTCGAGAACAGGTTGAAGAAGAGAAGTAAGCCATTTAGCTAGCTGATGTTGGGCCGATCCGGTCATAGACAAAATCGGACGTAAGGGTACGTCCTTTTTGTGTATTTTCGGAAGACCATACATGTGCGGTCGCTGAGAGCCAGTGGGTCGGATTGCTTCATAAACTTGCTTAGAAATTAGGTACTCTTTCCTCAGCTGAAGTAATCGTCGTTGTATCCGTGATTCAATTTTAGCAGTGTTGTCGTTGTTCGTGACTGGTCCAAGATCAAGAAATTTGGTCGTGTCATTAAGAATCGTCTTCATCTTGTCGTTGTAATCGTTTTTGTTAAGAATGACGACGCCAGCACCTTTATCAGGCTTTGTTATAAGAATTTCTTCATTCATCCGAAGAAACTTGATGGCCTGAAAACACTCTTTTGTCATGAGGAAATCACCCAAGTCAATGGGGCTTCCACAATAAGCGTGAGCTAAGTCACTCAACCTGGCCTTTAAAGCAGCAAGCTGCTTATCAGACGAAGGTTTGTGATGGACGAGTTGAGCGTAGAGTACTTCAAAGTCTGCTAGTATTTCTTCACGTTTGACACTAGTGGGCGGTAAACAAAAAGAAAGTCCATGGGACAATACAAACCATTCAGTGTCTGATAGTTTGTAATCGGACAAGTTTACGATGTTGTTCTGCTTAAAACTTGTCTGGTTGCCAAAACGATGTTGAAAAAGAAGACGTAGGTTGTTGCTGTTCTTCTTTT